>OU343224.1:224986319-225162269 GCA_910596185.1 Chrysanthemum makinoi | reverse complement strand
TATAATGGGGATAATTATGAAATTTATTAATAGGTAGATTAATACTCATAAATAGGATATCCGATTATGCATAAGGAAGGATACGAGCGAAAACAACTTTTGCGAAAGGGTTATAGAATTGTGCCCTAATTCTCACAGCGCATTTAGTGCTTATCCCAGTAGATATTGATACCCGGGCATTAGAGATTGAATAGTTTACTTTGGAAAGTGATCACCGCGATTCCAAGTGATATCAGGTAACCACCAAGTGGTATTTGTTTCTCGAATTGATTATCTAACCCTTTGTTAAGGAATACTGACAATTAATTCTTGTTTAAAAGCATATGAGATTATTGGTGTAGTAGAAAGTACATGTACTTTATTTTCTTAACAATATAGATTTATTTTCAAAACTATGAGTTTTGAGAGAAATTACACATAAAAATGCTATCACAATTGATATACTTAATTATATTATAAATCTAAATTCTTTCCCTAATGCTTATATTAGCATAAAATATTGTTAACTGTTAAATTGGCGGTTGCTTTGGCGGAAGAAGTTTTCAAAACTAAATTTAATTAAAACTAATTTAAGATCGAAAATGTTATACCAAAGATTACATAGATTGACTCATTTTAGATTGAAAATGATCATTATACATTTATACCATATCAATTTAAAAAATTTAATCAACGATTTTACATTAAGAAAAGCTACAAAGGTAAATTTCATATAAACAGTTTGTTGTCAAATAACTTTTGCATGAATAAATGAATTTGCTTCAAGCCTCCATAAAGGTTGAGCCGTACCGTTAATCTTATAACTCACTCAATTGATTTCTTACATCATATATGTAAATCTCACTGTAATTGCATAGAATCACAGTTTCTTTTGCATGAATAAATGAATTTGCTTCTTCCTCATGTAAATTTGTACATACCTCCCATTGTTATGCTTGGTATAAACTTATAAACAGTTTTAAGTTCTTTATTCAAAACTCAAATATTATCTCCAAAATAATCAGATAGCAAATATACTGTTTTAATTACTAATCCCAAAAAACCTTCCAGAACAATTATGTTAGTAATTGATGCTAAAATCTCTCTTCAAATCGGCTCAATTAGTAAAACTGTTCAAAGTAGACTTTATTCATAACCCCAAACACATATACATGATGATGAATTGTTGATTATCATGAGATAACTATCATGTAGTTAATTACTTCTACATGCTAAAATTAATTAACACATGTTTTGATTTATCTGCGGTCCAAAAACCGCTTGTTCTCATAAATTTTAACACCGTACCTTATGTATTTGCACAAGCAACTTTGCTAGCAGTTTAAGAAGAAAAAAAAATTGTCGTTCAAAAAGATGCTCAAAATAAAACAAATACATAAATCAATCATAAACTTATAAGAAAAGTTAATTATAAAGAAATAGAAAGATCGAGATCTTACGATGTATCAGTCGCGTACTCGCAAAGCTTTTCTTTGGTCGAGAATACGATAAGTCCAACATCAGCATCACAAAGAACCGAGATCTCATGAGCTTTCTTCAACAATCCAGACCTCCGTTTCGAGAAGGTGACTTGCCGATTGATCTTATTCTCAATCCGCTTCAAAGTAACACATCCGCGACCCATTAATTCGGCGTACGTAGAAAATGCAAAAAAGTACTACCAACAGCCACCAGGTGCAGCGGTTGTTGTTTGTTGGTGTGGAGGAAGAATATTTCACCAAGTATGGGAAGTTGAATACTTACTTATTATATCAACTACTCTTATAAATGCTCTACATAAACCCTTTCCATTTAAATTCATTCTACTCCACATATTAATTGCAACTAATTGACTAAGGATATAGCAGCCAAGATTTTATAAGCGGAAAAATACGGTTATGATATACGTATTGACATAGGATCAAAATTGAGAGGCGGGATTGAGCAAGAATGAGACAAATCAATAAAATAAATGAATAAATTAATAATAATAATAATAATAAAGATGATTAAAAAATGAAATGAATAAAAGATCTCGATTATAATAACCTCATTTTGGTATAAAACTTGTTCAACAATAACGTCAACATTTTTTTTATCATTCATTTCTAACAACTATGAACCATCACAATAATAAAAAGAAGTTATAATATAGTGTCTCAAATACAGTAGTAGAGTTTGTGGGTGAATTTTTAGAAATTATTAATATTATGATTAAATAAATAAAAGTCTTTCTTTTTGAAACTACATTCATAAAAAGTTGTCATGCATATTTTTAAATTTGTTGATAAGAACATTGTTAGGACAGACATTATTTGAATTTTTATGTGAAAATTAAATGAAAGATTGAAAATTAAGTTTTATATAGGTATTTTGAGGATGAACATTACTTATTTTTAAGATTTTAAGTTTTAGAAAAACATTTTTGCTTTATATATTGTATAGATTATTAGTATACCACTCCATCATTATATGTAGAAAATTTGTATTTACAATAGTGATTTTCATTATTTAGTGTTAATGTGTGTTTAGCAACAAGCTTTATAACTTATAAAACCTTAAATTTTTAGAATATCATACCTTATAAAACAAGTTTTGTTTGACACATAAGTTTATGAAAGCTTCTATAAGCTTAAGTCGATTGAAATGAGCTTTTAGAAATGGGAATTGATAATATATTACATGAAACTTTTCTACATACACATAATCTTAATCTTTATATAATAAAAATTACATCATTCAGATGTTTTCAAAACCCTTCTGAAAAAATTAAACCAATAGAGAGCTTCAATTTGCCCGCGTAGGCAAAATCGAAGCAATATATTAATTCGATAGAAAGTCAAAATTAAATTGGTTTGGGTCAAACTTAATAATTTTGGCGGAGAAATTTGGTTAAGAAAAAAATGCATAAAAATATATGTGTCAAATTTATGAAAACATAAACTTTAAAAAAGAGGGAGTAATTAATAAAACTTTAGTGGTTGAATTTTAAATAAATTATATAGAGCTAAGTGTAAAATTACAAGTTTCCATGTTTTTTAATAACTTTAGAAAAAAAAACAATAACCCTTACACTTTATACCTCCTATACTTTATAATATTAGTAACGGGAATATAAATATCAAATGGTAAGCACGATCTTTTGATATGAAAATAAATATACGCAGATCTACTTATAACAACGACTCGTGAATTCTTATTTAAAATTTATATATGGATATCCATAAAAACATTTTAAAACTTTACGGAGCATATTTTAACTTCATCAACGCTCATTATGTGCTACTAAACAAGACATTTTGTACAACATGATATCAATAGTTAAAGTTAAACAACAACATCAACCTCAACCTCAAACATGCCCGGTTAAAAGCGTTTTACAAAGCTAATTATTAAAAAAAAACAACAACAACAACATGGGCTAGATAGTCATTGGTTAATTTAGAAGGTGTTTTCCTTAAATTAAAAAAATGCACGATCACAATCCTTATTTCATAACAATCACCTCATAAATAAAAATAAATAAAACTACGAGGTGATAACCTAACTTTATTCATTGACGATGTTTCATTAAAAAATATAAAAACGTAATAGTTGGCCGTTGTAAAGAAATAAAAGTATGTACATGAGAATTATTAAGCAAGAATATATAGTTTTTAATCAGTTATTACGTTACTATATCAGCGATAATGTTATTGAGTTGGTAATCACGGATGTGAGATACAACCATTCTTCTATACTTATGATTTATGTGTTAACCTCTTTTTTTACGAATAGAAACCCGAAGAGACATCAATGTAACTTTGCCTTATGCCTTATCTATAGTGATAGTTTTTAGTAACCTTTTTTATGGTTTAACTTTTTTGTTATACACACCAACTTTTAGTAACCTTTTTTTATATATGTTTTATTGAAAAGTTCTACGCTTAATATTTGTGTTTTACTATAAACACACTAAGCTATGATAGAATTAGTTGTGAGTTCGGGGTTTTTTACTAAGCTTCTCAAAAAGCTTATAGCTTTATCATAAACTTATTGTGTTATGGTAATTGAATAAGCCAATAAGCACATTTAATAAGCATACCAAACACCCCTTTAGCTCTAATCTGAAGTTTTCTTATTTGATGTTATGACTAACTTTGTTGTTATACTCACTATAATGCAACATGTTAGTGGTTTTTGAGCTTTTATGATCTTATCGCCATACTAAAGTGTAATGCAATTTTTTGTTTTACGTTTTTAGAAGAGGATTAAGTATCAACACATGATTGTCGTGGAAGGATTTTCTACGCCCGCTCAAGGTATGAATGTATAATTAAGTTGAGTTGTTGATTTAGATAATACATGAATGTATTTTAATGTACCAAAGATGTGTTTTAGTGCCTATATAGGGAATTTTATGGTAGGAATGTTGGAATATGTGAGTGGGATACATGTTATACTAGAAATAAGTGAGCCTATTGGGGGCACACACGTAAGCAAAATCGTGATATGTGATTGGTTAATAAAAGTCAAAATTAAATTGATTTTGGTCAACCTTTAAGGCTTGACAATAGTCAGGACCCGTGTCATCTGTGCCACATCACTTTTCTCTCCATGACTAGACACGCTACCAAGTTGCTACACAAGAGATGACCGTTATAAAAAAATAAAATAAAAAAAAAAAAAAATGAAAGGAAAGTGTGTGTAAATATCGGTTGAAAAAACAACCGATTTTCGTTTTTGGGTTGCCTCGACCGATCCTCGACCTACACCCAGCGCTGGTTATTTCGAAGTGATTTTGTCAATTCATTCTTATTGAAAAACAATTGGGCTAATAGAGAGCTCGATTATCACGTAATCAAAATCGTGTGATGTAATTGGTTAATAAAAGTCAAAATTAAATTGATTTTGGTCAAACTTTAATAAATTTGGTGGAAAATTTTGGTTAATAGAAAAAACACATAAAAATATAGGTGTCAAATTTGTGAAAACAAAACTTATAAAAGATGAGGTAATTAATGAAACTTTAGTGGTTGAATTTTTAAAAATTGTATAGAGTTAAGTGTAATATTATAAGCATCCATGTTTTTTAATAACTTTGGATTATAAACAACTACCCCCTTATACTTTATACCCTTTATACTTTATATCTTAAAAAATACAATGTATATGTTGTTTTAAAATAACAACATTTAAATTTGCATAAGATTATAAGTATCAAGTTTTTACTTTTACGTTCAATAAGGACCCACTTATTTCATTTTTAAAAGTTTAACTTATGTGGACACGAGTTTACATTTTAAATACTGCTAAATTATCAAAACGAGAATATAATTATAAAATTTTAAGCACGGGTTACTTTAATATAAAAATAAATATACGCAATTATACTTATAACAATATTTGTAAAAACAAAAACTTAAAAAAGATGAGGTAATTAATAAAAGAGTAAATTGCATTTTTGGTCCCTAAGGTTTAGCCAAAGTGAGTTCGTCTCTAAGGTTTCAAAAGGTAGCGGTGATCCTCATTTTGAAACGTTTCTTGCATGTTTGGTCACGATCAAGATCAAATGACAAAAATACTCGCTTCTTCTTTTTCTTTATGGTCCCCGTCTTTATTTCCGGAATCTTTTTCTTTCTTTTGTTTTAAATTAACTTTTCATATTAGTATTATTAATTCCAAAGATATTCCATAGTTTTCTATCACTTTTTTTTATTTTTATTTTCATTTAATTACGCTTTCGCCGACGCTTTTTCGTGATTGTCGGTTTTGATTCGCTTATTCATGTCCATGTTTTTCTCGAGCGTTTGCTTTCGTTTTCGCCACCGTTTTTGCTTTCGATGGTTTTATGATTTTCATTCATGTTTACTGATTTTAGGTTTTCATTGTCCGGAAAGCATCATTTTTTCTGGTTCGTTTTTTTTTCATTTTGACGATCCACGTTTTGCTTTTCACGCTTTTGACTGCATTGCTTTTTACGTTTTCGTTTGACCGTTACTGATACTTTTTGATTACGTTTCAACTGTTTTACTTTACGTTCATCCGATTTTTATCGTTGAGAAAACATAAAAGGAAAAACGAAAACGGACGAAAGCGAAAACAAACGAACGTAAAAACGAACGAATAGAAACAAACAAAACATAAGGTTATTGAAAACGGCAATAACGATACGAGAAAACATAAAATGGATGAACGGAAAGAAATGGAATGAAATGGAATGGAATGGAGAGGAATGAAAGACGGAAGGAAGGAATGGATGAAATGGAAAAAATGGATGGAATGGAATGGAACGGAATGGAATGGAATGAAAAGACGGTGGAATGGAACGGAATGGATAAACGGAACGGAATGGAATGGAACGGAATAATCTGACAAAACGAAAACCAATGAAAACCAAAAAATGGACGAAACATAAAAACAAAGCAGAAAACGTAATAAAACGGTTGAGAATATAAGAAAACGAACAAAACGTAAAAAACGGACGAAAACGTAAAAATCCGAACAAAAACGTAAAGAAACGAATATATTTTGGACTTTTCTCTTCGAATTTAAAAAAATTATGTAAAAAATTTAATTTTTTTGGAATATCTCTAACATTTTTGAATATTTTGAATTAAAAACATAATACTAATTGTAATAGTTAAAAAAGGACTAAATTTATAAACTGGCACAACACGGGGACCATTTATGTTAAAAAGCTAAAAAGAAATAAGAAAAAGAGGAAGGCAAGGGTATTTTAGTCATTTGATGTTGATCGGGACCAAACGGCAAAGAAAAGTTTCAAAATGAGGACTATCATTGCACTTTCAAAACTTTATGGACTCAACACGCAATTTGGCCAAACCTTAGGGACCAAAAATGCAATTTACTCTTAATAAAACTTTAGTGGTTGAATTTTTAAAATTATGTAGGTTTGTAATATTATAAGTTTTCTTGTTTTATAATAACTTTAGAAATTAAACAAATTCACCTTTATACTTTATACCCCTATACTTTATATATTAAAAATACAATATATATGTTGTTTTAAAATTACAACATATAAATATGCATATGATTATAAGTATCAAAATATTTCTTTTACTATATAAGTTCAATAAGGACTCATTTATTTTATTTTAAAAGTATGATTATGTGGACACGAATTTAAATATTAAATACGGTTAAATTTTTGAAAACCGAAATATAATTATCAAATTGTAAAGATGTTACAATATGATACGTGATTGTACTTATAACAACGAATCATGTAATTCTTATTTATTTATATAAGGATATGTAGAAAAACATTTTTAAAAAACTTTAAAGAGTATATTTTAACTTCATCGAAGCTAATTATGTGTTACTAAACTCGTATCTTGTGTACAACATAATATCAATAGTGAAATTTAAATAGCAACATCAATATATATGTCTGCTAAATATAGTTAAATCTTGAGTTATCTAAGAGAAATTTTTACAAAATTTTATTTTACCAAATTATAATGGATATTAATATATAATAGAAAACTCGTGCATAAGTATATAATTATATGTAATTACCTTTAAACACAAAATATTCAAGATAATACAAAATATTTTTTGTAAACTCGCATGCGTCTGCGGGTATTATAACTAGTATGTATTGACAAAAATATCTTTTACCCTAAATCGTTAAACATTACTCTGTAAAAGTGTCTTCCTTCTCGCCAAACTTGCAACAAATACCGATGACCGATTCTATTCCATAACCATCCCGTTAAACTTCACATTTATCATTAACTGGTTGACACTTGACAATGAAGAGCCCAACGACATTCCTTGTTATTCATTGATTTGAAAAAGTATTTATCGGATTTCCGTTCCATTGGCATTTAGACTAAAAAGAAAACAAAACTGGAATATTTAGAAACGTAATCCACATACTAATAATCTCGGCATCTGGATTGAAATCGATTGAGCAGTATTTTTTTACTATAAGCCATTATTTTATAACTTTTTTCATTGTTTATCCTTTTTTAAATGTAAATAATCCCTTAATAAGCAAAAGATAAATCAATGTCTATGAAGAGGAGGTCTGAATATGTTATAATGATCGAGTCTCTTTATGATATCCAATGGTTCATTATTTTCTTTGATGATAATTTAATTAGATTTTTGGATGGTTTTGTGTTACTTAGTCCATATGCTATATTTTAAAGCTTCTCATGATTGATTTCGTTTAAAGTAAGACATGGAGGAATCATTGTAACTTTACTTTGGTATTGAATATGGTTTAAGGCAATGGCAAACTTTGCCTCGCGGATATGGAAGGTGGAAAATAATACGTAAGGTTGTGATGGAATTGAACGAGTGATGGTGATTTTATTTCACATAACTAGTTGATGATAGATAACCTCCGGTGGAATATAACGGAAAGATACAATAGAACTTTGCCACGATTTGATGTGATGAATGGGACCCCTGGGACTGCTAGAAACATAAAAAGAATGAAGGGTAGTATTATCCACACACATTAATTTTATGGGATAGGGATCCTCTAATGTTCATTTGAACATTTAGATGTTATACTTTGTGATTGCATTATCATTATTGCAACACATTTATTTTATTTTAATTTAACGGGTACAATCACAAAAGATAACATTACCTCTAATGTTCATATCAATTCCCTTTAGAAATAAGTAGACCTTACAATTAATCAATATATTTAAATATGCTTGAGAACATAATGGAGAAACACATAAAATTTTAAAATATATGTAAATTTAATTTGATGTATTTTATGTCATTTTACAAAAATAAGCTTCAAATATTACTAATTTATCAAACAATTTTATAAAAATATAAGCTTCACCTACCACCGCACATAACTACACATCTCCACACCAACATCAAAAGATAAAAGTCATTTAGGTTATTAATTTTGCCTTTTTTTTCTATTATTTAAGTGTTTATATATATGGGCTAATTGTGGCAATACACATTTTGCTCAAGGTGTCAAGACTTTGTGAAAAAGTTGAGGATCTCTTAAATATACCTTGAGACTTGCGACTTTTCTACTTTTAATCTAAGCTTGACAAGTGTCCCTCGTAATTTGTGTACCCAATTATTGTTTTCGACTTTTACAAATTATGATAGTACAAATGAATCGAACTGGAAATACTTTTAAAGATTCTTGCTAAATTATTTTTGTCCTTTAGTAAAAAGTCAAAATAACTAAAATATTTTTTATACTTTTAGCTCCTTCCCAGTCTGAAATTAATTAAGCGAAATAATATTAATACTTTTTTCTTGATACTTTTGTACCTTTTAGTACCTTTTACATAACTTTTACACTTTTTAAATTTTTACCCTTTTTAAATTTTACCCACACACACAAACACACACACCAACACTCTACTACCACAAAAACACAAATCAAAATTGTGAAATCAACTAGTTCTCTAAGCGAAACCCTAAATCAACCCCTAATTAGTCAGCCAATTAAACTCCCAAATGGCTTACATTCCGCAATATTTTGATGCTAAGGTAACGGTTCGTTCTCGTGTCAAGTTGCTTTCTGGATATTAAGTCTAAATTGTTAAGCAATCCAGATCGAATGAGGTTGTTTAGAGCAACTGTTTTTGGGCCATGGTTAGATATTCCTAAACAAGGTAAAGGCAATCATATGGTGAATTTCGCTTTACAACACCGTGTATATATCCCCAAACCGCTTGATTCTTGTCCCCCCATTTTATACAAAATTGGGAATAATGTATTGAAATTCAGTCGTGGAGAGTTTCTATTGATGACCGGATTTCGTTTCGGTCCTTTACCTCCCATCAGAAATTGATCGCAATCCTTTTGGTTTCATGTGTCTTTCCGAAAAAATTTCTAAGAAAGGTAAGCGTAAAGGGAATGAGCTTTTAGATTTGTTTGGGAATGACACACAATTTTCAAAGTTATCAGAAGAGGATGCGGTAAGAGTATGTCTGTTGATAGTCGCTGAGGTCGTGGACCTTGGTACATCGTTGACAATCATTTGTTGCAATTAGTTGAGGATTTTGGGGCATGGAATGCATATCCATGGGGAGAGTTCTTGTAGAGCCGTTTTTACAAAAAATTAGCTAATGTGGTACCCCGGCATTACAACGCTTACTACAAAGAGAAATCGCAAGAAAACCCTTCTAAAATTGCAACATATAATATTTGTGGCTTTCTCTTGGCTTTTAAGGTTAGATTTGTAGACATTTATGAACATATCGCTTTTGTTTACTATTTTTGGTTACAAATTTGTTATACTGCTTTTCATTGTACAATGCTTTTATTGTTTTCGTTCATTTTAGATATGGATTCTTGAGAGTTATCATAGTAGCAGTTCATGGTGGACCAAAGACCCGACAAAGATACCACGTTGTCTTTCTTGGTCAAAGGGTAAAACATTTGCCAAACGCGATTATAGCAAACTTTTTGGTCCTGTAAGCATTTCCATTTGTTTGTATTTGTCAAATAACTAACGACTTCTTTATATTTGTTTTTGACTTTATAATTGTTTGTTTACTAGGGTTCGAATCCAGTATTGGATCTTGTTCCAACAAATGCGTAAAGGTTGCAACCATGGTTTGCACCTAGTAATGCTTATTTTAGCAAGTTGGATAGTATAGAAAAACAATTACCTGCCGATGATCCCACTAATGAGGTAAGTTGCACATTTTGTATCATTTATTTTTCATCCAGATCAACTACGCGCTTGTGCGACTATTCACGTTAACAATTGACCAATGCACATTCTGTTTCGATCTTGCTTTGTAGGTACATGAAGTTGCAGTTCATAAAGAGGTCGTGGTAACTGATAAAGAGGTGGCCTTAGCTGATAAAGATGTGCCAGTAACTGATAATACATGCCGAGGTTGAGGCATTGAAGGCACTTGTATTTATGATCGATAAACCCGGAGCCAATGTGGAGGTCCTTAATGATATTAAAAATAGACTTGCCGTTGTTGAGGAAGCTCTAAAGATACAACGTCCAAAGGTGAACATGCTCTTTACATTCATTTTAATCAACATCATTTAGATAGCAATAGTTTTTGGTTTTTCACCAACTAATGGATTATATATATTTATGTACGACGCCATGGTTATTCACGAACAATTGCAAATAAGGCAATGTGTTGATGAAAATTTGGCTTCCAAAGATGCCATGGTAATTTCCTTTAATATTTGTTAATCATTTAGGTCTCGTTTCTTTAGTAGTATAATTGATTGTATATTTTAAATTTCAGACTTCAACTCATATGCACGACAAATCGGATTAGGATTGTTTTGGCCAAAATGCCATGGAAATTCAGACTTCAATTCCAATTCATAATGAAACCTGGAATGGTAGTCCTACTTTGTTTGATCTTCATTCTCATGATGTTCATTCGACTAATTATAAAAAGGTTATGTTCCTTTGAATAGTACTTTTTTGTTTTATCGTTATTTTGTTACATACCTAAATCAGTTTTGTTAACTCACATGCACCTTAAGCCCGAACCCGATCAATCTTGCGAAATCGAGTTGTGTTAATGCCGAAAACGAACAAGTTGGGCTTAATTATATAGACTCGCCGCTTCCATCATATGTCGCAGCTTGAGGATTTTGGTCTTCCAGTCGAACCATTCCCGGAAGTTGGTCACATGCCAGATGATGATCCCAATCATATGAATTTACCTAATTTGAATCACAAATTTTCTCAATCTACCTGAAGTTGCATGATATATTAATTTCACCTACACTATCTATAGATGTTTGCTACATTTGGTCATCTATTATAGTTGTGTTTTTCTTGTATAATTACGGGAAAAAACTTTGATGATGATTTCTCTATATGGAAATTTGAAATTCAAGGATCAACAGCTAAGCAAGATGAACAAAAGGTCACTGAAAACAAGGAAGATGGCAAAACACCAAGTGACGTAGTGGTAAGTGTTGATGATAAACCCGGAGAGGCTTCAAGCTACCGAGATAAATGCTCATGATTCCAATGTTACGAGAAAGTAAGTGAATGTGTGTCTAACGCTGATGATAAACCCGAGAGGCGTTCAAGCTACTAAGAAACATGCTCATGATTCCAATGTTAATGAAATTAAGTGAAGGTGTGTATAACGCTGATGATAACGGTGATGATAAACCCGGAGAGCGGTTCAAGCTACCGAGATACATGCTCATGAAGGTGTGTTTAATGTTGACGATAAATCTGGAGTGGCGGTTCAAGGTAATGAAAATAACATTTTTGATTGCAATGCTACTGTTATAGATTCTCATGATCGTTGAAAGTAAGTGAAGTAGTTTTAAATGTGGATGATAAATCTGTAGAGGGCGTTCAAGGTAATGAAAATGACATTGTTGATTGCAATGCTACCATCAAGATTCTCATGATCGCGGAGACAGTAAGTGAGGCAAGTTAAATGTTCTGAGAAATCTTTAGAGGGGGTTCAAGGTAATGAAAATAACATTGTTTATTCCAACTGTAGTGATATAGATTCTCATGATCGTGAGAAAGTAAGTGAAGGAGTGTTAAATGTTGCCGAAATATGTAGAGGCGGTTCAAGGTAATCAAAATAACATTATAGATTCTCATGATGGTCGAAAGTATGAAGCAAAGGTCACAAATGGCAGAGATGGGGTATGATCATATGAATCATGTTGGAGAGAATAAGGATGGTGATGGGAATGTTAACGAGAAATTACGTGAGTTGGTTATTCATAATGAAGCATACAATGTTGATGGCTACGTTAATGAGAAAGTGGGGGGGGTGAGTTAGTGGTTGCAAATGAGACCTCAACCAAGGCGTATAGACAAAATTGATATTGATGCCGAAAGCAAGAAAGGCCATGTTTCATAATTCGAGAAAAACACACAAGTCGCTTCACAAACCGGAAGGACAAGCCAATAAGCCTTTGACTACGCCTTCCTTCTGAGGTACAACTACATTATTTATTAAAGTTACCATATGTACTTCAAAAGTCGATGTTATTTCAATGATGAACTTTTTATGTATAGGATGTTTTCATGCGTGCTAAAAGGAAGAGAAATGCAAGTAAGGATCTACTGTCACCTTATAATGGCCCAAAGAATAAAGAAAACTAGAAAGCCCAAAGTTACCAAAGAGAGTAAGGCCAAAGTTACCCACGAGAGTACTCCTGTTTTGAAAGAAGATGTTGACTCAAAAGGTCAAAGCAGTAAGCAGTGTTTGCAGACCCATACGTGAACCTCCTCCCACGAATCCACAATTCTTTGAAACGGCTGCTCCAAAAGACCGAGAAAAGATATTAATTCCCCATGTAGTGAAGATAATCAGTTGGAAACATGGGTAGAGGTATAAAGAACTATTTTACAAACAGACGGCAGAAAGACATATACATTAATCTAGTTTTAAAATTTTCGTGATCATCACACCCCAAGATTGCGATATCAACAAGATTACTAAACCAAATGTATGGATATATTTATAAAAAATTTAAGTCATCGCATAACTTTCCTTGGGGTCATGGCGACATCGTTGTTCATCGAAAATTTTGGTTGGCTTTGTTGGGGTATGGAAGGGGAATAAAAAGGATGGCTTGGAGATGAGGTACTTAATACTATTTAATTTCCATAAATTTTTTTATTTGAATTAGTTTAACGGTATGTATTTTATAAAAAATTTGCAAAGATCCGGATCTTTGGGTTGATCTAATGTGGCGCTCGTGCCGCAATGCCGATTGGGCTATGACCGACCATTTTTCTCTTCTTCTATCCTTGATGGGTCTATATGCGTGCCTACTACGCCACCGTCAACGCTATCCATTACGGTGGTTTAGTGTCGAGAAGGTTTGTATATAAAGACCATACTTTCTTCTAGATACTTGGGTGATATACATGCTCAAAATGTTTTGAATTAAGACAAAGTTTATTTGTTCACATTTAGGTATACTTTCCTCGTGAACGCATCTCATGCTTAATCGGTTTCTCGCCGAGTTACAAATTCATATACATGAGTTATAGCTATTTATGACTCACTAGGTACGTAACCTCGAGACGAGAGAGGAATTTAAAATGAGGACCACTTTTGAGAGAATGCTACCACAAGATCTAAATTTTTGTAAAGTTCTTCAAGCCAAATCAATATCTGCTTTCGATTATAAGATCACATTTCGAAGTCATGGATGATGTCCCTAAACAAGCCAATGCATCGCGATTTTAGAGTTTGGGTATGTATTTGTTTTGCACAGGTTAGGTAACAACTTAAGCATGAAGGTTGATGATCCTCTTCAAGTTGCTTTGGCGTATCGAGAGCATATGGTGGAGTACTTTTGGAAGTATAAGGTGGTCGCTCATACAATTGATGAATAAAGATGCATTTCATCTCTTTGGGTATGGCTTGTATGTGGGTTTAGACTTTGTTGTTCAACCAAATGTAACCACAAACTGTATGTCTGTGTAGGACATCAAAAGACAACTTCTTATGCATGTATGTGTCGCGGATACGATGATTTGCAACAAACATTTTGTGTAAATTGCTAAAATGTTTGTTTTTTACAAACAACCATTTGATTTGAAAAAACGACTACAACCAATCTTATTGCTAAAAGACCATAACCTACGTATTACATAACACTTATTGTTAAACAGATTACCATAACCAAACTACAAAGACTAAAGAGAACAATCAAACTGAAAATCAACACAACTTTGTCATGAACTTGCACTCTTGACTTGATAAAAGTCAACTCATCCAACATTTTCATGATATCATTCTTTGAAACCTCAATAACTTCATCCGAGACCTGAATGCTTTCCGCCTTCATTAAATGTTTCTTTTCCTCATGTTCCTTGTAAAACAAATCTTTGTAATATTGACTTGGTAGTTCCGGGTCTAGGAACCCATAGAAGTTACATTTGGTCTCTTGGTCCTAAAAAGAAGTTTTGTTAAATTCACATATTCAACCTAACAAGTAAAATAAGTATAATGGATAATAATATTACATAAATTGGACAGGCCTTGAATCTTCTACTAGGATGATTCCGGGTCCAAGAGGTTTGTACTTCCACCGGTAATGGTTTTGGATATTCGAAGTGTGTAGCATTGATGAGTGTCTTTTACTCATCATTTTACCCATCTAAGCCCACAAAAACGTCTAAAACATCAAATATACCCAATTATACTGCAGATATCCTTGGAATGTGTTTTGATGTGTTTCGTACAAAGGAACGGGGCAAAAACGGTAGAAATGAGCTTGGAATGGAAAACGGTTTGCATGAAGCCGAAGCGGATTTTCTACATTTTCAGAGTCCGGGGATACATTTTGGGAGTGAGAGTGGGAAAACAAAATCAAACCCAACCCAATTTATCATTTTACCCCTAAACCTGAAAACCAAATTACCTTTTTATAAACATTCTTCATTAAAAACAGTTATTTTTATTTTAAAACAAAATTTTTTTATTTTTTAAAAACAATTATTTTTTATTAAAAACATTTTTATTCAAAACCAATTTTTTTTCTAACCAATTACTTTTTTTTTTATTAAAAACCTTACACTTTTATTTTTTACAAAACACCTTAACCCTTTAACACACACCTATTTTTACCCACTTCCCACCATTACCCATTAAACCCAGAAAGACCAAAAAAAGATACAAACCCAGAAAACCTAATAAAATCTTGGCGCCAAAATCCCACTTCCCCCCTCCTGTCCCTCTCATCCCCGTCTCTTTCACTCCAGGAAACCAACAAACAAACATCACATGGGGCACCTTGCCACTTTGGCAATCCACAACTCACAAGTGCCCATCAATGGGTGAAAGAATGCCCTTGGTCCCCAAGCATGAATCCAACGTGATTTAGGAAAGAAGCCAAGCTCAAGCTCAGTTTCACTCTCTCACAAACAAAGCACACTGAGGAAGCAGACAAAGAAAACAAGAAAGAAGAGTAAAGACAGATTCACATTTTTTTTTAGTATAAATAGGCATTTGGGGTAATTATAAACTTTGTCTACAATTCTTGTTCTAGTCCCATTTATGTTTATTGTCATTTAATTGTAACTTTCATTTCCAGTTTAATACCATTTATTGCTTTCATTTTTTTTATCTATGCAATTTTATTTCTTGTATGTTCTTTAATTCAGTTTAAATTAAAGTTTTGTTAGAAGTGTGTCACAAGTCGCTTAAACTCATTTTAAGTTCATTTGAATGATGCAAATTAAGTTTCTTAAACTCCAAAGTCTCAAATCAGCTTAAAAACATTTCTCCCAAAGACGTGTTTGGATTTGCAAGGATTGGTCGAAGCCAATTTTGACCCAGTTTGAGTCTCAAAACAATTTTAATTGGTCTTAAGTTAGTTAGTTTGTTAGCTTTATAGTCTTTTCAAATGTTTTTTAGTTGCAATTTAGCTTTTTAAGTAGTATGTAAAAATCTGCATAGATGTCCCAACTGCCATCCTTTTTGTAGCTTAGATTTAGACCAGTTAGAGTTATAATTAGGATTAGTTTTGATGCAATCAGTTAGTTAGATGTAAAAGCTTAACTTGTGTTAGCTTATCTTGGCCTTTTTAGCTTATTAGGAAGCTTATTTTAGCCTTGCAAAGTCCCCCTTTTGTTCTAAGCACCGCTTCAGACCCCTTCTAGCACCTTTTTTAGCTTGTTAAAAGCTTTTAACTAGGTATTTGTGGGGGCAAAAGCTTGCCCCCTAGTTTGTCTTCAAAAATCCATAAGATTATAAGCTCATGCCCATTTTAGCTCATATAGATTATGCTTCAAAAAGTCCTTAGTGGCTTCTGTTTTATCCATTGACCGCAGCTAAACTACATAGGGCTTGATTGAGTTTATTTAGTGTTTCCTTTGCTTATTAGACCTCCCCACTCATATAGATACATTAGATTAGGTTCTCATTGGTTCTAGCTTATTTCAAGCTTTTGAAGCTTAACGCCTTAGTTAGCCATCGTCCCCAAAACAAACCCCATTCATATTTAGTGTACAAATCTGCAGTAACAAGTCGTTCACAAATTTTGTTTTCAAGTTTTCAAAGTTTGAATTTAGCCCAAAATAGCTTAACTTGTTCCCTTGTTTGAATTGCAAAAGCAGAAAAACAAAACCAAAATGTGAAGGAAGTGAATCGAACCCACGACCTTCCGCCCCAAAATGCTTTTTATGCTTTTTTTTTTTTTCTAAGTCTCTGGGCCAATAAGCGCTTCTTCCTTTATTTTAGTTTTTCCAAAGTTTTGGTTTTATCAAAAGTCCTATTTTTAAGTAATTTTCTAGTTTGTAAAAGAGAAAAATAAAAGTGGAAAAGTGCAACCGCCAGATTCAACACCGGTCGCCTCTCTCACACGCACAAAACCAAGAGACCCATGACCATCTGCTCTAGCACCTATCTCATGTTAATTGTTTCCATTATTAATTATTTATATACCTTTTCGCTTATTAGCTTAATAAGCTTAGAAGCTTTTTACAACTTCTTTTAAAAAAGCTTGCATGTTTTCATTTTTCTTAAATCAAGTTTCATTTAAAGTATTTAGTGTAATTTTCTTAGAATTTTCCAAAATAGTTTAGTATTTTTTATAATTAAATTAGATTAAATTAGTTTTAAATCATAATAAATATTTTAAAAGTCGAAAAATACCCGCTTTTCCTAAAATTATTTCTAGTCGTTTAGAACGTAGGAAAATTAGTTTCACATCCTTAGGCTTTAAATTGCATCATTTTCACTTTTGGAGCTCCTGATTAGCCCTGTTTTCACGCTTTTGCATTTTAGCACCCTAGGATGTATTTAGCTTCGTTTTATTGTTTCTTATGCTTAGTAGTAGTTAATTAGTCATTTATGTTGTTCCCGTGCCTTATTTACTTTCCCGTTCTTTAATTTGTAGAATAGCGTAACCAAAATCGTAAATTCCCGATCCATTCAAGCACTTTAATTCCAAACCTCAAACGCCACCGCAATTCACTCCTGGGAAACGACCGGTAATCACTTTCCGGTATCACTTATCGAGTATTCGCGGGTTTTGGCACGTTAACCCTTTTCCTAAAAGGTTGATTTGTCGATTCTCGCGTGTATCGTATATTTGATATATTTTCTTAAACGAATCAATTTTTGGCGCCGCTGCCGGGGAGGTTGTGTTGCGACAATATCGTTAAGGTTTGACGATTAGTGACTTGAAGATCCTTCCTCGTGAAGTTATTTGCTTTCCAAAAACCCAAAAATATTTTCCTTTTCAAAATTTATTTTCCCTTTTATATTTTCTATTTATCAAAACCCCAAAAATATTCTTCTCATTCCTCTTATTCGTTGATTCTATTTCTCTTACCCTCTTTCACCGTTTGATTCTATTCTTCGTATCCTCTCGATCACTTAATTCTATTTCTTTAACCCTCTACAAGTTTAATTCTCATGGCGACAATCGATTATCGTCGTTGTTTTCACTGTAAAAGCCGTATGGAAGAGGATCAACTTTATTGTCAAAATCATGATTGTTTATGTAAGCGATGTGGAAGGATGGGTGCAAGCAAATATTGCTATTGGTAATGAATTATCCGACAAAAACTCTCTCGATGATTCTCCAAGTTTTTCCGACCTCCCACCACAACCCGATGTTTGTTCTATTGTTTCGAGCCTAAACCGCTAGATTTGATCAAAATCTTCGCATTTACTAAGAGAAAAGAACAAGAACCGAGACCAAAACGAAGTGGTGAAAATTGCTAGCTCAGAGCACACCACTTGTCCCACCTCCCGAATCTTCAAACCTTTTTCTAACGAAATCGCGGAACATGATTGAAAACTTCTTAAATGAACTTCGTCAAGATTCAACTTCGGGAAATACAAATACGACTTGTGATATTGTTGAGCCCTCGATCCCTATTCCAGAGCCCGAGATATCTTCTTTCGATCAAGATTATTGCTACGGTTGTGGAGACGTGTTACCAAAAGGTTTTCGTTGTTTCAAATGTATGTGCAAGTGGTGTGGAAATTATCTTACTAATGGATCTTGTTCGATTTGTGCCGAGAATTCATTCGCTTATGATTCTAATCCAAATTCCTTCAATTTTCCTCAAAACGATTTCAACTACCCTCCACGGAATTCATATGAACCACAACCGTACTATCAAGATTTCAATGATACATCATTTCGCAATTTCTCTCCTCAATACCTTATTTGTGCAAATTGTGGGGTCCTCATTATGATTACCAATGTCAATCATGGAATCAGAATTACTATGGGCCTGATCCTTGTTATAACACTCCTTGTTTTGACAATTTCCAACCCCCACAATTTTCCGTCATTGAACAATTTTCCGTCATTGAACAATTTTCCGTCATTGATCAACATCCTCGTGAGAAAAGTATGCTAGAAGAACTTGCCCAAGACCAAACGTCTAAATCTAAAAATCTATGCTAGACTTACTTGAAGAAGAGGAACGAGCCGCTAAGATTCAAAGATGTCTTGAAGAAATATGAATCGAAGAAAGAGCACTTGCAAGACGTGCTCGATGGCTCGCGACTTACATTGACAATGATGAGGATTCCATTCAAATGAAGGAATATTATGAAAGTTTGTCGATAGAAACCACACACGAAGAGCCCGTTAACTCTCTAAGTATGGAGGACGAGCATCTTAGCACTATTCCGAAACGGAACCGCCTTGTGCCGGAGAACCTTGTCCCAACCCCAAGTGAGTGTGAGGGTGTCTCCGATATGATGTGTGATGAGCCTATTGATGATGATTCTTCTCCTCCACCCCTAATGATTCTCATTGAGATGATCTCCGAGTCTGAAAATGACTATACGTTGTTTGATGATTCCTTATCGTGTGGAGACATCGATTATGTTGAGGAAATTCCTTCCGAGCCGTCACCTTAGAAGAAGTGAGAGATTTTGAACCGAAGATAGAGAAATCGACAATCGATTTTGATTCGGATGATGGAGATATTCTTGTTGTGTCCGAGGAACCTTTCACTATGGCATTCACTAATCCTCTGTTTGACTTAGATTCTGAATTCACTCAAATTTCAGATAACCCAATCTTTGACATTCAATGAGGATAGTGACCTTTACTCGAAAACCCCGTCTACCTCTTTACCCGAAGCTCGAGGATTCTACTCGAAGAAAGAATAGTGGCAATCCCACTTGACTTTAGACCTTCTCGAGGAGTTCGCCGATGAACTCGCTTCTTATCGATCATTCTCCACGGGAGATGATGATGTGCACTTCGACTTTGAAGCCAATCTTCGAATTGGAAAATCTTCTATACAATAGGTCTTCTCGATAATTCGTCGAAAGTGACACTCTTATAGAAGAGGTCGACTTTCTTTCTGGATGACTCGATACCTCCTGGTTTGAGAGTGATGAGTATGGCTTAGATCCATCATCCAATTGGCCCGTCCAAGCTAAAACCGGGATGATGGAATCTCTTCTAAGCCTGATATGGATATTCTCATTGCTTCAGTGGTGGATAAGATTGTTGAACATTCGCTCAATGTTCCTCAATCTAATATTTTGCCCACCCAACCCACCGTTGTCGTAAAATTCGACACTCTCCTTTCTTATCCCATTTCTTCTCTACATCTTAACTCCTACGGGAGTGAAGATACCATTTTCGACCCTGCCATTTCTCATTCTCTTAAGCGGATATATCTCATCTGGTGGAACTTTCAAAGACATTCAATGTTTATCAAAACCATTTGAATGAAAGTCTGATTGAGATTTTCTCTTCCACTTGCTCCCCCATGGACCAATGAATTCGGAGTCGAGTCAAGCTAGCGACTTCGATTAACAAAACAAGTAGCATTTCATGGGTGTCCACCCATGTTTCTATCTTCCTTCTCTTTTCTAACACTAAGTGTGGGGTATTTCCAATCGTTGTTTTGCTTGTTGTGTGTTTGCTCTCGCTTTCAGATTCCCATAGATCGTTGATGATTGATGCTCGTTTTCAATCCGCCAAACGCCAATATCCGATCTTTTGCTAACGCATTATCTAGGGATATCTTTATAAAATCCTTTATGCTAAAAAAGATTTCGCTTTCCACACTTGGCTAGTAGTATTACCTTTTTCCGTTCTATAGTTTCTGCACGGAGACTTTGAATATTGAGGGCAATATTCAATTCTAAGTGTAGGGGGAATTCTAGCGAATTTTGATCACATGTGTACCTTCTAGTACCCTAGCACCCCGTTTTGACCAAAATTTTAAAATTTTTATCAAAAATTTACATTTACAAGAAGTGCTTTGCACAAAAATAATTGCTAATGCTTCCTGTTAATGGTAGTTTAGTCTTGATTAGGCTAGAACAAGGGGAATCCGACTGCTAGAGTGTTGATCTAATGCTCTCTTAACATTTAGGCTAAGGTTTTACGCTGTGTTGTGCAAATGAAAATGCTAAGCGTAGTTGGTTCTCTTTAGAGCTTATATAAGTAATCTATGGCTTTTTCTCCCGAAGTTAACTAATTGGACTTAAATACGTGCTCATTGTCAAACTTTTGAACATTCAAAATCGTCTTGTTACAATAAAAAGTTTTTAAGCAAAATTGATTTAGAGTCCGAGTTCAACTTTTTATTTAAATTTCCGAGAAAGCATACTTTCTTAAAATCTGAATAATGTTGCAAAATGAAAGTATCGAAAGTTGCTTGAATGATGCAAAAGTTGCAAGTTTAAAGTTCAAAGTCAAAATGAAAAAAAAAAAAAAAAAAAAAGTGAAAAAAAAAGAAAAAAAAAAGTTATGAAAAATGAAAAATATGAGTTGCGTGAATAAAAGCATTATGTTGCTTATGAATAAATGTACGAAACTTGATTTTTCTTAAATTTAAATCGGAAGTTGAACTCGTAGTCGTCAAAGTTGTCTAAAAGTTTGATGGTAATTTGGAAATCCTTGATTTCAAAGATCCCGAAGCTCCATACTATTCTCGAGGGTGAAAACCTAGCCTCCTTAAAAGGACAAGCCGAGAAGAAAGTCGCTACATGGAGTGATCTCACCTTTGAATCTCGAATTTCGAAATTATCGTCGGTTGTAATCCATTTAGGTTTAGTTTTAACTTAACGGTAGCTTCAGAAATCTTTGGAATCGAATTCAGCTAATTCCGTACTATTCTCGTGAGGTGTCAAAAGCCGGCCACTTAAAACTAATGTTTTGGGATGTGCCGAGAAGAAAGCTGCTACATGGAAGAGGCCCTTTCGATCCTTAGACTTTCATCGCTTTCGGGTTAGTACTTTGGTTAAGTGGATAACAACCATAACAAATGTCGATTTTAATGATCAAACTTTTGAAAATGAGCACACTCACTTAAATTTTATAAATTATGGAGTAAAAAGTTAAGCCTCGACTTACATAGATTATTGATATAAGTAGTGTTAGCATTTTACAAAAACGCTTGCACAATAAGTTTAAGCTTGGTTTGAGAGTATCAAAAAGAGGATGACGATTACAATTCCCCGGAGACACCCATTTTGTGTGAATCCCGTTCCGTGATGCCATGTTTTGTGAATCAAGCATTTTATTTATTATCGTTCAAGTTTAAACACCTAGTATTGAATAAAAAGTCGAAACGGGGTATTCTTGGTATTTTTCATCCTTTCATTACTTCATATGATCGGATTGCTAGGGACTAGCAATTGATAGTGTGGGGGATTTGATGAGTGTCCTTTTACTCATCATTTTTACCCATCTAAGCCCACAAAAACGTCTAAAAACACTAAAATATACCCAATTATACTGCAGATATCCTTGGAATGTGTTTTGATGTGTTTCAGGTACAAAGGAACGAAAACAGGGCAAAAACGTGTAGAAATGAGCTTGGAATGGAAAACGTGCTTTGCAGATGAAGCCGGAAGCGGATTTTCTACATTTTCAGAGCCGGGGATACATTTTTGGGAGTGAGAGTGGGGAAAACAAAATCAAACCCGAACCCAATTTATCATTTTACCCCTAAACCTGAAAACCAAATTACCTTTTTATAAACATTCTTCATTAAAAACAGTTATTTTTATTTTAAAACAAATTTTTTTTATTTTTTAAAAACAATTATTTTTTATTAAAAACATTTTTATTCAAAACCAATTTTTTTTCTAACCAATTACTTTTTTTTTATTAAAAACCTTACACTTTTTTTTTTACAAAACACCTTAACCCTTTAACACACACCTATTTTTACCCACTTCCCACCATTACCCATTAAACCCAGAAAGACCAAAAGATACAAACCTGTAAAACCTAATAAAATCTTGGCCTAAAATCCCACTTCCCCTCCCCGTTCCTCTCTATCCCCGCCTCTTTCACCTGGAAACCAACAAACAAACATCACATGGGGCACCTTGCCACTTTGGCAATCCACAACTCACAAGTGCCCATCAATGGGTGAAAGACTGCCCTTGGTCCCCAAGCATGAATCCAACGGCTGTGATTAAAGGAAAGAAGCCAAGCTCAAGTTTCTCTTTCACTCTCTCACAAACAAAAGCCGAGGAAGCAGACATAAAGAAAACAAGAAAGAAGAGTAAAGATGATTCACATTTTTTTTTTAGTATAAATAGGCATTTGGGGTAATTATAAACTTTGTCTACAATTCTTGTTCTAGTCCCATTTATGTTTATTGTCATTTAATTGTAACTTTCATTTTCGCTTTTAATACCATTTATCAAGCTTTCATTTTTTTTATCTATGCAATTTTATTTCTTGTATGTTCTTTAATTCAGTTTAAATTAAAGTTTTGTTAGAAGTGTGTCACAAGCTGTTTAAACTCATTTTAAGTTCATTTGAATGATGCAAATTAAGTTTCTTAAACTCCAAAGTCTCAAATCAGCTTAAAAACATTTCGCCCCAAAGACGGTTTGGATTTGCAAGGATTCGGGTCGAAGCCAATTTTGACCCAGTTTGAGTCTCAAAACAATTTTAATTGGTCTTAAGTTAGTTAGTTTGTTAGCTTTATAGTCTTTTCAAATGTTTTTTTAGTTGCAATTTAGCTTTTAAGTAGTATGTAAAATGCATAGATGTCCCAACCGCCATCCTTTTTGTAGCTTAGATTTAGACCGCCAAAGTTAGATTTAGGATTAGTTTTGATGCACAGTTAGTTAGATGTAAAAGCTTAACTTGTGTTAGCTTATCTTGGCCTTTTTAGCTTATTAGGAAGCTTATTTTAGCCTTGCAAAGTCCCCCTTTTTCTCGTTTCGTAATCGCTCAAAGAAATTTTAGTGACCTTTTTTAGCTTGTTAAAAGCTTTTAACTAGATTTGTGTAGGCAAAAGCTTGCCCCCTAGTTTGTCTTCAAAAATCCATAAGCTTATAAGCTCATGCCCATTTTAGCTCATATAGATTATGCTTCAAAAGTCCTTAGTGGTCTGTTTTATCCACCGCATCACCGCAGCAGCTACTTACATAGGGCTTGATTGAGTTTATTTAGTGTTTCCCTTTGCTTATTAGACCTCCCCAACGCTCATATAGATACATTAGATTAGGTTCTCATTGGTTCTAGCTTATTTCAAGCTTTTGAAGCTTAACATTTTAGTTAGCCACTGTCCCCAAAAGCCCCATTCATATTTAGTGTACAATTGCTTGTGAATAAGTCTGTTCACATTTCTGACTTGTTTTCAAGTTTTCAAAGTTTGAATTTAGCCCAAAATAGCTTAACTTGTTCCCTTGTTTGAATTGCAAAAAGCGTAAAAACAAAACAAAAATGTGAAGGAAGTGGGAATCGAACCTACCTTACCTTTCTCGCCCCCAAAATGCATCTTTTTTTTTTTTGCTTTTTCTAAGTCTTGCCACAATAATAAGCAGTTCCTCTCAGGCTTATTTTAGTTTTCCCAAAGTTTTGGTTTTATCAAAAGTCCTATTTTTAAGTAATTTTCTAGTTTGTAAAAGAGAAAAATAAAAGTGGAAAAGTGCAACTGCCAGATTCAACACGGGTCAGCCTCTCACACGCACTAAACCGTGCAGACCCATGACCATCTGCTCTAGCACCTATCTCATGTTAATTGTTTCCATTATTAATTATTTATATACCTTTTCGCTTATTAGCTTAATAAGCTTAGAAGCTTTTACAACTTCTTTAAAAAGCAAATTGCATGTTTTTCATTTTTCTTAAATCAAGTTTCATTTAAAGTATTTAGTGTAATTTTCTTAGAATTTTCCAAAATAGTTTAGTATTTTTTATAATTAAATTAGATTAAATTAGTTTTAAATCATAATAAATATTTTAAAAGTCTAAAAAATTCCGGCTTTTCCTAAAATTATTTTTAGTCGCTAGAACGTAGGAAAATTAGTTTCACATCCTTAGGCCTTAAATTGCATTATTTTCACTTTTGGAGCTCTGATTAGCCTAAGTTTTCACGTTTTTGCATTTTAGCACCCTAGGATGTATTTAGCTTCGTTTTATTGTTTCTTATGCTTAGTAGTAGTTAATTAGTCATTTATGTTGTTCCCGTGCCTTATTTACTTTCCCGTTCTTTAATTTGTAGAATAGTAACCAAAATCAGAAATTCCCCGATCCATTCAAGCACTTTAATTCCAAACCTCAAACGTCACCGTATTAATTCACTCCTCGTTAGGGAAACGCACGGGTAATCACTTGCCCGGTATCACTTATCGAGTATTCGCGGGTTTTGGCACGTTAACCCTTTTCCTAAAATGTTGATTTGTCGATTCTCGCGTGTATCGTATATTTGATATATTTTCTTAAACGAATCAAGCATTGATGTAGTATCCCAAGGGCTTTCGATTGATCTCGAAGTAGAGGCAAGAGGAGGGAGCCATTGTTTTATTTCACCCAATTGTTACCGGTATTCACGATGCAAATGAGTACGCTTGACGATTTCTAGTAGAGTGACATCCAAATTTGGCGGAAATATACTTTGTGAATGAGCCGGGTAATGAATATTGTGGAGGGAAAAATTTTAGCTTAATTTTGTATTCAAATGATTAAAAGATCCTCTTTTCAATCTAATTTTTATTTGGTTTGTTGCTTTGTACAATCCCAGAAGACAAATCCCATAACACAAATTAGTCAAACAAACAATAATTCCACAACCAATTAAAATGACTTCACTAATTCCCAAAAATTCAAAGTTTATTTGGATTTTGAGAGATTAATTCGTGGAGTTTTACTTCCAGTTGACATCACCTACCTACATCTGATTACCTATGTTACTAACAAATATCAGATTAAAGATAAGATCATCAGTTTATACTACATGTCCGGTTCAACCAAAATTGATGTAAGTGATGACGATGTTTCTTTCTTCGTTCATGAAATATGCCGTAAGCAATGTGATCTCAGACACTATACATGAAACTTATCGAGAAATCTTCCGAGGTAAAGCCGTCTACTTCTTCTAAGCCTCTTGATATTGATCTTAATGTTCCTTTGTTGCCTCAAGAATCTTATTTTCAAACACCAAAAGTTGAAGATCATAATAATGAGGGTGCAAAGCAAACGTTAATGTAGATGTGCAACCTAGTTGGCGTAAAACCACATTTCAAAATATCCTTGATCCACCCAGTTCACTCGATCCCATAATTAAAAAGTTAAGTAACCATAAACACCCTGTAGTATCTAAATTAAATGTGGGTAGTCGGTTTGATGATAAGCAAGGATGCATTTATGCAATAGGAATAAAAGCGTTGGTTGATTTGTTTGAGTATAAAGTTACTAAGTCATGTAAGAAAAGGTACAAGTAGCTTGTTTGGAAGAAGGTTGCAACCGTACATTAACGCATCTAAAAAGTGTTGTTAACCGATACTTCTATGTTACTAGCATTAACGATCGTCATACATGTTCCGAACAAAAATCATCCTAATCATCGAAATGCTACCCAAAAATTAGTGGGTCACATACTTGTTGATAAATTGAGGAATTGCAAAAGGGTCTATACTGGTGAGGACATAAAAAAAGATTTTAATATTGATTGGAAAGTAGACATTTCTTACCACCGAGCTTGGGGTGGGAAAAACATTGCATTAAAGTTGTTGAATGGTTTTCCTACTGATTCTTTTGAGCAATTTGCCGTATACTGCTATAACTTAAAGTTGCAAAATGAGGGACAAGAACACACATTGAGACGATGACAATGACGGTTTAAGATGGTATTCATTGGTTTCTGTTGTTTGTAAGTTTTTCATAAATTCTATTATCTATTATTTCTAATTATTACCTTCATTATTATGTAAATAGTATTAATTAAGCAATTTCTGATCGATTTAAAATAGATTCTGAGTTTACGCTTTATGCACCATTGCTAATCATTGATGCCGCACATCTTGAAGGGAGATACCTTGTTACAAATCTGGTTGTTGTTGGGATGGACGGAAACAACCAGATTATACCTATTGCAACTGGTGTTTCTCAAGGTGAGACCAATGAATCATGGACATGGTTTTTGAGCAAAATTAAAGAATGCATTGGTGAAGTAAAATATTTGGCCATCATCTCTGACACACATCCGGCAATTGCACATGCATGTAGTACCGTTTTTCCTAACGCCTTTCATTGTTTTTGTTGTCGTCATTTAATGATGAACTGCAATTTGAAAACTAGAAAGTGGAAGGCTATATATTGGAGGACATGCAAAGCTTACACAGAGCAGAGTTTGATGCTTTAATTTCTCGAGATTCAATCATTAAAACCTCATGTGTATAAAAACTAAAAGATGAAGTGGATTTGATAAATGGTCACGCTGCTACGCCTCGCAAACAGGTACAATTACATGACCTCAAATAGTGCAAAATCAAGAAACTTTGTAACCAAAGATGTTAGGAAAGTTCCAATAACCCAGCTAATGGAGTACTACCGAAGGCTTCTACAAAAATGGTATTTTGAACGCCGAGCAAAATACAAAGGTAACTTAAAAAAATAAATTGTCTATTATAATTGGTTTATCACATATTTGGCACATCGCTCGAAAATGTATTATTTTTTTTTTATTTCAGATGCTCCAACGGATGAAATTACCGAATGGGCAACTGCAAAAGTAAACAATAGAATGGCAAAGAGTGCTAATTGGGATGTTAACGGAATTGAGATGCACAAGATTTACCAAGTTCGATCCAAACATGTTCATATTTTTGACTTTGACAACAGAGAATGTTTGCCGCAAATGGCGCCTATCGTCTACCTTGTGGTCATGTTTGTGCTGTGGTCGAAGTTGAAGGCTTGACCGACACTAGCAGATTAGGCGATGGATTGGTTTAAGAAAACGTCACTAAAAAATACATACGAATCAAGGGTTTATCCTCTAAAAGATGTATCCTTGTGGCGTACTCGATGACGTGCAAAACCGTAAAACCACCGCTATGGATAAGCGGCCACCGAAGACCGAAATAAAAACACGGATCCATCGGGGGAAGAGCCAAAAGCACAAACTGGTAGGTGTGGAAAGGCCGACACACAAGAGCAGTCATGTACTCAACCATTGATGACAAAAAGGCAAGTGTGTTTCTATATTTTATTTCAATGTATATAATTTTGTATGTACTTACTAATATTTGTTGGTTACTAATGTCACATCTCAAAAACGTAAAAGAAACTCACAATCGTGCACCCCTACTAACGAAGAAGCAGTGGAACAAGAACGATAATAAGAGGACAGAGGACGCTTGTAGAGGTCGAACAGGAGAAGCAAGTGGTCACCAAACAACGATTTTGTATGGAACTGTGAATCATCTACTCCTGAAAACAACGTTCCTAACAACATTCTCACAACCTCATGGACGCCGAAGTAATCGACAATGTTCCAAAACACGGGTCGTTTAGTACTGCAAATGTTGTTCATTTGGATGATTTATAGTTGTTATTTCAATTTGAACTTTAACACAATGGAAGCACAACTTATCATTTCACTGTTTTACTTTTATTTTATGGATGTTACTTGAATAATAATAGCTACAGGAGTGGC
Source organism: Chrysanthemum makinoi (assembly GCA_910596185.1). NCBI lineage: Eukaryota > Viridiplantae > Streptophyta > Magnoliopsida > Asterales > Asteraceae > Chrysanthemum > Chrysanthemum makinoi. The sequence continues at coordinate 225,133,462 of OU343224.1, read as the reverse complement.
TTGCTTTTATTTGTTTTTTTTGGATGTTACTTTTTGACAATGTTATTCATTATTGTGGCACCATTATTTTTTGTTCTTTTTTGGATGTTACTTTGTGACAATGTTATACAATCAACTGTTGAACATGTGCATATTTTTTTGTTCTTTTATATACAAACATATAGGAGTCAGGCATATAGTGTAACATCAATGCTAAATGGTATGCATGTGACGATTTATTTACCTTTTATTTTGTCTATTTAAGAGCAAACTTGCAAGTATATTTTCACACAACATCAATCAATAAATAAGTAAGAAAAACAATGTCGATCGCCTAAATGTGATGAGGTAAGAGCTACGCTAAGAGTAACAACCGGATGGACATGATGATTTACTATCGCCAGAACGCTGCAATTGAAGATGTTCAATTGGCAAGAAAGGTGAATATCCTAACTCAAGAATTGGTTAGACTTAATCGAGAAAGGGATGCCGTTATTCAAGAGATGGAAACTGTGCGAAAGAAGGTGCCACAAAACGCGTTGAGTTTCGCAGTGAGCAAGCCCTAAGTGAACAAAAAGTGACGCAAATGAATATCTTGGCAGCTTAACCGAGCCGAAAGTGCTCAGAACAAGAATTTCTTTATTCATAAGCTTGAGGGTACTTTGTTTATAAGCGCCGTGAGATATGCCAAGTACTTTGTGTTATAATGTATCCATTTCCAAGTACTTAGGGTTATATCGTATGTGCTTTTCTAATAAGATACTTTATTCAATAAAGTTTCCTAGTAAGTAGGAGTTATATACATTTTATTTACTTACCTTTTTTCTTGTCTTCAAGAGTTGGATGTTCTTGAATCTTTTGTCTTTTCAACAAGTATCCGTGGTTATCCTCTCCAATCTATGGGATTTTAATTTAAAATGAGATAGCGAAAAAGATTAAAATGAACAATCGAACACATTAACATAACATTGTGCCCCTTACTGTAAAGTATCGTCGACCTTTTTGCATCCATTTCTTGGTTTCCAAATTTTTTGCCTAACCGCTATACAACTAGCGTGTTTACAATATAATAGCAAAGTGGTTATACTTTACTACTAGCCGCTTTAACATCATCGTGGATTCAATCTTCTAGCAAAGGGTTTAATTAACTCGGCAAAGTGGTTCCAATACTTAGAATAATTCCTGAGGTTTAGCCTTAATTTCTAAAGGCCCTTGTATGTATGCAATCTTCTATCTTTTGAAACAAAGGGATTAATTATAGGATGTGTCTTCTTTGTTCCTCTTGAAGTGAGTTTAGCTTCCAAAGATTTGTCTTGCCACATTATTTGATAAAGGATAATCCCTATCAACAAACATGAAAAACCTTTCCTTTGTAGTTTTACAAGATGAACCTTGCAAGATGAGAACAACAACCATTGAACCACCTCAAAATTATCCCAATATTCAAAGATCAAGATCGTTGAAACATGTTCTTTATAGCATCTTATACAAACTTAGCTAACTCTCCATTTGGATCAAACTTCCCATATCTGAACTCCATTACTTTCCACAACTGTTCAAAATCACTCTTAGTCAAACTATCCAAGAAGATCCCAAAGTTGAAATAAGTAGATTTGTATCCATCACCTCTTGTTATCTCAACTACTTCTCTACCCCTTTCTATAACAATCTGCCAATCCACAATAGGATGAACTGCTTTTAAAGGAATAGGATTAATAGGTTCAGGATTAGGATTATCAAACTCCTTAAAATACTTTTTAGTTCTTTCTTTCTTTTTCAACTCTTCATCCACCTTTTGTCTTTTAGAACTGGATTCCTTCTTTAACTCAAATCTTCTCTTTAACCATTCTCGCTTTTCTCGTAATCCATAGGATTAAAATCCTCATTAATTCTCATACACATCAGATAAATCTCCTTAACCCTCTCAAATGAACATTTACTTAGATTTTCAAGAATATGTATGCCTCAATTCTTGATAATCTTCATCATAGTATTTCTCATCTCGCTCTTTGTAGGAGGTTTCTTTCTTTTGACTTGCTTCTTCTCTTTGCTGATCCTTCTTGCCCATTCACCCAAGATTCTAGCTCTTTCATCAATAGACAACATTGCCCACTCTTGAGTAGTGTACTCATTATTAATATCATTAAAAGCTTGAAGATAGGATTGTGTATCATTCCATTCAGCTAACCATCTCTGAGTAGCTTCCTCATCTTCTAGATTTTTCCTTTCTATTTCTGCTTTTTCTTCAGCTATCAATCTTTCACCAAACTCATGATCATAAGCAATATGCTCTTCTTTATTCTTAAACTTTATCTCGTGTTCAAGAATACCTTTTCCCTTTCCAATATCTGGTAGAGCCATCTTCTTCTTCAAAGGCTCACCAATAGTCAAACTTTTACTCAAGGGTTTAGGTCCAGTTGGTTTAAGAAATATAGGAGCAGGTGCAATGGTAGGTGTAGGGTTTGATGAAGTTTTGCTTACATTTATCATCGTGATCGGGCACTTCCTTCTCAACTCCTTTAGATTTAGGTGGTGAAACAGAGGTAGTTGTGACAATTGTAGATGTGGTAGTAATAGCAACAAGGGTGAGACTAAGATAACAAAGGGTGTGTTTACCTCAGCTTGAAGTTGTAGCAATGGTTCAAAAACTAGCCATGGTTTACGAAACACTAGCAATGGATGTGTCCCCACCACCTCCTTCACTTTATCTTCTACTACAGCTGGGTGTGTTTACCCAGCTTGAAGTTGTAGCAGGGTTCTGAAAAACTAGTCGTGGTTACTGAAACACTAGCAGCTGATGTGTCCCTGCACCACCTCCTTCTCTTTATCTTCTACTACATGGGTGTGGTTACCTCGCTTGAAGTTGTAGCAGTGGGTTTTGAAAACTAGCCGTGGTTACTAAACACTAGCAAAGGATGTGTCCTGCACCACCTCCTTCACTTTATCTTCTACTATAGTGGGTGTGTTTACATCGCTTGAAGTTGTAGCAAGTGGTTCAAAACCACCGTGGTTACGTGAAACACTAGCAGTGGATGTGTCCTGCACCACCTCCTTCTCTTTATCTTCTACTACATTCTTCAAGGTTTCAAGTACAACTTCATTCCCATCTTTATCAGACACCACATACTACTCTCCATGATCTCCACTATCCACATCCTCATCCATATGCACACCACAGCCTCCCTCGAATCAAAGGCTTCACTCCTCCCCTATTTGGTTACATCCTCCAAAACCAAAGCTGGAGAGGACCTCACCTTCTTATTATTCTTCCTAACTCTTCTAACAACAAGTAATCCTGTCTCATCACTTTCTCCATCACAAACATCCCGTGGCTTCGATTTTCCGATCTCTCTTCCCTCGAAACACAACTAACTCCTGAAGACTTGAGATAGTATCCTCTATTTTTGTACATTTAACCGTCAATTCATTTAATCGTTCAAGATTATCCTCCCCACTTCGACCTGTGTTAACTGGTCTGAGAGGTGGTTCATTGGAAAAGTCATCATGTACCTGATCATTATCCGTCAATTCATGTTCATGTTCCAAACTACCCTCATCACTTCGACCTCTGTGAACCGGTCCGAGGGGTGAATCCTTGGGTAAAGTTAACATAGCATCGTGGTTGGTGGCAAGTGGTTGCGCTTGTACTAGCAAAGTGGGTGCAACAAGATCGGCAGTGGGATCGTTTAGTGAATTGGGGTTCGTGTAAATCATCAAACTCACGAATGACAGGTAAATTAATCATATGAGGGAACAATGGAACAACTCTGATTAGGAAAGTAGGATTTTGGTGTCTCATATGAGCAAAAACCTTAGGAAGCATATAATGCCCCTCATACTTTCTATTATGTTCAACAGGTTCTGCTATTTGACTATCCATAATAAGTTGAACAAACCTAGGATACAAGTAATATTTACCCTTCTTCCTAATATTCTGCACAAACCCTTCAAAAATCATGCTAGACCAATTGAATTCCCTCCCTTCAGATAGACAAATTAAAGCATTGCAATTTTAGAGGGAAATTCATGAAACCCAGTGGTCTTATTACTCACACACATCAGCAAGGTGTGAATTAAAAACTTCCATTGGGAAGAAAACATACCTTTCAAAAATTTTACCCTGTCTCCCCTTCTTGTATAACCTAACCTTTCTAAACCTTCAAATATATCATTATCAGAAAGATTAACTAGTCCATTAGCATCATCAAACCTCAAAATACCTCTAATGACTTCCTCATCCACCAAAATCTCATTATCATCCACCACAGTCCTAAACACCTCTAATCCATCTCGCTCCTCAGATCTCAAAGATTACCCCAAAATTGATGTATATGGTCTTTAAGAATTGTGGGTGCTACAGTTAATGCAAAGTGAATTTTATCAGGTTGAGAAAATCAATCATCCCATGAAAACCATCCGATTGATTATTTTTATTAAGTACGAACTAGGTTATGGGTGTTGGAATATCATGCGGCATTGTGAGTTGTAATGGGATATGATGTGGGATTGTGAAATTAGCAGTTGGGAGTGGTTAGGGTTTATGTTGAGCGCCAATTGGAAGTGATTTGAAGATCAATTAAATGATCTGGCAGTGATTTGGGGGAATAAATACGTTAGGACCAAATTTACAAAACAACCCCTCAAGTATCCATTATCGAACCGCTAGCAAGTGGATTGAAAACCACTAGCAAGGGTTTGAAAGACTCTAGTGATACAAAGAACCACTTTTTTATTTTTTTTATTTTATTTTTTTAAAATAATAACACTAAACAGCAAAAGCTCCAAAAAGCTCCAAAGTATACAAATAATAACACTGAAAGCATTGTTATGGTTAGCAGTGGTTAGAAAATAACTAGAAGTGGATTTAAAAATTATACTGGCAGTGGTTAGACCAGTACTAAACCACCCAGTCAACAGGTCAACTCCAAGTCTTTAATCCGGCCACCAAAGTCAAAGACTTCATTTACTCCTCAACAAATTATACCTTCCCCAAATTAAGTTACTGATTCCATCTTAACTTTTATTTAAGAACCTATAACTCACATACTACCCATATCACACATACCCCAATTATTAACCTCATCTGCTTTCACAAAATGAGATTAAAAAAAACCCACCAAACTCACGCAGCTGCTCCACCTCAGCTCCTTCATTTTCATCACCGCACCACCTCCACCACCACTACATCATCGCGCCGCCTCCACCACCACTACATCACCGCGCGGGTATCTTTTACTAGTTTTTATAAATACTCTTGACTGATTGTAAAAAGCTTCATGGGTTTTTGTTATATAGTTGTAATCTTAAGTGGGTATCTCTTATTTAGTTAATGCTTCATGGGTTTATGTTTGTGTTAGACCGATTTGATTGAAAAGCTTAGGTATTGTGGTTTGTAAGTGATTATAATAACTTTCACATTCTTTATAAAAAGCTTCAGTAAAACTTCAACAACATTGATATCGGTTTCGATCTTATCTTGAGCAAAATATATTATATGCAATTGAATGTATTGACTAGTTTAAGGTAAAATCAGTTTTAGAGTAATTTTTGTTTTTATAGTTGTTTTATGGTAAAATCAGTATTGACTAGTATAGTTAAGACACTAGACTAGAAAGTAGAAATTGATTAGTTGTAGGAATATATGCTATGAAGATAGAAATCAATTTAATGTATCTCAGAACCGCTTTATGTGCTTTGCTTTTTATACTTGTAGGAATATAGGGTGTCACAGGTGCCAAGCCGAGGCCAAGCCGCCTACTGTACCGAGGCCAAAAGGTAAGATATATGTTGCGATGATTTTAAATAGTTTAGGGTTTTAGGTAATGAGAACTATCCAAGCATCGGGTATCAAAAAGACCCCTTAAACCATTAGGATTGAATTGTTTATTTTAACAATTAGGGTAGGATAGTAGGATGGTGGATTTTGGGACATAAACCAAGATCTTGGCAGGGTGTTGGGGTCCACCCCCTTTCATGTGTAATAGCACTTTAACTAGGTTAATGAGATCATGTTGTGTTCATCCGCTTGTGATAAAAGATTTGATCATGTTTGCGTACGGCTATTTGAACAGTGCGTCTATGGTTGAGGGTTGGTGAAAACATAAGAATGATGTTAGTGTGTCTAGTTAAAGTGCTATTATACCATTTCCCGACATCATTTCATTCTCCTTTTTACAATGATCTTCCCAAAACTCACCAATAATCTCTCTTATATTATCAAACAACAAAAATGAACTTAGCGGCGGTGACACGTGGCTTCTCTGATGGTTTACGTGCCGAGGAGGTACACGGTTTCTTGTTCACAAGATACAGAAAGTGTACAGCCCATTTCTTGTTACGTATGTTATTGTTACCTGATAATGAGGGTTGAATCTTGAAGGGTAGAAAGGTGGTGCAAAAGGGTTTAGCTTGCTTTGAGAGTGTTTAACTGTGTGTGTGTTTTTAGTGTATGTTTTTTGGTGAGAAACTACATGTTTGTGTGTGACGAGAGAGGCGAGATGATAAGAAGAGAGATGAAAGGGTTTGTAATGATAGAGATATAATGGTGGCGAGAGATATGAAAGGGTTTGTGATGGTGCCTCATTATCTCCACTTCACTTGCCATCACTATCATTACAAACCCTTTCATCTATCTTCTTATCATCTCTGACCTCTCTCTGTCACACACAAACATGGAGTTTCTCACCAAAAAACACACAGTAAAAACACACACAGAGAGTTATGAACTCTCAAAGCAGGGCTAAACCATTTTGCACCACATTTCTACCCTTCAAGATTCAACTCTCATCATCAGGTAACAATAACATACCGTAACAAGAAATGGGCTGTACACTTTCCTGTATCTTGTGAACCAAGAAACCGTGTACCTCCTTGACGTAAACCATTAGAGAAGCCACGTGTCACCGCCGCTAACTTCATTTTTGTTGTTTGATAATATAAGAGAGAATTGTTGGTGAGTTTTTGAGAAGATCATTGTAAAAAGGAGAATGAAATGATGTCGGGAAATGGTATAATAGCATTTTAACTATGCACAATAACACCATTCTTATGTTTTCATCAAACCTCAACCCTAGACACACTGTTCAAAAAGTCATACGCAAACATGATCAAATCTTTTGTATCACAAGCAGATGAACACAACATGATCTCATTAACCTAGTTAAAGTGCTATTACACATGAAAGGGGGTAGACCCCAACACCCTGCCAAGATCTTGGTTTAGGTCCCAAAATCCACCATCCTACCCTCCTACCCTAATTGTTAAAATGACCAATTCAACCTTAATGGTTTAAAGGGTATTTTTGATACACGATGCTTGGATAGTTCTCATTACCTAAAACCCTAAACTATTTAAAATACGCAGGTTAAGCTTTGGACAAACTCGAAAAACCAGAAGATATCGGAAGTCAACTGACAAAACCGCCTGGTTAACACGAGTTCGAGCCTTATGTGTTCGGATATGTTTGTAGAGAATAACATGGTCATGATTTCCGCTAAATGGATTATACGTATAGTTTTGAACCATTTGCGTATAGGTAGCTTATGTATAGTTTTGGAAACACAACTTATGTTATCGATTGATGGTTATATATGATATTATGTTTAGCGAATTTGTGTTGTTGTCACAAAACAAAAGTTTGTAATATTTCTAAAAATTATTAAACGTATTAAACCGCATATCTATGTAAAGTTTGTAATATTTCTTTTAAAAATAAAGTTTGTAATATTTTCATTACATCATAACGCGATTTCTTTTGTAACAAATCCCGCGAAAACACAAACACTACCTAAATCTAATTTACTGGTACAAATGGTTTGATATGTTACTATTTGCATGGCAAAGAGGCGATCATCATTACACTTGCTATTTTTAAACTACTAAATGACAATACACATTTTGTGCTTAATGTTGGGAATTATATGTTTGAGTTAATAAGACAAAAAGAATGAAACAAGAAGGACTTAAAGTGACAAAGAAGAAATCTACAAAAAGATGAAAGGACTTGTTTGCAAAAGAAGTTTTATTTTGTAAACCCTAATCCTCTAGTATATAAAGAGGACATAGGTGTAGGTTTTATATACATGTCTTCCAAGATGTAGTCAACTTAAAGGTGTGTGTGTGTGTCCTAGGCGTATAGTCTTATAAATGCCTAGGTTATTAGTTTAGTTATCTAGACGTGTTCCTATAAACGTCTAAGATTAGTTAGTGTTAGTGATTGAAAACCTTGTGTCAATAACAATTATGTTTTGATTTATCCGCTGCGTATTGTCATTGTTATTGTTAAACCCTAAGGCTCAAAACGATCTAAAGGAGTTTTAACAAACTCCTCAATTGGTATCAGAGAATGGGGAGCTCGTTACCTAGGGATTCACAAGGTTTCTTGGTGAAAAAGAATGAAGAAAATCGATTTTTTGCAAAATTCGCAATGTTTCTGCAGCACAGTTTTCAAGAGGGTATAACTTTTTAAGAACCGTTGGATCGGGGTAAAATTCAAACTGGAGCTTCTTGGTATATCTATCTTTAATCTCACTGAAGGGATTGTTGATCTGAGCTCTCAATCAAAAGTTATAAGCTGTCGAAGTCTGCTGCTGAAACTGAAAAAAATTCGTAAGGTTACTACAGCACTGTTTTGAAACGATCATAACGTTTTCGTTAACCGTTGGATTGCGACGAAATTTTTGGTGGATGGTCTCTATATACTCATCTAACTTTTCACCAAAGGGATCTTCCATCTGAGCTATTATGTGAAAGTATTGCTCTAAGTTCAAAGTACTGCTTGGAGGTTTCAAAGTACTGTTACCCTTTCATAAAGTACTGCTGCTTGACGAAAGTACTGCTGCTTGACGAAAGTACTGCTTTTGGACGAAAGTACTACTTCTCATTCAAAGTACTGCTGCTTATTCGACAATACTGCTAAACGAAGATATTCAGATTTGAGGGGAAGTCAAGCATGATATTTGTTATGGATTTTTTTGACGACACACACACAAGTTATTGTTCACACACACAGGAGTTTGATTTTTGTTCTTAAAAGATTTTAAAAAGCTCGAAGTTGATTTTATTGAAGAATTAATTACGAAGAGGATTATTTATCACTTATTTGAAGGTGAAGTGGAATTACTTGGATACGTGTTTTATCATACCTTTTAGCAGGAGGTAACTTGTTCGTGCTTCAATGATTATGACAAAGAATTGACATAACACTTAAAGGAGTGACGTTATTGTGCTCAGTGATTATCGTCAAGAGATTGAGGTCTCCATATACATAGGTATACGTTCAATGTCATCTATAGTGCAATATATAAGATACAAGTTTGGGTTATTTTACTTCTTCATCAAGTTCGTTATATTTGGTTTTCTTCACAACTAATCATTACATGGAGCTTACAGATTTGAAGAATCATTTGATGTTCATGCACCACTCAAGGGGAAGTGTTTGATTTTTACTACTGCTGATCATTATTACTACTGCTAGTTGGAGTTTTCTACTGTTTTGGATTCATTTTTAGTAAGTATTTTGGTGTTCTTCATGGAGGGCAATTCGAAACATTGGACGACTTAGATTGGAAGTATGATATTGGTTCGTGGTGTTCAAGATCATTATTTTCATACGTTCCCTAGTTGGATAATAATAAAAAGGGGAAGAGATGTTTGAGTGGCATGGCATGGATTAAGGGGAAGACATAGGAAGACATACTTGTTTCATTCATTGTGAGATCCTTGATCTCAATTTCTCTACTTCGTCTAGGGAAGTTCGTTCAAGAATGGTTTTGTCATTATCAACTAGGGGAAGATTGTTGGGAATTATACGTTTGAGTTGATAAGACAAAAAGAATGAAACAAGAAGGACTTAAAGTGACAAAGAAGAAATCTACAAAAAGATGGAAGGACTTGCTTGCAAAAGAAGTTTTATTTTGTAAACCCTAATCCTCTAGTATATAAAGAGGACATAGGTGTAGGTTTTATATACATGTCTTCCAAGATGTAGTCGACTTAAAGGTGTGTGTGTGTCCTAGGCGTATAGTCTTGTAAATGCCTAGGTTATTAGTTTAGTTATCTAGACGTGTTCCTATAAACGTCTAAGATTAGTTAGTGTTAGTGATTGAAAACCTTGTGTCAATAACAATTATGTTTTGATTTATCCGCTGCGTATTGTCATTGTTATTGTTAAACCCTAAGGCTCAAAACGATCTAAAGGAGTTCTAACAAACTCCTCACTTAACACTCTCTATTTCCCCTCTATTTAATCCTCTCTAACAACTCCTATCACAACTATCAACACATTACACTTGCTATTTTTAATCCTCTCTAAAAATACCCTTATCTAAACCAACAACAACAATGGCCAACCCCCGTCTTGTCCTTTTGGATCAACTATCCCGTACAGCAAACTCTCGCTCTGTCAAGTCTATGATGATTGTGGAATATTGGGGAGAAGTTAGGGATACTGTTCAGGATGAAGTAGATCTGCAAGAGAATCTTGACGAGCTAACCGCTCGTGTACAACGTAGGGATGTGCTTAGTGAAGAGCTATTGGTTGTTGGTCCAACGAACTCGTCTGTTGCGACTGTTCGGCACATGAGAAGGATGTAAATTGAAGATAGGGCTGAGATTGGAAGGCTGCAGACCTCCTTCTTAGAAAGGCGTGCTCACGTTTCTTCTTTGTTATCGTTCATTGAACATCTTGAGTCAATGGTCCTTTGACTTTGTGAAGCCTTTTTCGTTGTTATCTTATGGTCTTTTGTTGAAAGCTTTGGTCCTTCATGTTAGGTTTATGTTTGTTTAGGTAATGTAAAGCTTTGATTTAGGTTAGTTTATGGTTATGAAGGTAGGGTTATGTGTTGATGCAGGATGATGGTGAAAGTTGACTAGTACCTAGGGTTGATGTACTAGTTAAGTGTATATACTTTTGTTTATGTTATCAATCTTAATCTTATTTGTCTGTGTGTTTTAGTAAACAACCTACATTGACGTTGAATTACAAAAAAAATATATCACATAATCGATATAATTAAACTAAAAAAAAATAAATAGCAACCACATAAATCTTTGTATCCAATTTTTGTGAGTAAAACATAATATGTTTGTCTAGTGGCACGAAGGTGATTTGACTGGTTGGTCTAAAGAGACAGTGGCCATAAATCGCTAAGATGAAAATGACGTATTTAAAAAGTCGCTCAGAATACATCGGTTTATGTGAAAGTACTTTATAGGATACATTGGTTTATGTGATAGTACTTTACACTTGTCTTATTGTGTGACAGAGTCAACAATAAAGATTTGCATTCGACTTGTAACTAAATTTAGAATTGAACGAAATCAGGTAGAGTTCTGGTCGGGTTAAAGAGATAGTGGCCATAAATCGCTAAGATGAAAAAAGGCGCTTTTAAAAAGTCGCTCAGAATATATCGGTTTACGTGATAGTACTATACACTTGTCTTATTGTGTAAGAAAGTCAACAAAAAAGAATTGCTTAAAAAAGGCGCTTTTAAAAAGTCGCTCAGGATGGGCAATGGCTTGACAATTTTTCTCGTCTTCTCTCCTTGATGGGTCTATGCGTGCCTACTACGCCATTGGTCAACACTATCCATTGCCATGGTCTAGTGTCGAGAAGGTTTGTATATAAAGACCATACTTTCTTATAGATACTTGGGTGATATACATGCTCAAAATGTTTTGAATTACGACAAAGTTTATTGCTTAAAAAATATCGCTTACAAAAAGTTGTTTAAAAAACTAGGTAAAATATTCGCTTAACAATTTTAGAGCCCTTTTTATACGATTTAAAAGAAAGGGCAACTAAAGACATATAAATTTAGGGCACCTAAATACAATTGTCGAATATACAATTTAGCTATAGAACTATTCTGAGTCCATGCACGTTTGCAATATGTTTACACCCGTCTCCTAATGTCACGATTATTGTGATGCATGGAAACCTGTCAAATTAAAGAAAAAAAAGGTTCAATCTTGCAATCAAGTAAACAAATGCATCAAGTGTTATAACTTATAAGATTCACAAATGTTTATACAAGTATACTAGTTAATTTTGAATCAAGTATTCTACTCTAGTTATTTTGCTTCAAGTTGGCTATCAAATCAAAATGGCTTATAAGTCAAAAGGCCATAATTACTATGGGTGGCTCAAGGTGGCTATCAAATCAAAAGAGCTTATAACTCATATAAAAACACACATAAACCAAAGGAAAATTTTAACTTCAAACACACAAACATAGAGCAAAAATCAATGCTTTTTTGTTAAAAACAAATAACAAAAGAAGAAAATGACTACATAAATGCCTTTCTGCGAGGAGTTAGCTGCTGTTGCTGGTTCTAGTCTCGTTAGAGACATGATGGTGGAGAAGTTTCGGAGTGAGGTTACTGTCACTAGGGTGGACGAAGCAGAACTAACAAAAAAAGCCCAAGATATTAGGGCTCGTGTTGCTGAGAGGGATTGCGTGATTGCAGAGTTGGAGCTTTTGTATCCTTTTGATTCAGGTGTGCAAAGCATTTCAAAGTTGAATGATTTGCAAAATGAAGATTTGGCAGATGTTGCACACATGTTGGTGAAGGTTGTGAACAAGCAGAAGCGAGCAAGGGAGCTTCTGTCATTCATTGAGAAGCTCAAGTCTATGGTGTACTGATCTTGTTTCTTCTGTTGTTTGTCAAATGTCTTTTGGGTTTAAGGTATGGCTGGGGTTGTGTGGTTTAAGGAATGTCTAAACTTTATGTTTATGTTTATGGATGTTTTAATAAACCTAGTAAGGTTTATTTTGTTGGATATCTTTTAATATATGCACTTATTTATTTAAAAGCCCTAAGTACTTTTGTTGGAACATACCTGTGTTATAACCTGCTGGCTTGATATGCTGGCTTGCAACGTAGTGTCGAAAAAATAACCTACATCATCAAAATAATGGATAATCGATATGGATACGTGTCATGTGGTAAGTGTGATATGAATTAATTGGTAAGTTTGACGCACCAGGTAAAATAGAAGTGTTTTCTATAAAAAATAAAAAAATAAAAAATAAATAAATAAAACGGCGATATTCCTGGGCAGTTAAATGCTATTTTGTGACACATATATCGCCTAGTTTATTAGATTTATGTCTCACAAAGTAGCATCTAATAGCTCAGGGATAGCAGTTTTTATTTTATTATTATTTTTTTATTTTTTGTTATCGATTGCCTGCAAAGCCTTTATCTTGCTCATCAATGAAAACCAACTTACGCTTAACCTTAGGCTTAGCAACTACATCCCTAACAGACATATCGACATCAACATCAATAAGGCTGCTCGCTTCTTCTTCAGCCCAAGCAATAAGCTCATCATATGTCATATTGCTAGCATCTTTTAACCTTCTTCCATGGATAATCAATTTTGTTGTATAATCATCTTCAGAATCATAAAAGTTAAGATTCTGATAATAAAAATCAAATAAGTTTTGGGGATTATGTGCCATATACATCATTAACTTCCCATATTGATCAGCAAGGTCATACATGGCAGCCACATCCCTATCACATTCTATTAGTTTCAAGCCTACCTCTAATTGACATTGTGGTAAACAGAAAAACAACGAATGGAAATTTAGCTCAGTATGTTCTTTAAGATACTGGCATATACTACTATAGTCCAGCTTCCTATCCTTGGACACACTCCAATAAAAAACACCCCCATTTTCATACCTCAGTGGTTGGAAATAAAACTCGCCCAAAACATGAACATCAAACAGGTAACGAGGATCTGAAGTCCAACTAGGTGCCATCCTGTTACATGAACACATAAAATACAATACTTTAAAAAATATATTTATAATTTTACATGTAAACCCTAATTTGGTACGAATATTGAAACATTAAATAGAGATAAAATTGATATGGGGGACCATGACAATAAAGTATCACGAACCTTTTACACAATTCAATTTTAATAATTGAACGAAAACGACAGTTGAATTGGATTATTAAGAAGCTAGGTTTCTGGTCGGTAGGAAGTGAATGTGGCCACAAAAAGATAAAAGATAAGGTATTGGTGTATCATAAATCGCTAAAATGAAAAAGGCGCTTTTAAAAAGTCGCTCAGAATATTTTGGTTTATGTGATAGTACTTTACAGTTGTCGATGTACTATAATGTAAGAACGTCGAATAAAAAAAGTTGGTTATAAATTTTCGCAAGAACATAGTTACTTAAATAATTAGTTAAAAAAGTCGCTTATTCAGTTTCAGGCCTTTTTTATCACACTTAAACACAAACTCATATGAATGTAACGGTTAAGCATGTAATGGTTGCGTTGAAAATCTATCTATGAAAAATTTGATTGAAATGTTTGTTTTGGTGTTGTTAATGAAACATATCACGTATAAAAGAGGTTGACCACATGATCAATACGTGCATAAAGTGGCCATATTGAAAATATTAAACCGACTATACACAACTAGCAGTGTTTACAATACAATAGCAGTGGTTATACTTTACTACTAGCCGCGGTTTAACATCAGCAGTGGATTCAATCTTCTAGCAGTGGTTTAATTAACTCTGGCAGTGGTTCCACTACTTAGAATAATTCCTGAGGTTTAGCCTTAATTGCTAAAGGCCCTTGTATGTCTGCAATCTTCTCTATATTTTGAAACAGTGGATCAATTATAGGATGTGTCTCCTTTGTTCCTCTTGAAGTGAGTTTAGCTTCCAGCGTTTGTCTTGCCACATTCTTTGATAAAGGATAATCCCTATCAAGAAACATGAAAAACCTTTCCTTTGTAGTTTGTACACACCCACCACTGAATCCAAGTATGTACACACCCACCGCTGAATCCAATTATATACATGAAAAACATAAACTGTTAAAATTTGTAACAGTCTAAACAGTCCAATCGAATCAAAGTATATACACACCCACCACTGAAAGTTTGTACATGTAACCAAACATAACCATCTAACAAAAAAAGAAAAAAAAAAGAAAAAAAAAACATAAAATGTCATTCAAGAAACGTATCCGATTTCCTAACAAATATGGAAAACAGGATACTCCAAATCATCATAACAATCTACATACATGAACTTAAACCTTATCATCTTTCCATACTCAAACTCACAATCTTCAAAAAAGTGGTTCCAGTCATCTAATGCATTCACATGATTCACGCGGTATGGATTGTCTCTATGATAGTCCATTTGAATTCGCATCATGTATTCGACTTCATCATTCCTAAAAAGTGCATTTTGAAAAAGAAATGCATAGGATGATTGTCAAGAAAATGGTCTGGAATATCCTGGTGTTTAACATTTACAAAAAAAAAACAAAAA
Organism: Chrysanthemum makinoi; assembly: GCA_910596185.1. Lineage (NCBI taxonomy): Eukaryota > Viridiplantae > Streptophyta > Magnoliopsida > Asterales > Asteraceae > Chrysanthemum > Chrysanthemum makinoi. The sequence continues at coordinate 225,118,172 of OU343224.1, read as the reverse complement.
TTATATACCAAAAAAAATCAAAATTTATATAAAAATATATAAATGCATAGAAAAAAAAGTACACACAAAACACAAACTTACAAGTCTAGATAACGCAAGAATTTCAGAAGACCTTCTGTAAAAGACATCAGTTCTCTCACCAAAATGATCAAGGTGACCAAACCATTGGCAAATGTGTTGCATTCGCTCATCACCTGTTTCAAAAATATCAAAATAAATCTTAAAGATATATGTTATGATATTACTGAATATGATTATGATATTTCAAGCCTACCTCCATCTTCATTATCAAGATCATTTTGTGGAAAAAACAATTGCGTCACACCAAGAAACTGCCCCTGTATCTTAGCCCTACCATCGAAACCAAATACGGTTATATTCAAGCTATTGTTCTCCAATTTAGTAAAAACAATAACATCCCCAAATTCAATATCGGAATATCGAAGAGCAGCCGACCACATTTCATCACCCATAACATACAAAGGACGAGGATCATGACCTCCTTCATAGACCCAAGTAACATCAACATTAAACGCCATTCCTTCAACAACAACAACGGTACCTTGCAACCCAATACCATCTAGAAAATTTCCGGGCAATGTCTGAGACAACAACATGATTAGCAATTATAAGATATATAGTAATAAAATACACTTATTGGTAAAAAAACGTAAACAAAAAAATGAATTCTTATAAATAACCTGTGGAATTTGAGGGTATGGTAGCCGATAACTCTGAAACCTTATATGACGACTTTCTACAACAACATATTCCTCAACTTCCAACCCATTAGAATCATAGCCAGTAACGTAAAAAGAGTCATCACCTTCTTGAACAAAGTGTAACATATGAACATCCGTATACATGTTTTCATGAACAAATTCTACCCATTTGTTACCTATAATCCTAATGGGACCTCCTAACCGAGAAACAATCCTTACTTTCTTCCGTTGTCTTTGAATCCCAGTTAAATATAAATGCCGATTCCCATTAAAAGCACGGTCAGCAAATAATTGAGGAAGCTCAAGAAACCCAGGGTAAACAGTTATGTTTGGTCGCACCACAAACTCAATTGCCATGATTACCTTATAAAAAATTACAAAAATATTAAAACTCTACTAATTATATGAATAAGAAAGAACATAAACGCAACAAGCATGTAAAGTTAATGTGGCCAAAAAATTTGATATGAATATTGAAACATAAAATACAGTCAATATTGATATGGGGGACCATGACAATAAAGTATCACGAACCTTTTGAGAAATTCAATTTTAATAATTGAACGAAAACGACAGTTGCACGAAAACAGCTAGGGTTCTGGTCGGTAGAAAGTGGAAGTGGCCAAAAAAAGATAAAAGATAAGGTTTAAGTGTATCATAAATGGGTATAAAAAAGTCGTTCAGACTTTATCGCTAAAGAATAGTTGCTTAAATAATTAGCTAAAAAATTCGCTTATCTAGTTTCCCGCCAAAATATTTTTCCCGCCTAAACACAAGGCAACTAAATAAGCATAAATACAGACAATTCGATAGTACACATACAACAATCTACAATGGCTTTGAACTTATCTGGAAACCCAACAATTTGGAATAATTCCTGATCTGAGGAACCTAAAACCCAACAAGTATTGGAACCACTGCCAGAGTTAATTAAACCACTGCTAGAAGATTGAATCCTCTGCTGATGTTAAACCGCTGTTAGTAGTAAAGTATAACCACTGCTATTGTATTTTTAACACTGATAGTTGTGTATAGTCGGTTTAATATTTTGTATTAAATAAATATGGAAAAGATCTTTATCTTGTAGGTTACGTATTGTATTAGATAAATACGAATGTTTTATATCTAAGGTCGATACACTAAAGGTTGTAAAACCCTAATACTGGTTAGAGTATTCGTTATTAATATAATTGAGGTGTTTAAGAGTTATTGTTATTGTTCTTCTTCTTAAGGTTGAATATTAAATTACGCGTAATATTTAACAAGTTATTGTTAAGTCAGTTTCTATAAGGATCGTTTGCTCAAATGGGATCAACAAAAATGATTGCAATGTAACATACACATAGTAGTAGAACCATCATCAATGTAACATACACATACTAGTCTAAACGCCGAAGCCTTAACGTTCATAAAGATAGTATTGTATTAGGCCGTAGCCTTCACCACAGACTGATAATAAATTGTTTCATCAGGCATCATGCCTGGAAAGGAACCAAAAGACAAATTGTTTAACAGGGTACATACCACCCTAGAAGATCAAATAACTACCACATGGTAGCCTTCATCATACCTTCGAATTACTTGGATCAGGAGAGCCTGGGTATGACATGGAACCATCAGCCGTGGAACCAATAACTATCACTGGATCATTAACCAAACTGATTGCCTCATCACCCTTCACATCATCCGATTGTTTACTACCAATAGATTCAAAATCATCAAATAATCTCCTAGATTTCAAAGTACCAGTTTCAAGACGACTTTTCTTGGAAACATATTGAATAACAGTAGAGCTTCCAACTGTAGGAAGGTCATCAATATCATCAAAAAGCCTCTTACACTTTAAAGGGCTGGTTTCAATAGATGGGAGTAAACTAGTAGCCTGTGCATCCTGAAGGTCATGATTACCACCAAATTGAGAAATACCTCTGAATAAACTAGCTTCAACAAAAGGCTTGACATAAGGTGTCCTAAGGTAATCTGGTGAATTTTTTTCCTCTTCTTCCCATGCCATTAGTTCTTCAAACGACAGACAGTCAACATCTTTTTTTTTCTTTTCGTGACTTTTAATTTTAGATGTCACTTCATCGTCTGAGGAATCAAAAGACAGGTTCTTGTGATAGTAGCTAACTAAATGAACCTGTGGCTGATAAGAAACATAGATCTCAACTAGCCCATGGAGCTCAGCCATGACATACAGTTTCTTGACATCATTATCACCTTCTACAAGGGTCAACCCTTCCTCTAGACTACTACTTAGAAGACAAAAATACCAAGCCCAAATATCCTGCTTAATTTCTTTCAGTAGTATGTCACATATTTCAGAATACGATAACCTACTCAACCTAGGTAACCTCAAATGTAAAACATCTCCACCTAAATATCTTAAGGGATAAAAAAAGAACTGACTGCCATGATAAACATCAAACCCAAGATCTTGACTGTTTTCAGACATTCTGTGTAACAATGGAAATAATTCAGCAAAACAAAATATGAATACAAAAACCAACTTTAGTTTACATTATCAGAAAAAAGTAAATGGACAAACTTACAGCCATTGTTAATACCATAAATCACCACAGGTCTTTGATTCTGTGTTTTGTGATGCCATAGTTAGTTGAAATCTGAAAAACACAAAGATATAGGTAAGATAAAATTTAGTTTTTGTTAATAAATCTAATGATATATGTAAGATAAGGTCAAACTCACCCATACCAAGACAAAGTCACCTAGTTACATGTTGGATAATGCATAAATAGCTATTACCCAATGGACAATACTTGTAAAGTAGCATGCATGGGTTTGCCCTACTTTGTATATCCATAGTATTTTTTGCTTATTTTTTTGTTTTGTAGTGTGTCTAATTTGTTATGGCACTGTTTAATTATCCTATTACATTACTTTGAAGACAACAATATAATACAACATACTGAATACAAAAATTAAAACCATTCAAGGGAACATATGGTTATCAATTTGTTTAAGATAATACATCAAACTAGAAGCATCACTAAACACAAACACGATGTTTAAAAAAAAACCTAGCCATTTGTTCACGGTATGAAAGCTCAGCCTGAATAGGATCCTTCACATCCAATGATAGACCAAAAGCCAAGCGGTATAAAAAAATACATACCCAAATACCACAGTCTCCAAATATCCCGGCCTGCTTCGGTACTTGTTCAGCGATAGTAAATGTAATGAAATAACTTACCGGATCAATGCCTTTCTTCTCAAATACTTGCGCTTGTGCTAGGACCTCAGGTAGTTGTAGTTGTGGACAAAAGTTACACTGTTATAAAAAATCTAATGTTTTAAAACCTGGTTAAACGGTTTTTTATTAATTCTTATGACATATGAATAAATAGTCAAACCTGTAAACATTCCCTCAGTTTGATATAAAACTCTCGCCATTCCTCTTCAAAAGTTTAGCCGCTATCATAAAAGGTAACAATGCCCGTGTCTATCTCCAAACGCGCAAGACACCAATGAGCTTCAGTTTCATTAATAGGCATGAAAACCTACAACGTTTGAATCACAAACATAACATTAATATATGGCAAAAGCTAAACGGGTTAATTATATTAATGAGACTGGACTAGAAGAAAATATATATATCATCACTTACATGGTTAACATCAGACCATGGAATAGAGTATCTTTCACCATTAGCATACCACAACGGCAACGATTTTTGCAACAGAAGCTGAACAAAATAGCTACTAACCATCGCCCAATCAGCCGTATCGGATCTAACATGCCAAAGGTAATTAACCCATAACTCTATATGCTGTAAATTTCGAAACATGAATGAGTGTGATAAACGTTATAAGAAATCAATTCAATAAGTACAGTTGTATGAGTACTTGCCTCATCCCTTAGCCAACCTTTCCTAGGCGGGTCTAAGCAAACCAAACTTTCCCAAAACCTTCTATCCACACACACATCGTCACACCAAGGAAACTTGCAGTTAAGCGGTCCAATTTGTCCAAGAAATTCGTCAAATTCATTTGTAAAATGAACTCTGTTGACAGCGTTGCTGAAGCGTGCAAGATCCTAGTATATGAAACGATTACACTTATAATCAATTGTCATTAACAAGATATATTTTAAAACGTTGTCAAGAAGTATTTTTCATACCTCAACCCAAGGCGTGACAATTTTAAGTTTTTCACTCATATCTGGATCAGGTAAGCTAGAGCATCGTCTTTTCTTTTCAGCATATGACTTAGTCCAGTAATACGAATTAGCTTCACCCGAACGTTGTTCACTCCTTTTTGGGCTCTATTGGCTTTCATATGATCTGAGTTCATGATTCATTTTCTTTCGTTCATTTTCATACTGCAACCTCTTTTGCTCTTCCAGTATTATCAACTTGTCCTCTTCCATCCTTAACCTCTTCTCTTGTTGCATCAACTGCTGCTCTTTTAACCGGGCACTTTGTAATTCTTCATGTCGCAACCTTAATTCTTCTTGGATAATAAATTCCTGTCAACGTTTATATAGTTACTATCGTTATAATATGTTATTGTACGGAAAGGGTTTTACACATTTTTACTGATTTTGTAAATTACCTTTGCAACATCGTCATCAGAAAAATCATCTAGCCGCGCTGATGAACTAGTATCAATGCTTGACTGATTTGACTCAAACAAGTCAATAAAATCATGATTAAGCTCATCACAAAACTGTGCACTTAGATGCTGAAGATCATTAGTTAACTCCAATTTCTCCTAAGAATGAAAAAAAGTATTTATAAAAAGCATATATACGAAAAATAAATTAATCAAAAAGGATGTCAAAGTATATATACAAAAAAAGGATATATTACCCCATTTCTTTCTCGAGCAAGAACCTGAAATAAAGGATACAAAATATTAAGGACGTATATTATTATCATTAGTCGTGTGATTATGCTGAATACCTGAATAATTGCCTCGAGTTTGAACAAACGCTTATTTAAATCTGTAATAACACCATCCTGTATTATGCTGATCTCTATTATACTGCTCTCACTCCTTCATATAATAGGTAAATGTTTCCTTTCAGTCTTGCCACGTTTGCGTGCTGCGGCCATCTTCTTCAACCACTCGTCGTAAAGATGTGTGGTTTTCACTGGTGGAGTTCTAGGTATGTAATCATGGAAAACCGCCATAAACTTTATATACCAATCAGATATCCTCTCAGCTATTGTCGGTCTAAGTTCTTTAACAGGATTGGATTCCTTAAAAATGAAATAATAATATTGAAAATTTAATGTATAATAAAAGATTGCATTAATAAGACAAATTTGATGAAGACTTTTTCCTTTCCAAAAAGAAACTTATAATCAGATCTTTTGAAGGGTGTATTCTTTGACCACGCTACTCCTCTTGGCATAATATCAGGAACTTTATTCCACCATAGAATACTTCTTTCAAATGACTCCAGTATCCATATCTATACGGATGTTGCAAGTTCAATAAAAAAAATAACATAAAATATTGATACATAAAATGACACCAGTGTATATTGATACATAAAATATTAACCTTGAAAGCCCAAACGAATCCTGACAGCGTATAGGTTGGAACAAACTTGTGGTCTTTGTTAATACCTTGAAGGAAATCCCACTTGTGTTTATCCGCAACATCCAAAATTTCATGATACAAATGCCTCCAAATATTCTCTCCCCATGGAAAGGCATCCCAATTATCTAGGTTTTCAACTAATCGCATGAGAGTATCATCAACTTCCTGAACCAATAATCTGCCCATGAAGATAACCTCCAAAGCTAACAATAGACAGAGACGTGCTGCCTCTTCGTCGCATATGATACCAAATGCCTCTTCATCCCAATTAGACCAAGAATATCTAAGTTTGTAATTTTTGAACCTGAACGTTTTGGGAAAACCCTTGACCTAAAATTGAGGTGTCCAGAACTATATTTTTCAAAACTTACTTTTCCAAAATGAAAACCAGTTATAAGCGAAAATTTTGGACGACCGAAATGTAGGGGGCGGTCTTCAATATAATATACAATCGGCATATCATAATGATTTTCATTCGGATAACATTGTTTTTGTAAAATATAATCTATCATATGTGCTTCGTGGTCAAAATAAGAAAGGTCCCACCATTTACTGAAACAAGTTCCCCGAAACAACTTCCTTCGTTTTTTATCCAACTTGGATTTTATTAAAGAAAAGTAGTTTGGTTTACTTCTGATGATGATTTTCGCCTCATATTCCTGCAAATGAAAAAAAAAAATTCAAAAACATATTCTACTTAAATACATATAAGGGGAGTAACAAAGCTGCATTCAATCATATTGTGGCAGACCATTGGTTCATTGCCAATCATCCAAGCATGCACATTATTTACAATTAATGCATATTGTACAATTTTGTAATAAATACCATATATTACTTCATTCCTTAGTGCACTTATTGCAAAGGTACAACAACAAAGCAGCACATCTCCAAACACAGGTAAATTAAAAACCCCGACACAATCAAAAACCTTAGCTAAGTTAAATAAACAAAATTGTTGTTGCAAAACTACGATTAAACATGATTAATTTCAAATAAAACACGGAAAAAACAAAGATACGAACAATTTATATATATCAATATAGGAAAGTAAAAACAAATTTTAATGTAAAAATAGAAATACATACCCGAATACGAAACATTTTTTTGCAGGGTTTCGAGAAGATGGATAGATCTTGGCTTGTGGGAGTATTTTGTAATGTATGTGTTATTCTAATTCATCAATAAAGGTTAGGAAGATATGTCTTACGAAAATGCGCTGAAAAAAAAGCAATATGCTTAAGTAAAAAAGTATTTTTACAGTTCTGTAAAAAAAATGATAAAAGTACAAAAGTACAAATTTTAAAAAGGCGCTCAAAGTAATTCGCTGAAGTCGCTCAGCATTGGGAAGGGGCTAAAGGAATAAAATAATAGTTTCCAAAGTTTGACTTTTTTCTCAAAAGTAACAAAAGAGAATTTCGCTCGAATCTTAAAAATTCGCTGGATCTAGGTCGATTAAAAACACTAGGTACGAAAAGTAAATTTCAATGATTGAGTTCTGAAAAATAGAGAGACACATGGCGCTCCTTGATTGAAAGAAAAAAGTCGCAAGTCTCAAGGTATATTTAAAAGATACCCCAACTTTTTTCCTAAAAAGTGTTGCCAACTTGAGCAAAATGTGTATTTGCATAATTGGCCATGTATATATACTAGGAGAGTACCCGCGCCTAGCGGCAGCGGTTTCTAGCGTCAGATAATTAATGATTTGTGATACTATGGTGAGTGTTTTGTGTAGCGTTTAAAATAGAACGTGAACCGATGAAAATGCAATTGCAAACGGTTGTACTATACGATAACTAAAGTCTAGACAAAATTCTTAACATCTATCAAACAACATATAAAAACATTTAATGAAAATGAAAGTAAACATTACATCAGTTATGAGATAAAAACTAACAGACGTTCCTTGTCGCGTAAAACTAACAAGGAGGGATTAATGGTGTCGTTGTTAAGAAGAACGCAAGTACCAAAATAAGCATGAATGTGATTAGTTAAAAAAAAAAGAATCTAATTTTGGCTATTTTATAAAAGATTTGGGCACGTTTAGCCCCATTTTCTTTTTGAAAAGGGCGTATTTAGCCTATTGAAAAGTTAAATGTGCACTAACGGGCACATATTTTCTCTTAATTGTAAAACATTATAATCGTTTTTGAAAAAAAACTTATATATATAATATATTTATATAGCGACAGATCGTTTTGTGTTAAAAAAAGTTTATGGGTTCTAAACGAAAAATAATAAAAGTTTGAAGATTTGAGGATTAAACATAATGTTTTGAAACCCGGTACGACCGGGTGGTTCGACCGGTTGAACCGTTCCCGTCGAAAAACGGGTCGATTTAAACCGAGTCAACCTGACAGGTTGGGTCAAAATGGGTCAAATTAAACATGGTCAACCCACCGGTTTTGAAACGTCCAGGGTCAATCCAGTTTTCGATATTTATTAATAGTTTCAAATTTTCACTTTTTACTTTTTGGTTTTTCCTTTATATATAGTGTAACAGGGTACCCCGCGAGTTGCGGCGGCGATTAACCGGAGAAATAGATCTCGATGAGACCTGATTCACCAGTTTGTATCGGTTTCAATGGGTCCTCTCTAGTTCGTTTCGGATGGCTGTTATTGGTTAGCCGAACCGTGGCGACACCGGTTTCCGGTTGAACCCGTTGGTCCGATCCGATTTTCAAAACTATATGTACCATCAACTTCTTAGCTTGTATGAAGCTTTGTGTGTTTTATTAATTTGTATATAGTATATAATAACATGTACTTTTCATTTTAGGGTGTTTTAAAAATAATATTAATTAGTATGTTTAATTATTTTATATTTAGAATTATGTTGTACTCCGTAGCTTGTTTAAATAGTACATTGTGAAAATTTTATTTTACTTTTTAGTAAGATAGTTTTAGTGATAAAAAAAGTTTATGAGTTATAAACGAATAATAGTAAAAGTTTGAGAAATTGAGGATTAACATAATATTCTGAAACCCGGTTCGACCCTGGAGGTTCAACTGGTTGAACCGTTCCGGTTAAAAAACGAGTCAATATAAACCGGGTCAACCCGACGGGTCAGGTCGAAAAACGGGTCAAATTAAACCGGGTCCTGGGTCAACCCGGTTTTCGATGTGTATTAATAGTTTCCTTTTAAAACATATGTATGTATTAATAGTTGAAATTACTCATAATTAATTATTTCAACATTTCCTTTTTAATTTTTTCCACATTTCACTTTCTTGACTTTTCATTTTTCACTTTGACCATTTTTTTATTATAGATAGTATAGATATATATGATTATTGTCAAAAGATGGTTATAAAACTCTGGTTTCGTGTATTCTTATCATTGAAGAGCATCTTAAACAACCAATCTGATTTCTAGCTAAATATTCCTTAAATAAAACACATTTTAATATTGCAAGTAGACATCATATACAGCAGATAACTAAATAGTTACAAAATGATCCAGTGACGCGATCAAAGACGTTAACACTTGCAGTAATTTTCTTCCTTTAACTTCTATACACCACAATTATTATAGTTATCTAGAGCAATCATAACTAAAAAATGTTAACCTCTCATAAAATTGTTACTGTAATTCTTAGAGCATCTCTAGTAACGAACTTTTTAAAAGTTTGACAGAATTTTTAAAGCTTTATAAAGTTGTAATGCATGGTATGATATAAATTAATAAACTTTTTGTTGGTATAGACTAATTTTCATTATTCATAAACTTTTTATAACCTTATAACTGAAATATCTGTTACAAAAAGTATTAACGAGTTATTTACATATCAGCCTTTGAGTGGCCCAATGTTTAGGCGTTGCTAGTGTAATCGATTGAGGCGTGGTATTTTAATATGTAAAACACTCAACAAGTTATTAACATTCCATTTTAAAATATCTAACAATTCGGGTTAGTTTAGTGGTAAAAGGATTTGTAACTATCACGTTAAAAATATATGAAGTATCAAGTTCTATTTATGATATGTGCAAACAATTTTGAAATGATTACGACAACCTAATAAAAAAAGACTTTACTTTGATTTTGTGTGTGTGCTGTGAATTTAAATCCTATATATTAATAAAAAACACGTCGATAACCATTGTTACCCAGACTTAAAATATCTTTTTTCGTAAAGCCTTTATAGGATCGCAAGTGATTACTTTTAGTTACAAGTACTTTCCATAATAAACAATACCCTATAAAAAAAATCAAGGAAATAGAAAACATTATCATCCAAGTGTTCGATCAGCAATGTGTCACAATTTGCAATAATGTTTTTACTTTTTATAGAAAGAAAAGAATAGTCCGGTATATAAAGAGCTTTGATACATAGACCTAACTAAAGAGGCCTAAAAGGAGACTTAATGCATAAATGAATTGTACAGTACTATTACTGTACAATTTATTTATGCATTAAGTCTCTTTTTAGGCCTCTTTAGTTAGGTCCATCTATCATTTTCCGTATATAAAACACACAAAGAAAGATATACGGAGTAATGAGATAATGTTACCAAAAAAGTAGATATGTGGACTTGTGGATAGTACCCTTAAGGTATGGTCGTATTGCAGACCAGATTTGGTGGTTTGAAAACCCAGAGTGGTATTGTGGAAAACGTTGTCTAAATGTGATTGGGTCATTGGTTAAATGATTACTGTAAATGCTGACGTTGTCTGCTGTTTTGGGGGCCACATCGTACACGTGAATGTCGACATATGCTTGGTTACAGGTCTGCTCCTCGTTTTATACAAACTGTACGAATAATAAAAAAAGAGTTTTGATTGTCACACTCGCACACTTCATTGTAAAATTTTAAGAAAAGTATATGATAAATATAAAATTATTTAAAGGATAATTTAGATTGTGCAAATAAAAAATGAAAATGTGCAAATCATTAGCAAAAAAAAAAAAAAAAAAAAAAAAAAAAAAAAAAAAGAATTGCACATATTGCTCTGCAAAAACTTAAAATTACATATATATCCGACTTAAATTTTAAGTGCATATATATTTTTCCAAAGGCTTAAAAATTGCATATATATCAAACTTAAACTTATAATTACGTGTAGATTTAAGATCATTTGAGAATAAAAGATTATTTACATACCAAAGGATCAATCTGCACAATTCATTTTTATTTGATATAATAGATGAGATTAATCCCAACAATTTAAAAAACCCACTTTCATCCTTTTTTGTCAAATATTAATAACTTTCAAACCGTTAATCGTTAAACGAAAAAAAAATATCATTGCGACGGGCATTTAATTATCTTTCTATAGATAGGCACTTTGATATACTTTTGAAAAAAATTTTTTTTTCGTATTTTTCGCGTTTTTTTTTTAAGTTTTTTCGGTTTTTTTACATTACTGAAATCTGCATTAAAAAATCATATATGATAAAACACTAATTTGAATATCACATGTGATATTAGTGTTATATCATATATGATATTAGTATTATATCATATATGATATGTAATATCACATGTGATATTAGTGTAATATCACATATGATATACATATCATATCACATGTGATATCAAATATTATATATGATTTAACGCTAATATCATATGTGATATTTAAATTAGTGTTTAATCATATATGATTTTTTTCATGCAAATTTCAAGTAACGTAAAAAAAAGACGAAAAAACGTGAAAAAAACGATTTTTTTTTTCTTTTTTCAAAAGTATATCAAAGTGCCCGTCTATAGAAAGATAATTAAATGCTCTTCGCGAGGGCGTAAATATTTTCACTTAACGATTAACGGTTTAAGAGATACTTAAATTATAAAAAATATGTGAAATAATAAAATACTTTTAATCTCAGCCATTAATTTCCTTTTAAATGGATGGTGGAGATGAGTCCCTTGATATGTAAGAAAAGTTTGGTATGTAAAATAACTCTCCTCTTACATATATATCTTTCCTAAACTATATATATATATATATATATATATATATATATATATATATATATATATATATATATATATATATATATATATATATATATATATATATATATATATATATATCCAAATAGTTATTTAATTTAAATTTACAGCTCTAAAATATATGACAATTATAATAATAAAAAAATATTTCTTAAAAATATTTTTTCTTTATTTATAATATATATGCTTTCATTGTAAACATATTTTATCTGTAATGTATAATATATAACAATCATGATATATTTGGTGAGTGTTTATTTCATGTATTCGTATTATATATGAGATAAGGTGAATTTTTTTCGTAACTTTAAACATTGTCTTGATACGGAGTATTTAATTGTTTTTGGTCATATAGTTTATTAGAACCTCGGGATATCTTACCCTTAAAACAAATGTGGTTGTTGCAAATTTTAAATTATAATTACCATAATTTAGAGTTTAAAGTTAATTATTTTGATATATACGAAATATTAGAGGTTTAGAAGGATATATATGTAATTACGAAGGTTTATAGAGAATATATATGCAATTATTAAGTTAAGTTGAATATATATGCAATTTTTAAGTTTTTGAAATGATATATATGCAATTATAAGTTTAAGTTGGATATATATGTAATTTTGAGCTATTGCATGGATATATATATGCAATTCAAAAGGCTGTGTTATTTACTCTCTTGGTCTACCAAAAAAGTACAACCTCCACCCCCTTTGACCCTCTTTTTACATTATAACACAATTTTTTTATTATTTTATGTTTCGTATTTTTTGTCAATTTAATACTTTAAACTTGTTTAACTTTATAATTTTTGTTCAGCACTTTCCGTTTCACAGTTTTATCATATAAACAAAATTATAAAAATAAAAATAAAATAATGATTTAAAAAAAATGAGTGGTATCACTTGTGTTTTGAAGGGGTCTTTATAACCTATCCTTAAAAAAATAGTTTCTAGGGTATTTTATTGGTTTCACATAGGGCGAAACTATTGAGCTCAAGCTTGTTTTTCTTATATTTACTGTGACAACTCGTAATTTCAGGTCATTTACAAAACTTTTAAAGTTTCACTATTTCATCATTTATCGTAAACTACGTTTACGAGTATCAAATTCGCGTAACCTTAATGGTTTAACTGCGAATTCATGAACATTTCATCAAGGACATTTCATATAGACTAGGTTTAGTCTACATATCATTAGCATCATTATCATTATATTAATTCATGCATGGTTTTGCATTTTACATTAAATGATTATTTTCCTATTAAATAAACGCTATCGCGTAATCAATTATTTTGAACATTTTATCCGACACTTCCAAAAATATTCTTAATATATTTTTTATACTCCTTTTAAGACTATAAAAATTATATTATTGGTTTACCCGATGTTTTAAATTTATTTTGTATATAAATGGTTATATTTATATAATTATGACGGTTTCCGTATATGCAACTCGATAAATATTTATTTCACTCAACTCTTGTAAGAAATATATTTTTATAATTTTTATGACTTCAATACATTTTATTTTGTTCCGTTAAAATTTATTTCTAGCTAACGCTACCCTAAATACTTAATTATAATTACAACTTACAAACTATACATACACTTTAATATATGTACTAATAAAATACATCATCTTTCCCCATTTTCTTCATGTGCCGACCTCCCCCCCCCTTTTTGCTATCTTTTTCATAAATATCTTTCGCATATGGACACATATACACTTATGACTAGGCCTTTTTGCAAAATATATAAGTGATTATTAAAATTAAACACATAGTAAACACATTCAAAGGTGAAAAAGAAAAGAAACCTCTCTATGGTTCTTGTGGTATTCGGCCATTGCAAAGAACAAGAGGAAATCCATTAATTTTTCAAGTTCAAGTATTAATCAAGTTCATATAGTGATCTATGTTAAGGTTTTGAAATAAAAACCTATAGATTAATAAGGTTTTCATCACTTTCTTTCACATAATCATTCAAGTAAGCATTTCATGATTTTTATTACTCTTTTATATTCATATTTATGTTATCTCATTATTTTTGCAAGAAAAACATGCATGAATTCCATGATCCATACCACTTTAATGGGTTTTTAGTACATATAATGGGTTTTAATTATCCAAATAATAATTGTTGGTGGGTATCTCCCAGAACAGGGTTAAGACAATCAATGACAGTAGCAATACCACTAGGTGGTTACCGGATATCACTTGGAATCGTGTGATCACTTTCCAAAGTAAACTATTCGACCCTAATGCCTGGGTATCACGAATATCTACTTGGGATAAGACCAAATGCAGTTAGAGAATTAGCCACAATTCTATAACCCTTTCGCTAATAAGTGTTTACGTTTTCTGTGTTTCCTTCATGCATTATCAGATCTCCTATTTATAGGAGGTTACTCTTGAGCTATTCCAATGGAATTATGAGTATTAATCGCCCATTAATAGCCTCATAATTATCCCCATTATAGCCGTTAGTGGTTACATGACCAATTAAACGTGGTCATAATGCAGTTGTAATCTGCCATTTAGCAAGATTTTCCATAAGCAAGACTTTCCACTAGCAGTACTATCACTTGCAGTGGAAATACAGCCTATCAGTGGAAGCACTGCTTATCAGTACTTTCATAGCACTAGCAGTGGATACACCACTTCGTGGAAACATCTGCCTATCAGTGGAAAAACTGCTTATCAGTGAAAATCACAAGCAGTACTTTCCACAAGCAGTACTTTCCTCAAGCAGTACTTTCACCGGCAGTACTTTCTACTAGCACTACCAATACAAACCACTATTAGAGTCATGGTGTTCATGGACCTTATGGGTGTACACTCCGTACCTCCTAACCCATTTCAAGGTGTGAACTAATCCCACAAGTGCACTAAATTTTCCAACAATCCTCCCCAAATTTAGTTCACTTCCTTTGCATGAAAAATAAACATCAAGCAAAACATGTGCATAAACGAAAATGACCTGAGGATTGAATTTCCATCTTAGTAATTACACGTTCAAATATTTGAGAATCAGGGTGTTCTAAGAATTGAACCCTTCAACCCACTTGAATACCTGAAGATAAATACACACAAGTTTTCAAACACTTAACAGCTCCCGACACTATACAAGCCATGTGTCCATATCCAAATTCATAAATGTTGTAAAAGCTAAAAGTCCAAAGCTTCCCGAAGCGGCAAAACTTCAACATTTACATAGGTGGTTCCTCTTTAGTCATGCTCCTACCAAGCACTTTTTCAAAGAAAATTAACCATTAAGAAGTAAAGACTTCATCCTCCTTTCAACAGGTTCTGAGCACAACCTTGGGATGTAAATAAAACATGTGCTCCAGTCCACTGAATGTTCAGCTTTCCACATTGAACTCAGCTCCTAAGTTTCCTCAAGAGGGAGTTGGGTGTCCTAGCATTCAGTGACTAAGTTGGACTTAAACCCATCCCTTTAGCAGACTTTATAACCAAGTCTCTAGCCAGACCCTTCGTCAAGTGATCAGCTAAGTTCTGTTGAGATCTAACAAACTCTATAGATACCACCCCATTCATGATAAGCTCACGAATCATGCTATGTCTGACACCTAAGTATCTAGACTTACCATTGTACATTTGGCTATAAGCCTTAGCCAATGTAGCTGCACTATCACACCGGATAGAAATAGGTGCTATAGGTTTAGGCCACAATGGAATCTCAAGAAGCAAGTTTTTCAACCATTCAGCTTCTTTACCAGCAGCTGCTAAAGCCACAAATTCAGATTCCATTGTTGAACTGGTGATGCAAGTTTGCTTTTGGATGCCCAAGAAATTGCACCTCCACCAAGTAGGAATACCCAGCCACCGGTAGACGAATTGTCTTCAGTGTTACTGATCCAACTTGCATCAGTGTAACCTTCCAACACTGATGGGTAACCAGTATATGAGAGACTATAATCCATAGTTCTCTTCAAATACTTCAGTACCCTTTGAACTGCTTGCCAGTGATGAGCACTAGGATTACTAGTATACCTGCTCAATTTTCCCACTGCAAAACCAATATCAGGTCTTGTACAAGTCATGGCATACATCGGCAGCCAATTACCCTAGAGTACTCAAGTTGAGATACAGCCTTGCCATGATTAGGCATCAGCTTCTCACAAGTATCCATAGGTGTACTCACTGGAGTACAATCAAAGTAATTGAATTTCCTCAGTACCTTCTCAATATAATGAGACCGAGAGATAGAAATTCTTTTACTTTCATGTTTAATCCTTATACCAAGGATAACATCAGCCTCCCCCATGTCCTTCATGGAGAACCTTGATGACAAAAATTCCTTTGTCAGGTCAACCTGATTTTGGTCAGTGCCAAAGATCAACATGTCATCAACATATAGACAAATGATGACTCCTTTACCAGATTCATCAAATTTGCTATATACACATTTGTCAGCTTGGTTAAGAACATAACCACTAGACAAAACCACTTCATCAAATTTTTGATGCCATTGCTTGGGTGCCTGCTTAAGTCCATAAAGAGACTTAATCAGTTTACACACCTTGTTTTCATTGCCAGGCAAGATGAAGCCCTGAGGTTGGTTCATATAAACCTCCTCTTCCAATTCACCATTCAAGAAAGCTGTCTTCACATCCATCTGATGAATAACCAGATTGTGAATAGATGCCATAGCAATCAGCAGTCTTATGGTACTGATACGAGCCACAGGGGCATAAGTATCAAAATAGTCTATCCTGACTTTTGTTTAAAGCCCTGAATGACTAGTCTAGCCTTGAACTTTTCAATAGTTCCATCTACCTTCATTTTTCTTTTGAAAATCCATTTGCAACCCAAAGGTTTGCAACCAGGAGGTAGATCAACCAACACCCAAGTGTTGTTGCCCATGATGGAATCCATCTCATCATTGATTGCTTCTTTCCAGAAAGCAATATCCTGGGACTTCATTGCTTCTTCAAATGTTTTGGGGTCATCCTCAACAATGAAGCAATAGGAGTATTGGTCTGAGACCTCATCCCTAGTACCTTCAACTAAGTATAGTTGAAACTCAGGTCCAAATGACTTTGGAGTCCTGACCCTTTTGCTCTTCCTGAGCACAGGTTCAGTTGCTGAACCACAACCTCATCAGGGACCACTGATGGTTCATCATCAGGTACCTCTGATACACCAGTGTCATGAGTTCCATTAGGAATCCTCTGACTTGGTCTAGGAACTGATGAGAATCTATTCTCATCAAAGTCTGCATCCCTTGATTCAATAATGGAGTTAATTGAAACATATTCATTAGGTTCAATAACATAGAACCTAAAAGCCTTGGAATGCTCAGCATATCCAACAAAGATGCAGTCAATGCCTCTTTCACCCAAAGTCTTTTGCTTTGGATCAGGGAGTCTTACAACAGCCATACAACCCCAAACCTTGAGATAGTTCAGGTTAGGTTTCCTTTTAGTCCAGAGTTCATAAGGGGTAACCTTGTTCCTTTTGTTAGGAACCCTATTTAATAAATAGCAAGCTGTTAACATAGCTTCACCCCAGAACCCTTGACTCAGTCCTGAATAGGACAACATGGAATTAACCATCTCCTTCAGCACCCTGTTTTTCCTTTTAGAAATACCATTTTGCTGAGGAGTATAGGGAGCAGTAGTTTCATGGATAATACCAACAGACTGAAAGTACTGAGTATTCATGTACTCACCTCCCCTATCAGTCCTTAATCTTTTGATCAAAGACCCAAGTTGTAATTCAACTTCAGTTTTAAACACTTTGAATTTATCTAATGCTTCATCCTTGGTATGTAATAAATAGACATAACAAAATCTAGAAGCATCATCAATAAATGTCACAAAGTACTTCTTATTTCCCAAAGAAGGAGTGGCATGCAAATCACACAGGTCACTGTGTACAAGCTCCAGGAGCTTAGTCTCACGACTAACACCCTGAAAGGGTTTCTTGGTAATCTTGGTCAACATGCAAGTTTTACACTTTTCAGTGTCCATGTCAAAGGCTGGATCAACCCATCCTTAGACATATCTTGCAACCTTTTATAATGTACATGACCAAGTCTTGCATGCCAGAGGATAGAATTAGTCTGATCATATGTGGTCACAAAAGCTGAAATAACACTGTCAGTGGTAATATTAAGCCTGAACATTTGATTACATAAATAACCAAAACCAATAAAAACACCACATTTAGAAAGAACAAATTTATCAGATTCAATAACTTGTTTATATCCATGATTATTCAAAACACTACTTGAAACCAAGTTTTCCTTATATCAGGAACATGAATAACATTAAACAAAGTTACAATCTTTCCAGAACTAAACCTAAGATCTACACAACCACGACCATGCACCAAGGTTGTTGACTCATTTCCCATGTGAAGAATAGAACCATCATTCAGTGACTCATAAGTCTTGAACCAGCTTCTATCTTTACACACATGAACTGTTGCACCAGAGTCAACCCACCACGCAACATCATCATCCTGCACATAAAAAGATTCAGATACATATGTAACATAATAAATCGGAAAAGACTTATTAAACATATTCTGACCTTTCAGTGAGTTGGCTGAACCACCACTCCCTGAACCATTAGTGCCGATCCATTGGCTTTACCACCAATTTTAACACCCTTGCAGTCCCTTTTAATGTGACTTGTTTTGCCACATTTCCAACAAGTAGGTGTTGCCTTCTTGTTTGGATCTGCCTTTGTGTTATCATGATATTTGCGTTTGCCTTTGTTGTCATTGTACCTGGTGAAGTTGTTATGCTCCACCATATTGACAATAGATGCACCAGTAGCATTGCCACTCTTTGGCTTGTCATTGTCCTGCACCTTGAGAGATTCCTCAATGTGCAGATGACTGCCCAACTCAACAAGAGTTAACTCCTCCTTCATATGTTTCAAGGTATGCTTGAAATCTTTCCATGAAGGAGGGAGTTTGTCAATGACACAAGAGACTTTGATAGCCTCATCCATGTTCATATGGTGTTGTGTAAACCTTCCAAGTATTCCAAGAAGTTCATTGTATTGTTCCATAACTGGTCTTGAATCAGTCATTTTGTAATTTGTGAAATTACTAACAAGGAACTTCTTACTTGATGCATCCTCACCCATATATTTGGCATCCAAGGAATCCCACAGTTCTTTGGAAGATTCAAAGTTATGATAAATATCAAACAAAGAATCAGACATACCATTCAGAATAAGACCTCTGCATATGTAGTCATCATTCTCCCATTTGCTCCTCCTCCTGATCTGCTCCACAGTAGCATCATCACCATCATCAGGAATGGGTGTGGTTAGCACATACACCACACTCATACTTGACAGCAAGAAGTGCATCTTCTTCTGCCACCTCCTAAAGTCCACCCCTTCAAACTTGTCCAGCTTAGCAAAGTTTGAATCCATGTGTTTCATTGCAGCAGTTGCCATTGATTATCACAAAATAGTTTACTTTGATTGTTGGTGGTTATCTCCCAGAACAGGGTTAAGACAATCAATGACAGTAGCAATACCACTAGGTGGTTACCGGATATCACTTGGAATCGTGTGATCACTTTCCAAAGTAAACTATTCGACCCTAATGCCTGGGTATCACGAATATCTACTTGGGATAAGACCAAATGCAGTTAGAGAATTAGGCACAATTCTATAACCCTTTCGCTAATAAGTGTTTACGTTTTCTGTGTTTCCTTCATGCATTATCAGATCTCCTATTTATAGGAGGTTACTCTTGAGCTATTCCAATGGAATTATGAGTATTAATCGGCCCATTAATAGCCTCATAATTATCCCCATTATAGCCGTTAGTGGTTACATGACCAATTAAACGTGGTCATAATGCAGTTGTAATCGCCATTTAGCAAGATACTTTCCATAAGCATTACTTTCCACTAGCAGTACTTTCACTTGCAGTGGAAATACAGCCTATCAGTGGAAACACTGCCTATCAGTGGAAACACTGCTTATCAGTGAAAATCACAAGCAGTACTTTCCACAAGCAGTACTTTCCTCAAGCAATACTTTCACCAGCAGTACTTTCTACTAGCACTACCAATACAAACCACTATTAGAGTCAGGGTGTTCATGGACCTTATGGGTGTACACTCCGTACCTCCTAACCCATTTCAAGGTGTGAACTAATCCCACAAGTGCACTAAATTTTCCAACAATAATCTCTTGTGATATATCATTTTTGATGATGTCTAGGAACCCATGACACCCTAAGAAGGTGTATGGTAGGATTATAATAGCTTTGGAGTTGTTTTGAATTGGTTAGAATAGGTTTTGCGCGAGAAAAACTCATTTCGACAACTTTATTTAGAGGTCTGATCATATTTTGAAATTCTGGAATTTTCGACAGTAAGCAAAATATTTTGGGCTAGATTTTTGGAAAATACACTTTAAAACGAAAACGTGGCCGCTTGAATGGGTTAAAACGGAGTTATAACGAAGAAGTTATGAATTTTTCAAGTTTGACGACGAAAACTAATTGTTTCAGAAAATTCAGCATGCTGTCTCGACTTTTTACGAGTCAAAAATGAGTCTTAAGCGTTGTTAAATGTGTCGACTTATCAAAAATATATTAGTATATGTTATCACGATTCCGTGGATATAAAGAACGTAGAAAACGGACTTATAACGACTAAGTTATTCACATTTTAAACAAGTTGCCGTAACTATTTTATTATAAGTAAAACTAATATATTTCTATTAGACACATACTACGGCAACGAGGGACCATGTTGAGGGTCGTTTTTAACAATGACGGAGTATTTTTTTATAACATGATGTCTTCTAGTAAAAGTAAGTTCGCCAAGCATATTTTCCAAAATGTCAAACCATTTGTCAAGCGGAGTTGTAATGAATAAAATACGGTCACTTAAACTTTGCCGAAAACCATCCTTAAAAAATATTTTGGACACAAGTACCATACTTTACCTATACTTTTCTCCATGATCGAGACCTCTAGGATGAAAACTTAAATGCTAAAACTTTGAGATAATGATACAAGCTTCCTAAAACCGTTGAGTTTGTTTCCTAACACTCTACGTGCACCATTTTACGACTAGCTTTTCGAGGCCGATTAGTCACTTTCATGAAATTTTCAATAACATTATTTTACGACGAAAAGTTATAATTTCATAATAAATCATTAAATGATTATCGTAAGGTATCATTTCAACGTAAATACTTGTGAAGTATTTTATAACATGACGAGATGTCATAAACATATATTTCGACGATAAATTCTATTTTCAAAAGTGTACAAGTGGTATAGATTACATGTGGATTTGCATGCATAACATTACATCATAACTTATGGTAGAACATATCATTCATAATAGGTCACGGTCAGAGGTTACGCCTCATTTCAGCATTTCCATTATATCATCATTAACATTGCAACAGGTGAGTTTTCATAGCCCCGATTTATTCAAGTTTTTAATTTATTTCAAACCTACGGGGGAGAATACATTGCACATCATTTTTATTACGATACCAAGTATAACAAATTCATTACATTGCTTAAGTTACCTCATGCCAATTGAATGTCCCTATTATATAACATGAACCGTTAATTTCATAGAAGCGAGGGTGAGTGGATAGATCTATCGAGGGTGACTCCTCCATCCGGGTTGGTGGATTCCAACTGGTTAAACGGATGCATTTCATTTAATATCATTATTTGAGTTGTTTGGCAAACACTCTGTTGGGGCGAACATCATGATCAGTCTAGTTTCGGTGTCATGGACTTATAGCAATTGTAACATTTTTGTGACATATTTGTCATACATAATTTATACTTGTGGTAGTCGTATTAAACATTTTTAACAACTCTATGAACTCACTCAACCTTTGTGTTGACACTTTTAGCAATGTATTTTCAGGTAACTAAGGCATTCACTTCATGGCATGCATGTGGACATATACACTTTAAAAACATCGTTTGACTTGTACCAAACTTATTTTCCGCACATGTAACTTTCAATTGGGACCTATACTTGTAAACTCTGTTTGTTTTATTAAATCAAACGATGTATTTTCCAAACGACACTTTAGGTCGTTCAATATAACTGTGATTGTGATGCTATGACAGTCAACCCCCAGGAATTCCATTCCGCAGCAAAACAGGTAATTTGGGGCTGCGACAGATTGGCATCAGAGCTTCGGTTATAGAGAACTAGGTTGCATCATTGACCCTAGACTATAACTACATTATCATAGCATCTCATCATTTCATCATAAGTGCATAGTCACTATACATGCGGTTTCATACGCACATTTTGCGAGTTATTTACTTTCATTTCAAAATCGATTGTCACATAGATGCCTTCAAATACTCATCCCATCATACTCACATCACATTGACATGGAGAATGCCCTGTCATTCCCTAACACAAATTTAACATCAGTTGACTCAACACCGATAACATCAGATGATGAGACTGAACCCTTTTAGGAGGACGAAGTTGCACCTACACCATCACGATCACCATTGATTCACTGTAGGATCAGGACAATTTTTATCATTCTGTTGAGACAAATCATACCATTTGGTATAACTTATAGGCTTAGTCCTAATGAACCTATTTTCTTAACTCACCACAAGGATTTCCATTATCATCATTGTCATCATTGTCATCATTTTCATCATCATTGTCATCTAGAGTACCATCCGTGCCATCACGTCTCATAGACACTACTCATACACCTAACTTGCAGCTTGGGAAGCGTGCATGATTTGACACACCATTATTATTTATCACTAAGACTATAGACACTACACCATCTCATAGGTTTGAGGATTGTGAGATTTCTAGGGCTATTGCTGCTAGACCGCCTACTACTCCTACACTTGAAACACGATTTGACCATCAACAGGAACAGATAATAGGTACCTTTCAATCATATGTAATCTTTATTCCTTATTAACTCCACGATAATCACAACCTTTGTTCATTTCATTCCTATTCCAATTGCCTAGTTTTCAATCATTTCGCGACAATACATCACTATCTTACTAGGGGTTAGGCCAACTTTATTCTTGACCAATTAAGAGACTATTACCATTTTATGAGGTTCTCCCGTGTATCCTACAAATCATTCAACAAATTATATTTCAAGTTATTTTGCTACCATTTCATGAAATTATTTCACTTAATTTTATTTCAAGCTATTCTACACCATCTTAGAAACATTGTTTCATAAAGTTTTAAAACAAGTTGTTTCGTTACCACCCTATCAATTGGCTTTCAGTCATTTTATCAACTATTTAATACCATCATGCGAAACAATTTTCATGATTACTCTAAAAAATTATTGAGCCATTATCTTACAAAACAAAACGTTGAATACCATCTAAAACTTCGGAGGAACATAATATCATTTCAACAAAACCAAGCATCACATCATTTGTCCTCGATTATACATGGCCTGATCACCTATGTATAATTCAGGAAGAATTATGTCATGAAAGTAACAAGCATCATTTCAAATCTCTTAAAACAATCTTCACTCAAAAGCAAAGCTTTGAAATCATATAAATTGTTCATAAACATTTCTTTTGTTAACACTCTATAGAAGCCTACGCCATTCATCCCTCACTCAACCGATAAGTTAGAATTTGACGGGTGACCTTTTTAGGAAAGGCTTCCTATACCATCTATGAGGAGGATTCCTCGATACAAGAAAACAATGAAAGCATTCTAGGACTACCAACAAGGACTAGAAGTATATAGTAAGACGTTTCAAAACTCAACAAAAATCTTAAGACATCACGAGCAATTCCGAACCACTATTTTTGGATTAAAAGCCAAATTATATCATTTCAAAAGTACTAGCTAGACCGAGTTACGAGATTTAGTACGAAGCGAATACCCACTAAGCAACATCATAGGGATAAACCAAGTCTTCTAACTGAGACTGCAGAACATTCCATTAAACAAGGCTTCAACAATATGTGAACTTCCCTACAATGAGTTTTCCTTAAAGGAAAATTTGGTTAAATTAAGGTTATCAATATAAACTTCCCCTAAGGCATTGTGTTCCCTAAAAATTCCAAGTAACCTCACTTCTATATCAAGAGATGCAACAGGTTTGAACATATCGGACAATAAATGACTCTCCATTTACAAGTGAAATTAGAACAAACATTCTTCGACATAGTATGAGCTGATATCTATTTTCTTGCTAGTATGATAGCAATATAAGTGATGAAATATTTTAGAAGCACTCAATATTGGGACAAATCTTGACAATCAATCACTACACCACATCACTTAAATATTTAAGGTTTTGTGACTTTACAACATAGAGCATGGAAACACTTCGATAATCAAACCATAAATATTTTAGTCATGGAGACTAAACACCTTAGGCAAGTAAGATTCAAGTCATGACATTCGCTAGAACTAGAAACACGAGGAATCACAACTGTTACCCATAATCTATTCCTTTCTATAAGGTCCTTTTCAACAGATTTAACATTTTGAAATTTGGCATGAGACACGTGGTATCAATTCCAGTTGTACCTATTACAAGCTATTCGATTCACCTTAGACTTCTGACAATCATTTTAAGATTCCTTTGGAATTCACTAGTACATGATTACCGCTCATTATCCTCAGCTCAATGGTTAGAGCGAGAGAACAATTCCAACATTAGACACATCATACAACATTGAATTAGCTAATGGTAACTTAATTAGCACCGAAACCATTGTCCGTGGTTGTACACTCAATTTTCTAAATCATCCCTTCAATATAGACCTTATGCCCGTAGAACTTTGTAGTTTCGACGTCATCATCGGCATGGATTGGTTATCCAAACATCGTGCAAGAATCATTTGTGATGAAAAAGTTGTTCATCTTCCTTACAATGGCAAAACTTTGATCATTCGTGGGGAACGAAGTGGAACTAGACTCAGTATTATATCATGCATCAAGACGGAGAAGTACATAAAGAAATGTTGTTATGCTTTCTTAGCACATATAACCGAGAAGAGGTCGGAAGAGAAACGACTTGAGGATGTACCAATTGTCTGAGAATTTCCTGAAGTCTTTCCCGAAGACTTGCCAGGACTTCCACCGGCACGTCAAGTAGAATTTCATATTGACTTAGTGCCCGGAGCTGCACCAGTTGCACGAGCGCCTTACCGTCTAGCACCATCAGAAATGCAAGAGTTGTCTAATCAGTTGCAAGGACTTTTAGACAAAGGATTCATTAGGCCAAGTTCCTCGCCTTGGGGAGCACCGGTCTAGTTTTTGAAGAAGAAAGATGGATCCTTCAGAATGTGTATAGATTATAGAGAGCTGAACAAGTTAACGGTGAAGAATCGTTACCCACTCCCCAGAATCGACGACTTGTTCGATCAGTTGCAAGGCTCTAGTATCTACTCAAAGATTGACCTAAGGTCAGGTTACCATCAACTTAGAGTTCGGGAGGAGGATATCCTGAAAACGGCGTTTAGAACACGTTATGGACATTATGAGTTTCAAGTAATGCCGTTCGGATTAACTAATGCACCTGCAGTATTCATGGATCTCATGAATAGGGTATGCAAACCGTATTTGGACAAGTTTATTATAGTATTCATCGACGACATATTGATTTACTCAAAGAGCAAATAAGAGCACGAAGGGCATTTAAGAACGATTTTAGGACTACTCAAGAATGAGAAGTTGTATGCCAAATTTTCGAAGTGTGATTTTTGGAACCGTAAAGTACAATTTCTTGGTCATGTCATTGATAGTCAAGGACTACAAGTTGATCCTACAAAGATTGAAGCCGTAAAAGATTGGGCTACTCCAACAAATCCTACGGAAATCCGACAATTTCTAGGACTCGCCGGGTATTACCGAAGATTCATCGAAGGTTTTTTCAAAGATAGCTAAAGCTTTGACCAAGTTGACAAAGAAAAACAAGAAGTACGAATGGGGAAAGAAACAAGAAGCTGCTTTTCGGTTGTTAAAGAAAAAGCTTTGCAGTGCGCCAATTTTGTCACTACCCGAAGGAATTGAGAACTTCGTAGTATACTGCGATGCTTCACATAAAGGGCTTGGAGCTGTATTAATGCAAAACGAGAAGGTGATAGCTTATGCTTCTCGACAACTTAAGGTTCATGAGAAGAATTACACCACTCATGATCTTGAGTTGGGGGCCGTAGTTTTTGCACTCAAGATTTGGAGACACTACCTTTAC
The DNA here is from genome assembly GCA_910596185.1 of Chrysanthemum makinoi. Taxonomy (NCBI): domain Eukaryota; kingdom Viridiplantae; phylum Streptophyta; class Magnoliopsida; order Asterales; family Asteraceae; genus Chrysanthemum; species Chrysanthemum makinoi. Next base: position 225,091,713 of record OU343224.1, on the reverse strand, counting down.
GGTACAAAGTGCACAGTGTTTACGGACCACAAGAGTTTACAATATGTTCTTGATCAGAAGGAACTTAACATGAGGCAACGTCGTTGGTTGGAATTACTCAGCGATTATGATTGTGAAATCAAGTATCATTCGGGAAAAGCCAATGTTGTGGCTGATGCTCTTAGCCGGAAAGAAAGACCCAAACCTTTAAGAGTCCGATCCTTTGGAATGACGATCAGTTCACCTTTACCATAAAAAATACTCGAGGCACAAATCGAGGCACTTAAGGAGGAAACCGACCAAGTGAAAAGCTTTATGGTATGCCCGATAATGCAAATGGCTTTGTAAAGAGAGCAGATGGAGTATTATGCTTCAAGGATAGAATATGGGTACCATTTTATGGCGGGATACGAGAATTGATTATGCATGAGTCGCATAAGTCAAAGTATTCTATTCACCCAGGTTCTGATAAGATGTATCAGGATCTCAAGAAACTTTATTGGTGGCCGGACATGAAAGCGGAAATTGCCACGTACGTTAGCAAATGCCTTACTTGCTCTAAGTTAAAAGTCGAATATCAGAAACCTTCTGGGTTACTCCAACAACCAGAAATTCCCCAATGGAAATGGGAACGCATTACGATGGACTTTGTCATGAAACTTCCTAAGACATCGGGAGGTTACGACGCTATATGGGTAATCGTCGATCGTCTTACCAAATCAGCCCATTTCATACCAATTAGAGAGACTTATTCCATGGAACAACTTACTAGACTTTATGTCAAGGAAATAGTCTCAAGGCATGGTGCACCAATTTCCATCATTTCCGACAGAGATAGTCGATTCACTTCAAACTTCTGGAAATCATTACAAGATTCATTTGGAACCAAATTAGAGATAAGCACAGCATATCATCCACAAACCGATGGTCAAAGTGAAAGGACAATTCAAACATTAGAAGATATGCTGAGGGCATGTGTGATTGATTTTGGAAATGGTTGGGCAAATCATTTGCCATTGATCGAATTCTCGTACAACAATAGTTATCACACCAGTATAAAAGCGGCACCATTGAGACACTCTATGGTCGAGGTACCAACCACTTATTCACGGGTCAAAACCAGGAAAGTTTAACTCACAAGTCCATAAGTCATTCATGAAACAACAAAATGATCGAACAGATCAAAAATCAGTTACAAGTAACAACATATAGCTAGATAAGCTATGTCGATATACGACGCAAAATATTGGAAGTATGTTCCATAAGTCGCAAACCATTAGCATTTCAAGTTGGCAACAAATATATGTTCAACGTCCCGTCTTGGAAAGGCGTGGTACGATTTAGAAAAACATTGGACGACCCAATGCGACTCAAATATCCTCACCTTTCACCGGTAACACCGTAGGACCCAACATGGACTGAATTCAAGGACTGAATTCCTTTTTGGTTGGGCGAATGTGACAACTCGTAATTTCAGGTCATTTTACAAACTTTAAAAGTTTCAATATTTCATCATTTATCGTAAACTACGTTTACGAGTATCAAATTCGCGTAACCTTAATGGTTTAACTGCGAATTCATGAACATTTCATCAAGGACATTTCGTATAGACTAGGTTTAGTCTACATATCATTAGCATCATTATCATTATATTAATTCATGCATGGTTTTGCATTTTACATTAAACGATTATTTTCCTATTAAATAAACGCTATCGCGTAATCAATTATTTTGAACATTTTATCCGACACTTCCAAAAATATTCTTAATATATTTTTTATACTCCTTTTAAGACTATAAAAATTATATTATTGGTTTACCCGATGTTTTAAATTTATTTTGTATATAAATGGTTATATTTATATAATTATGACGGTTTCCGTATATGCAACTCGATAAATATTTATTTCACTCAACTCTTGTAAGAAATATATTTTTATAATTTTTATGACTTCAATACATTTTATTTTGTTCCGTTAAAATTTATTTCTAGCTAACGCTACCCTAAATACTTAATTATAATTACAACTTACAAACTACACATACACTTTAATATATGTACTAATAAAATACATCATCTTTTCCCATTTTCTTCATGTGCCGACCTCCCCTTTTGCTATCTTTTTCATAAATATCTTTCTCATATGGACACATATACACTTATGACTAGGCCTTTTTGCAAAATATATAAGTGATTATTAAAATTAAACACATAGTAAACACATTCAAAGGTGAAAAAGAAAAGAAACCTCTCTATGGTTCTTGTGGTATTCGGCCATTGCAAAGAACAAGAGGAAATCCATTAATTTTTCAAGTTCAAGTATTAATCAAGTTCATATAGTGATCTATGTTAAGGTTTTGAAATAAAAACCTATAGATTAATAAGGTTTTCATCACTTTCTTTCACATAATCATTCAAGTAAGCATTTCATGATTTTTATTACTCTTTTATATTCATATTTATGTTATCTCATTATTTTTGCAAGAAAAACATGCATGAATTCCATGATCCATACCACTTTAATGGGTTTTTAGTACATATAATGGGTTTTAATTATCCAAATAATAATCTCTTGTGATATATCATTTTTGATGATGTCTAGGAACCCATGACACCCTAAGAAGGTGTATGGTAGGATTAGAATAGCTTTGGAGTTGTTTTGAATTGGTTAGAATAGGTTTTGCGCAAGAAAAACTCATTTCGACAACTTTATTTAGAGGTCTGATCATATTTTGAAATTATGGAATTTTCGACAGTAAGCAAAATATTTTGGGCTAGATATTTGGAAAATAAACTTTTAAACGAAAACGTGGCCGCTTGAATGGGTTAAAACGGAGTTATAACGAAGAAGTTATGAATTTTTCAAGTTTGACGACGAAAACTAAATGTTTCAGAAAATTCAGCATGCTGTCTCGACTTTTTACGAGTCAAAAATGAGTCTTAAGCGTTGTTAAATGTGTCGACTTATCAAAAATATATTAGTATATGTTATCACGATTCCGTGGATATAAAGAACGTAGAAAACAGACTTATAACGACTAAGTTATTCACATTTTAAACAAGTTGCCGTAACTATTTTATTATAAGTAAAACTAATATATTTATATTAGACACATACTACGGCAACGAGGGACCATGTTGAGGGTCGTTTTTAACAATGACGGAGTATTTTTTTATAACATGATGTCTTCTAGTAAAAGTAAGTTCGCCAAGCATATTTTCCAAAATGTCAAACCATTTGTCAAGCGGAGTTGTAACGAATAAAATACGGTCACTTAAACTTTGCCGAAAACCATCTTTAAACAATATTTTGGACACAAGTACCATACTTTACCTATACTTTTCTCCATGATCGAGACCTCTAGGATGAAAACTTAAATGCTAAAACTTTGAGATAATGATACAAGCTTCCCAAAACCGTTGAGTTTGTTTCCTAACACTCTACGTGCACCATTTTACGACTAGCTTTTCGAGGCCGATTAGTCACTTTCATGAAATTTTCAATAACATTATTTTACGACGAAAAGTTATAATTTCATAATAAATCATTAAATGATTATCGTAAGGTATCATTTCAACGTAAATACTTGTGAAGTATTTTATAACATGACGAGATGTCATAAACATATATTTCGACGATAAATTCTATTTTCAAAAGTGTACAAGTGGTATAGATTACATGTGGATTTGCATGCATAACATTAAATCATAACTTATGGTAGAACATATCATTCATAATAGGTCACGGTCAGAGGTTACGCCTCATTTCAGCATTTCCATTATATCATCATTAACATTGCAACAGGTGAGTTTTCATAGCCCCGATTTATTCAAGTTTTTAATTTATTTAAAACCTACGGGGGAGAATACATTGCACATCATTTTTATTACGATACCAAGTATAACAAATTCATTACATTGCTTAAGTTACCTCATGCCAATTGAATGTCCCCATTATATAACATGAACCGTTAATTTCATAGAAGCGAGGGTGAGTGGATAGATCTATCGAGGGTGGCTCCTCCATCCGGGTTGGTGGATTCCAACTGGTTAAACGGATGCATTTCATTTAATATCATTATTTGAGTTGTTTGGCAAACACTCTGTTGGGGCGAACATCATGATCAGTCTAGTTTCGGTGTCATGGACTTATAGCAATTGTAACATTTTTGTGACATATTTGTCATACATAATTTATACTTGTGGTAGTCGTATTAAACATTTTTAACAACTCTATGAACTCACTCAACCTTTGTGTTGACACTTTTAGCAATGTATTTTCAGGTAACTAAGGCATTCACTTCATGGCATGCATGTGGACATATACACTTTAAAAACATCGTTTGACTTGTACCAAACTTATTTTCCGCACATGTAACTTTCAATTGGGACCTATACTTGTAAACTCTGTTTGTTTTATTAAATCAAACGATGTATTTTCCAAACGACACTTTAGGTCGTTCAATATAACTGTGATTGTGATGCTATGACAGTCAACCCCGTGAATTCCATTCCGCTGCAAAACAGGTAATTTGGGGGTGTGACATTTACAATGATCGAGTCAGGTCTCATTTCAGGTCTTACGCTTCTACTTAGAGCTTAACTTTTCATATTTCTTATATTCGAGTAGGGCTCGAGTTCAGTTTTGATGATCGGCTTGAACAAGATATAACATTATTCAAACTCAATACACTTGCTTGAGCTCGTTTATTCAATTCCAAGCTCATTTATATATGATACACATACGACAATATATATTTATACGTAAACGAAGCCTACACATATATAATTGCAAACACCTCTGATGTGTTTAGGCTCGTGAGCTTAATCTAGCTTTGAATATGAAGCTTGGGCTCGAACTTCTTTATTAGTTGAGCTCCAAACAAGTCTCGAGTTCGGGATTGAGCTTGTTTAAGGTTGACTATTTTTGAGCTTTTATAGTCAATTCCGAGCGGCTTTACGCTTATGAATGTTTCCAATCTACAATATTCTATCAATATTTCTCTTTAGTGATTGTAATTCTAGTTTATTAAGGATGCAAAATAACTATGGTACAACTTACCACACCTAGTAATTATCTTTATATTAAAATGTAACTACATTAAACAAAAAGAAGAAAAAGCTCCTTTTAAACACTTTAACCAATTAACCTACATTTGACTCTTGTTTTAGTTTCCCTCAATTGTTATATAAATGATAACGTTTATATTATAAATAGTAAAATGTGATTGATAATTGCATATATTGGTAGCTTGTTTCCACCATTAATTTCAATCTATCTAATTACTTTTAAAAGATTTGTTTATAATTTCAACCTATCTAATTACTTTTAAAATATGTGTTTATAATTTTCGAATGACAATTTTACTTTTTGTATTATCTAGAAAAAACATAGGATAGCAAGATTCATATCTGATTGTACAATAGATTACACCTTGACCAGAACCTACATGAATGATAGTTTGGATACTTCTAAAAGATTGCTATGACCTAAAATAAGACAAAGAAACATGGTACATTAGTCTGAACGCCGGGGTAGACCCTACAAACCGGCTTTGGCGTGAAAATAAGTCATCGAATTATGAATAAGATATGTTTAGACAGATGACATGTGTATGAGAGAGAACATACCTAAGAAATGAAGATGATGTTGGTATTTATAAGAAAGTCCTATGAAATTTATAGGTCATGCCACATGTTTGAGTCGGATAGGTAAGAAGCGATCATTTTCTCGTTGGCCAACAGGAAGACTCCGAGCATAGGTTGTAGTATCCTTCCCTAGTTTGTCATAAATGTGCCCATGTGAAACTGTCGTTGGACGTGGGAATATTGGAAACCCATCACCCGAGGTAGGGCCCATGCAATATCATGTGTTCGTCGTTTAATTCGTAGCCTAAGACTCTTCGAAGGCTCAATCTCCTCGAAGGGTAAGGCTCCATAAGACTCTTCATTTTTTTCTCGAACATTTATGAAAAAATCTAACTTTCAAAACCTGAGTTCCTGCAAAAATTTATTCGGACACTATACAAGTATTTGACTCAAACAAACACACAAACAAGATTAAATATATGTTAATTATCAATTGTAATCTTTTACATTTTCGTTTTGAAAACCAATAAAACATTTTCCCTACACTTAGTTCTTGTAAAATACCTTTATATGTCATTAAGACTAAGTTAAAAGCAAAATAAAGCATTTTTACAATTTATCCAAAACATGCAAAAGCGAACAACTAGTAATTAAGCATATATGACACACCTAAAAACAAAATCAGAAAACAAACAAAGTAAGTAAATGAGATATGTCTAGGTTGCCTCACGAGAAGCGCTTGTTTTTGTTTGAGTCATGAGCCTGACTCTACCCTTATTTACCGGTAAGAAGGGGGTTTTCCCTACCCTTAAGCTTAACTGCGGGTAATAGTAGTGATACACACCATTTCGGTTGAATGGAATTATATGATGAGAGATTGATGGTTGGATTATATGCTCAAAATGGTGTAATTTTTTTAACTTAACCTTACCTAATTCAATTGGGTAAATGGGTAAATTAAGGCTTTCTCTTTGAAAATAATCATCCTTTATTGATGCGGATATTTATAAACACAAGAAGTTTTACAATCCTCCAAGGCAGATTACCTAACCGTTGTAGTGTAGTATAGGTAAGACACGAGGAATTGATCGTTCTCTAGGGGAATAGTGAGGTAGTTTCGAAGTGTATGACGAATTAAGTCTAAGGGTTGAGAGAAGAGTATTTTTGGTCTTTTATATATTATAAGAAAGCAAGTAAAAATCCCGGGTTTTTAAGAGCTTGGTTTTTAAACTAATAATTAAACTAAATAAACTAAATCTAAACTAATAACAAGAAAGGTAAATTGGTGGAAACTCATATAGGTAAAAAAAAACGTGCTCACTTAATCATGCATTACTCCCTAGTTGAATTCTATAATTTATTTCCATGTCACCCTCGTTAGTGTAATGTATAAGTATTCCTGTAATTCAACAACAAGTTGGTCAAGTCCGCTATCTACATGACAACCTAGGCAAGTGTTACCTGCAGACACGCTCTCGCCCAATAGCTAATAACGCACAATAAATACTTAAGAAGAATATCAACTCAGTCGATGATGCAGGATTTCCGACAAAGATTTAATATTTATATTTCTCATCTATCTAAGGTCTACCTAATGCACTAACGAGCAGTGAACCCGATCGTGCGTAGTATAGAAGGTGGTAAAGCCGAGGTCGTTCCCAAGAGCTATGTAGATGAGGATCCTATTAAGTCTAAGTGTCACTTTGTATTAACTGGTTTGAGGTTGAAATGATTAATTAACTAAAAATAAAATAAAACGCGCAAAGTAAATAGAGGTTGTGATCAATAGAGCACAAAGTGTGCTAACCTAATTAATCATCCTATCATGTAATGTATATATTTTAATTACTTCCAACTGATTCAAGTGGGGGTTTAAGTTGCTAGGACAACATTTGGTCAATTCATCCTAACCTATCAACCAAGGCTCTGATGCAGGTTTTAATATTTATAAGTTCTCGTTATACCTATGGTCTACCCTAATGCACTAACGGGCAGTGTACCCGGTCGTGTGTAGTGTAGTATTCGGTAAAACCGAGGTCGTCCCAAGAGCTATGTGTGCGGATTTTAACTAAGTCTAGGTGTCACAGATTTTAATATGATTTTAAGGTGGGAATGATTAATTACTACTAAGAAAAGAAAATAAAATAAGAAAGCAAATAAAGGCGAGGGTTGTGATCAATAGAGGAGAGGGGTTCTAACCTAGTTACTCATCCGATCAAGTTATGTTTACGTCTAATTACTTCCAGTTACTTCAGGTGGCGTGAAAGTCGCTAGGGCATCATTTGGTCAGTTCGTCCTAACCTATCAGCAAAGGGTTCCACTGGAGAAGTCAGGCGACCCGTCGTAAGTACAGTTGTTTTTAGTCCCCTAATCCAAGTCATTAAGTACCGCTACATGTAAAATTCATAATAATGAGTGCCCGGGTGCTAGCATCTTAAGTTGGTCAAATCGCACAAGCAGAAAGGGTCGTCAGTTGGTCATACCTTACCCTTCCCACTCAGTCTACCTAGTTAGGGTCAATTGGTCATATCTCATAAGTAACTAGTCACTACCGCCATTCAAAACTACCGAAATAAGGGTAGCTACCAACAAACTAAGCATGCATACACTTAGAAATAGTTATACGGAAGCAATGTAAACATAAACAAAACAATTAAGGAATCATAACTAAGCCAGCACCAGAGGTGCTTAGCCAATCATATAGTAAATTAATCCAACAATAATGAATAAAACATGAATAGAATTAAACATAATGTTCGATACAAATTACTTGATGAAAACTACGACCTAACTAAATTATTAATTACGCCGTAATCGAAATTACGCCGTAACTAAATCCTCATATTTTCTTGAAACATTATTACTCTTGTGTACGCTTTTAACCCCTGAAGTAGCATGTGGATTCATATCAAGTCTAAAAGCCTTAATAATACTTATAAGATATTTACGGTTTCAGCCCCTCGTCATTCTTGATATTTTTATACTTGGTCCTTGAAGTGAATAAAATAAATATTAACTTGCCGCCTCCAGTCCATGGACTTCAAAACTTTGCGTCCAAGTAATTAATTACGGCGTAACTAAATCACTAGGTTACGCCGTAATTCTTCGTATGCACATACTTATCCACTCCGAAATTATCTCTACGGCGTAACTAAATTTTCATGTTGCGCTGTAACCTTCACAAAAATAATTATGACGTAACCATAAGAATTGGTTACGCCGTATCATTCAAAGCATCATATTTACGCCGTAACATTATTAATGAGTTACGGCGTAATCTTCTCGTTGAATTCATAGGCCCTCGTAAATCTATCTTCAGAACATATATTTGGCCTTATGTCATGTCTTTTCCGCTCCAACGCCTCATTTATCTTGAAATGCAATTATGAACGAATACGAACGAATTAAGTACCATATTAATACAAATGAGGCCATAAACACGGGAATTTGACATATAAAACATCAGGCTAATTTGATGTTATCAAATATCCCCCACTTGAACTCTACTTGCCCTCAAGTAGATCCTTTGAATAATTCTTAAAAAGATATCTCCCAAGATTAATTGGAAGATATGAGTTTAAAAATCACTTAAGGTAGAAAATTCCAAACCGAGCAACTCACAAAAAGGGAATTGAAATCACACTCTCTCTCATAATTCACATGTTTATTTTTGGGTGATCACTCAACTGCTCAGTCACAGCGAGTATTCTATCATAGGCTTGGGAAAGATACTAATCTCCCCCACTAGAGTCTATAGATGCAACTATTCTAATAGGAAATAGGTTGACACAACATAAAGGTTTATGGGGTTATTTTGTCATTACTAACGAGCTACGACGAAGGGGACAAAATCAATGATACATGACCAAATCCATGGCCAAGACACAAATGATTGCTCGCTTACTCACCTAAGCTCGATTCATGACTAAGGGTAGGATAAGACATGGGAAAACATTTAATGGGTGTAAACAAAAAGACACGAAATAAATAGATTCCTAAGTCCACAGTCGCCCCACTACTAGTCGCATTCAATCTCATAGCAAAAATCAAGGGTCAAGAGTCAAGGGGTCTTTAATACACGAGTCAATGCATATAAAATGTAGCGTAGTGCCTCATAAACTCGATAAACTAGGCAAATAAGATGCATTAACTCGGCCTTCATCATCAATGAAAAAAAATATGTGCTATAAAAAAATTTAAAATTTGTGTAATTTTAGCACATATTTTTATAAAATCAACCGTTTCTGTCTCCCATCCCCCCACTTGGGATGTACAATGCCCTCATTGGACAAATATTGATTAAAATTTGAAAGGCGAGATAGAAATGTACGGGTTTGTAGGATCATAATATTATTGTGTTGATGATTCGGGTGGTCTTGGATGATCAAAATACATGTTTGCCATTAGAGAGAGAAAGTAGATGAGAGGGAGTTTCTTGGTAGAGACTTGGTTCAACAAATGTAAGGTTAGATTAAAGAAAGCTCCCACCCCTTCCAAGGATGGATGGGGTATTTATACTTACAAACAATACGTCCTCCTATCGGACTGTGGATCAGGCATACAGTGGGTAAAGACCCATCATTCCTCCACGGAGTTGCTCTAAACTAAACTACACTACAAACTAACTAATTAACTACTAAACAACGTAAATAACTACAAGTCTACGAGCTAACTTATGCTAGATAATATTTGGGGTGACCGACACTTCACACTGGAATTTCCAATTCCTAACAATCTCCCCTAAAGGAGGTCACCCCATGTTTTACATTTTGAATCCTAGCATTCTATATAATCTTCAGTCTTGAGCTCGTAGACTTGAATTCTTCACTTCCGCAATCTTTGTGCTTTTGTAGCGATTCTTCAAAGTCCGCATTGATTTGTACTTTAAGTGGAGGTCTTTGAACTGATCCACATTTTGGATGATCTTCGAGCTTTATTTGAGATCATCAGCCACAGTAAATCTCTGGATCACCCTTTGTTGTGTTGCCATCATGTGAAGTTGTGACTTTCGGATCGACATGCTCACACTTTCTGGATCATGACATCTTTTCATCAGAGTAGCGAAAGCTTTTACTGGTTCATGATATTTGCAGCAGCGTAGCGGAAACATAATAAAAATATCAGAGCCAGGTTCTGTAGATATGCACAAGTCATGATTTCTTCAATTAAGTGTGGATGCTGTGAGCATGCGGCTTTTGGATTGACTCCTCAATTCTGACGTCCGCAACCGTCCAAATGTACCTGCAAACAACAATTAGCAATAAAACACACGAAAGTGCCTTTGATCACTTTCGTTGAATTGAGGTACACGGCCCACGGTTCCCCGTTGATCAGTACAAGTACTGCATGTGATCAAGTATAATTCCGAAGAATCTCCTTAACAGGGTTTCGCAGCTGTTCTAGCTATTCTCAAACCGGAACGTCTCAAAGAAGACAACACGGAGTGAGTGAACCAGCGAATTGAGATTCACTGATTAATGAAAAATTGATTTGAAAAAAACAATCGCGTATTGCTTAGAAGAAAGAGTTTTGCAATACGACGAAGGTTTTATTAGAAAGATCAATTTTCAATCAAAAATACTTTTTGTATTTGAAAAGAGTACACATTCGATGTGCTAGAGAAAAGAAGAGATTCGCACATCGAACGGTTTTTCCAAAAGTACTTTTTCAATCAGAGATACTTTTTGAGTTTGAAAATGAATACACATTCGATGTGCTAGAGAAAAGAAGATTTGCACATCGAACGGTTTTTCCAAAAGAATTCGTCAATTCATTTCCAGGACCAAGGTTGATTCACGAATGAATCGCCCCATCGTTTCTATCTAGTTGTCACAAGCTTGATCTTATGAAAGATCTCACATGCCACCTACCAAGAGCTTGTTTGATGTTGGCTCTAGAAGACTTTCCATCTTCATCGTGAATATGTGTGACAACTCGTAATTTAAGGTCATTTTACAAACTTTAAAAGTTTCACTATTTCATCATTTATCGTAAACTACGTTTACGAGTATCAAATTCGCGTAACCTTAATGGTTTAGCTGCGAATTCATGAACATATCATCAAGGACATTTCATATAGACTAGATTTAGTCTACATAACATCAATAACATCATTTCATATCGGTTCAAGCATGGTTTTGCATTTATTCATTAAACGTTTATTTTTCCTATTAAATAACGCTATCGCTGTAAAACATTATTTTGAAACATTGATCCGACGCTTCCAAAAATAATCTTAATATATTTTTATACTCATTTTTAGACTATAAAAATTATATTATCAATTTACCCGATTTTTTCAATTTATTTCGTATATAAAATGTTAGTTTATATATAATTACGACGGTTTTCGTAAATTCAACCCGATAAATATTTATTCACTCAATTTTTGCAAGAAATGTATTTTTATAATTTTTAGGACCTCAATATATTTTATTTTGATCCGTTAAAATTTATTTTTATCTAACGCTACCTTAAATGCTCAAATGTGTATTCAACTTACCACATATCTTCAAGTAACTTACATATAACTACACTTAAACATAATTATAAAACAAAAAAAAATCCATAAGATGACTAACACCCCCTTGTCGACAAGGGGGGTGAGTCATTTGCTTTTGCAAATATCTCCTATGTTAATGTATTATACACTTAACACATACACTTCAAGATATCTCAAGGTGAAAACATTTCTTCTCCTCCTCTCTTCCTCACAAAACCGGCAACCACAAGGGACCAAGGAAGATCATCCAAATATTTTTCTAGTCAAGATTTTAACACTCTAGTCTCACTCTTTATTAAGGTTTTGCAATAAAAACCTAGGGTGATTAGGAAAATCCTTTGTCCATAAACCTCATCATGTTACTAGTAAGCATTCATAATCATCATCATATTTCATATTTATTATTATGTTCATTTCATTTTACTTGAGAAAACATGCAAGTCATATGATGTTTATACCACTTTTTCATTGATTTTAAGAGTTATACATATATTTGTCATCCTATAATTACTCCTTGTTATAAATCACTCTTGGTGATGTCTAGGAACCCATGACACCCTAAGAAGGTGTATGGTAGGATTAGAATAGCTTCGGAGTTGTTTTGTATTAGTTGGAATAGGTTTGGCGCGAGAAAAACTCATTTCGACAAGTTATCTAAAGGGTCTGTTCTTATTTTGAAATTATGGAATTTTCGACAGTAAGAAAAATATTTTGGGCTAGATATTTGGAAAATATACTTTAAAACGAAAACGTGGCCGCTTGAATGGGTTAAAACGGAGCTATAACGTAAGAAGTTATGAATTTTGAAGTTTGACGATCTAAAACTATTTGTTCCGAAAATTCAGCATGTCTTCTGACTTTTACGAGTCAAAAAAATGAGTCTTAAGCGTTGTTAAATGTGTCGACTTATCAAAAATATATTAGTATATGTTATCACGATCTCGTGGAAATAAAGAACGTAGAAAACGGACTTATAATGACTAAGTTATACACATTTTAAAAAGTTGTAACTTTATTATAAGTACAATTATCTATTTCTATTAGGCAAATATTACGGCCAACAATGACCATGTTAAGGTCGCTTTTAACATTGATGGAGTACTTTTTATAACATGATGTCTTCTAGTAAAAGTAAATTCGCCAAGCATATTTTCCAAAATGTCAAACCATTTTTCAAGCGGAGTTGTAACAAATAAAATACGGTCACTTAAACTTTGTTTAAAACCATTCTTAAACAAAATTTTGGACAAAAGTACCATACTTTACCTATACTTTTCTCCGTGATCGAGACCTCTAGGATGAAAACTTAAATGCTAAAACTTGAGATAATAATACAAGCTTCCCAAAACATTGAGTTGTTTCCTAACACTCGACGTAACCATTTTTTACCACTAGCTTTTGAGGCCATTTTAGTCACTTTCATGAAAATTTCAACGACATTATTTTATTTACGAAAAGTTATAATTTCACATAAATCATTAAATGATTATCGAAGATATCATTTCAACGTAAATATTTGTGAAGTATTTATAACATGACGATGTCATAAACATATATTCGATGATAAATTCTATTTTCAAAAGCTACAAGTGGTATAGATTTATATGAGTTTAATGCACGACATTACATCATAACTTATCATAGAGCATATCATTCATAATAGGTCACGCCGAGGTTAGTACCATTTTATTGCCTTACATCATTATTATCATTGCAACAAAGGAGTTCATAGCCCCGATTTATTCAAGTTTTTACTTTATTTCAAACCTACTGGGAGAATACATTGCACATCATTTTTATTATGATACCAAGTATATCAAATTCATTACATTGCTTAAGTTACCTCATGCCAATTGAATGTCCCCATTATATAACATGAACCGTTAATTTCATAAAAGCGAGGGTGAGTGGATAGATCTATCGAGGGTGACTCATCCATCCGGGTTGGTGGATTCCAACTGGTTAAACAGATGCATTTCATTTAATATCATTATTTGAGTTGTTTGGAAAACACTCGTTGGGGCTAACATCATGATCAGCCTAGTTTCGTGTCATGGACTTATAGCAATTGTAATATTTTTGTGACATATTTGTCATACATAATTTATACTTGTGGTAGTCGATAAACATTTTTAACAAATATATGAACTCACTCAACCTTTGTGTTGACACTTTTAGCAATGTATTTTCGGGTAACTAAGGCATTCACTTCATGGCATGCATGTGGACATATCATAGAGTCGCGATGACCACGCTGCCTCACATGGGATTTATACATTTTTTTAAAAACATCGTTTGACTTGTACCAAACTTATTTTCCGCACATGTAACTTTCAATTGGGACCTATACTTTGTAAACTCTGATTGTTTTATTAAATCAAACGATGTATTTTCCAAACGACACTTTAGGTCGCTCAATATAACTGTGATTGTGATGCTATGACAACAACCCTCAGAATTCCATTCCAAAGAAACAGTAATTTGGGGTGTGCACAGACATGAGCCGCTTATAGAGAACTAGGTTGCATCATTGACCCTAGACTATAGCTACATCATCATAGTATCTCATCATTTCATCATAAGTGCATAGTCACTATACATGCGGTTTCATACGCACATTTTACGAAGTATTTACTTTCATTTCAAAATCGATTGTCACCTAGATGCCTTCAAATACCCATCCCATCATACTCACATCACTTTGACATGGAGAATGCCTGTCATTCCCTATCACAATTTAAACATCAGTTGACTCAACACCGATAACATCGATGATGAGACGGAACTCTTTAGGAGGACAAGTTGCACCTACACCATCACGATCACTATTGATTCACCGTAGGATCGTGATTTATCATTCCGTTGGGATAGATTATACCATTTGGTAGAACTTATAGGTTTAGTCCTAATGAACCTATTTTCTTAACTCACCACAAGGATTTTCATTATCATCATTGTCATTATTTTCATCATCATTGTCATCCAGAGTACCATCCGCGCTATCACGCCTCATGTATTGACTACTCATATTCTAATTTTGGAAGCGTGCATGATTTGACACACCATTATCATTTGTCACTAAGACTATAGACACTACACCATCTCATAGGTTTGAGGACTGTGAGATTTCTAGGGCTATTGTTGCTAGACCGCCTACTACTCCTACACTTGAAACACAATTAGACTACCAACAGAATGTATAATAAGCACTAGCTAATGTAATCTTTATCCCTTATTAAATCCATGATAATCACAACCTTTGTTTATTTCATTCCTTATTCCAATTGCCCAATTTTCAATCATTTCATGACAATACCTCACTATCTTACTAGGGGTTAGGCCAACTTTATTCTTGACCAATTAGAGAATATTACCACTCTATGAGGTTCTCCCATGTATCCTACAAATCATTCAACAAATTATATTTCAAGTTACTTTGCTACTACTTCATAACATTATCTCACATAATTTTATTGCAAGCCATTCTACACCATCTTAGAAACATTGTTTCATAAGGTTTTAAAACAAGTTGTTTCGTTACCACCCTATCAATTGGCTTTCAGTCATTTTATCAACTATTTAATACCATCATGCTAAACGATTTTCATATTACTCTGAAAAATTGTTTGAACCATTGTCTCACAAAACAAAACGTTGAATACCATCTAAAAATTTCTCGAGAAACATAACACCATTTCAACAAAACCAAGCATCACATCAATTGTCCTCGACATACATGGCTCCGATCACCTATGTATAATTCAGGAAGAATTATGTCATGAAAGTAACAAGCATCATTTCAAATCTCTTAAAACAATCTTCACTCAAAAGCAAGGCTTTGTAATCATATAAATTGTTCATAAATATTTCTTTTGATAACACTCTATAGATGCTCACGCCATTCATTCCTCACTCAACCGATAAGTTAGAATTTGACGAGTGACCTTTTTAGGAATGGCTTCCTATATCATCTATGAGGAGGATTTCTCGATACAAGAAAACAATGAAAACATTCTAGGACTACCAACAAGGACTAGAAGTACATAGTAAGACGTTTCAAAACTCAACAAAAATCTTAAGCCATCACGGACAACCAACCACTATTTTTGGTTTAGAAGCCAAATTATATCATCTCAAAAGTACTAGCTAGACCGAAGTTACTTAGATTTAGTACCAAGCAAATACCCACTAAGCAACATCATAGGATAAACCAAGTCTTCTAACCTGAGACTACGTAACATCCATTAAACATGGCTTCAACAATATGTGAACTTCCATACAATGAGTTTTCCTTAAAGGAAAATGTGGTTAAATTAAGGTTATCAATATAAACTCCCCCTAAGGCATTGTGTTCTCTAGAAATTCTAGATAACCTCACATTCATATTAAGAGATGCAACATGTTTGTAAATATCGGACAATCAATGACTCTCCATCTACAAGTGAAATTAGAACAAACATTCCTTGGTATAGTATAAGTTGATATCTACTTTCTGGCTAGCATGATAACAATCTAAGTGATGAAATATTTTAGAAGCACTCAATATCAGAACAAATCTTGAAAATCAATCACTACACCACATCACTTAAATATTTAAGGTTTTGTGACTTTACAACATAGAGCATGGAAACACTTGATAATCAAATATAAACATTTTAGTCATGGAAACTAAACATCTTAGGCAAGTAAGATTCAAGTAATGACATTCGCTAGAACGAGAAACGCGAGGAATCACAATTGTTACCCATAATCTATTCCTTTCTATAAGGTCCTTTTCACGATTTAACATTTTGAAATTTGGCATGAGTCACGTGGTATCAATTCCGGCCAACCTATTATAAGCTATTCGATTCACCTTAGGCTCCTGATAACCATTTTAATCTTTCCATGGAACCTACTAGGACATGATTATCACCTATTATCCTCAGCCCAATGGTTAGAGCGAGAGAACAATTCAAATGTTACAAGATATATTCAAGGCATGTGTGATTTTTCTAGAAACGATTAGGCAAATCATTCTTCATCGAACAAATTGCTTTACAACAATAGTTAGCACATGAACATATTGACTACACCAATTGAGGCACTCTATGGTTGAGGTGTCAATCACTTACTCACGGGTCAAAACCATGAAAGTTTAACTCACTAGTCCATAAGTCATTCATGAAACAACAAAGTGATCGAATGATCAAAAATCAGCATAAGTAACAACATATAGCTAGATAAGCTATGTCGATATATGACGCAAAATATTGGAAGTATGTGCCATAAGTCGCAAACCATTAGAAGTTCAAGTTGGAAAAAATATATGTTCAACGTCCGCCTTGGAAAGGCGTGGTAATGACCGTAAAAAACACCGACGACCCAATGCGACTCAAATATCCTCACCTTTCACCGATAACACCGTAGAACCTAACATGGATGAATTCGTGGATGAATTTCTTTTGGTTGGGCTAATGTGACAACTCGTAATTTTAGGTCATTTTACCAACTTTAAAAGTTTCACTATTTCATCATTTATCGTAAACTACGCTTATTTAGTATCTAATCCGCGTAACCTTAATGGTTTAGCTGCTAATTCATGAACATATCATCAAGGACATTTCATATAGACTAGATTTAGTCTACATAACATCAATAACATCATTTCATATCGGTTCATGCATGGTTTTGCATTTATTTATTAAACGTTTATTTTTCCTATTAAATAAACGCTATCGAGTAAACATTATTTTGAAACATTGATCCGACGCTTCCAAAAATAATCTTAATATATTTTTATACTCATATTTAGACTATAAAAATTATATTATCAATTTACCCGATGTTTTCAATTTATTTCGTATATAAATTGTTATGTTTATATAATTTTTACGTTTTCAGAATTCAACCCGATAAATATTTATTCACCTCAATTTTTGCAAGAAATGTATTTTTATAATTTTAGACCTCAATATATTTTATTTTGATCTGTTAAAATTTATTTTATCTAACGCTACCTAAATACTCAAATGTGTATTCAACTTACCATATCTTCACATATATAACTACACTTAAAAAAAAAGAAAAAGTATCCATAAGATGACTAACACCCCCTTGTCGACAAGGGGGGTGAGTCATTTGCTTTTGCAAATATCTCCTATGTTAATGTATTATACACTTAACACAAACACATACACTTCAAGATATCTCAAGGTGAAAACATTTCTTCTCCTCCTCTCTTCCTCACAAAACCGGCAACCACAAGGGACCAAGGAAGATCATCCAAATATTTTTCTAGACAAGATTTTAACACTCTAGTCTCACTCTTTATTAAGGTTTTGCAATAAAAACCTAGGGTGATTAGGAAAAATCCTTTGTCCATAAACCTCATCAAGTTACTAGTAAGCATCCATAATCATCATCATATTTCATATTTATTATTATGTTCATTTCATTTTACTTGAGAAAACATGCAAGTCATATGATGTTTATACCACTTTTTCATTGATTTTAAGAGTTATATATATATTTGTCATCCTATAATTACTCCTTGTTATAAATCACTCTTGGTGATTTCTAGGAACCCATGACACCCTAAGAAGGTGTATGGTAGGATTAGAATAGCTTCGGAGTTGTTTTGTATTAGTTGGAATAGGTTTGGCGCGAGAAAAACTCATTTCGACAAGTTATCTAAAGGGTCTGTTCTTATTTTGAAATTCTGGAATTTTCGACAGTAAGAAAAATATTTTGGGCTAGATATTTGGAAAATATACTTTAAAACAAAACGCCGCTTGAATGGGTTAAAACGAGCTATAACTAAGAAGTTATGAATTTTTGAAGTTTGACGATGAAAACTATTTGTTCCAGAAAATTAAGCATGCTGTCTCGACTTTTACGAGTCAAAAAAATGAGTCTTAAGCGCTGTTAAATGTGTCGACTTATCAAAAATATATTAGTATATGTTATCACGACCTGGATATAAAGAACGTAGAAAACAGACTTATAACGACTAAGTTATTAACATTTTAAACAAGTTGCCGTAACTTTTATTATAAGTACAATTATATATTTCTACTAGGCAAATATTACGGCCAACAATGACCATGTTAAGGGTCGTTTTTAACATTGATGGAGTACTTTTATAAAATGATGTCTTCTAGTAAAAGTAAGTTCGCCAAGCATATTTTCAAAAATGTCAAACCATTTGTCAAGCGGAGTTGTAACAAATAAAATACGGTCACTTAAAGTTTGCCGAAAACCATTCTTAAACAATATTTTGGACAAAAGTACCATACTTTACCTATAATTTTCTCCGTGATCGAGACCTCTAGGATGAAAACTTAAATGCTAAAACTTCGAGATAATGATACAAGCTTCCCAAAACCGTTGAGTTCGTTTCCTAACACCGAATGCACCATTTTACCACTAGCTTTTCGAGGCAATTTTAGTCACTTTCATGAAAATTTCAACGACATTATTTTACGACTAAAAGTTATAATTTCACAATAAATCATTAAATGATTATCGTAAGATATCATTTCAACGTAAATATTTGTAAAGTATTTTATAACATGACGAGATGTCATAAACATATATTTCGATGATAAATTTATTTTCAAAAGCGCATAAGTGGTATAGATTTCATATGAGTTTGCATGCACGACATTACATCATAACTTATCATAGAGCATATCATTCATATAGGTCACTCCGAGGTTGCGCCTCATTTCAGAGATTGCCTTTACATCATTATTATCATTGCAAATAAGTGAGTTTCATAGCCCCGATTTATTCAAGTTTTTACTTTATTTCAAACCTACAAGGGAGAATACATTGCACATCATTTTTATTAACGATACCAAGTATATCAAATTCATTACATTGCTTAAGTTACCTCATGCCAATTGAATGTCCCCATTATATAACATGAACCGTTAATTTCATAGAAGCGAGGGTGAGTAGATAGATCTATCGAGGTGACTCCTCTGGATCGGGTTGGTGGATTCCAACTGGTTAAACGGATGTATTTCATTTAATATCATTATTTGAGTTGTTTGGCAAACACTGTTCAGCGAAACATCATGATCGTCTAGTTTCGTGTCATGGGCTTATAGCAATTGTATCATTTTTGTGACATTATTGTCATACAAACTTATACTTGTGGTAGTCATATTATGCATATACATAAACTCTATGAACTCACTCAACCTTTGTGTTGAAACTTTTAGCAATGTATTTTCAGGTAACTAAGGCTTTCACTTCATGGCATGCATGTGGACATATCATAGAGTCATGGTGACGACGCGTCTCACATGGGATTTATACATTTTAAAACATCGTTTGACTTGTACCAAACTTATTTTCCGCACATGTTGATTTTCATTTGGGACCTATCTTTGTAACTCTGAATGTTTTATTAAATCAAGCGATGTATTTTCCAAACGACACTTTAGGTCCTTCAATATAAGCTGATTGTGATGCTTATGACACAACTCCCGAGAATTCCATTCATGCCAAACAAAATTTGGGGGTGTGACAATATGTTTGCATATCACTCAGATGTTCTGGCAATACCACAAGGATAATGCGTAGGACTCTCAATATATACTTACTTTCCACATTGTGTGAAACAGCAAGTCTTCATTAATTTTGTGTCCTAATGAGATATTGTGGATGATCTCTGGGCTCTAGACTCAATTGTGCACATTTGGTTCCTATCCTGAGACTAGGAGAGGGTCTCCTTCTCTTCAATATCAAATAATCTCACAGAAAGTCGAGAGATTATGTCGGGTTCAGATTGAATACAAACTTGAGTAACAGTAGCTAATATTGAAACCTTGCTGGGTTTATTCCTTTTCATAAGCATTCGTTCTCGCCTCTCACCGCACTCTTCCCAGTATATCTCACTTTTTCTCCCCTTTTTTTTCATCATACCTAAGGACTTCTACACTATCTAGTGGATTGTACCTGGGTAGATCCCTCCGCTCGGGCGCGGATCGTGGGAACAACTACCTAACCTAACCATCCTTATAACTCCATGCATAAAGTAAAATGGTCGGTCTTTTGGTATAGTTCATTCTTCCTTGAAACCAATAGAAAAATCATTTGGAAAATCAATCAAGGTACTTGTCAAAGCATTTTGTACCTTAATAGTTTTGATCATTTAGAAAACCTCCCCCTCAACATGTGCATATGATTTAGAAATTGTTTAGCACATGGAGGCAAGAGGAATTTGAAATATTTTCTTTGATCACTATTTTCATAGAAAAAGCCATTTGATTTTCTTTGCAAAATTCTCCCCCTCAATATGTGCATAGGATAAGTGAAATCATTTAATCATTTTACACATAGAGGCAAGAGTTCTTTTGAAGTACATCCACGATTACAAAAGCCATTAAGAAACCATTTGCTCCCCCTCAATATGTGCATCGATAAACGAAAGAGTTTAGCACATATTAGAGAGAACTAGCACTTTTGAATCAAATCGATCATCCTATATCAAGTTTCATTATTAAATCACAAATTTGTTGGTGGGTATCTCCCAGAACAGGGTTAAGACAATCAATGATGGTAGCAATACCACTAGGTGGTTACCGGATATCACTTGGAATCGTGTGATCACTTTCCAAAGTAAACTATTCGACCTAATGCGGGTATCACGAATATCTACTTTGGATAAGACCAAATGCAATTAGAGAATTAGGCACAATTCTATAACCCTTTCGCTAATAAGTGTTTTCGTCAGTATGTCCTTCATGCATTATCAGATCTCCTATTTATAGGAGGTTACTCTTGAGCTATTCAATGAATATGAGTATTAATCGTACCATTAATAGCCTCATAATTATCCCCATTATAGCCGTTAGTGGTTACATGACTAATTAAACGCGGGTCATATGCAGTTTGTAATCGCCATTTAAGCATACTTTCCATAAGCGGTACTTTCCATAGCAGTACTTTCACTTGCAAAGGAAATACAAATTTATCAATGGAAGAATCGCTTATCAAGATTTCATAGCACTAGCAGTGGATACACCACTTGGAAACATCAGCCTATCGCTGGAAACATCGCTATCAGGAAAATCACAAGCGATTTTCTATTAAGCAGATTTCTTCTCAAGCAAGATTTCTTCTCAAGCGATTTCTACCAAGCAGTATTTCTACTAGCACCACCAATACAAACCACTATTAGAGTCAGGGTGTTCGTGGACCTTATGGGTGTACACTGTACTTCCTAACCCATTTCAAGGTGTGAACTAATCCACAAGTGCACTAAATTTTCCAACAATCCTCCCAAATTTAGTTCACTTCCTTTGCATGAAAAATAAACATCAACAAAAACATGTGCATAAAAGAAAATGTCACGAGGATTGAATTTCCATCTTAGTAATTACATCGTTCAAATATTCTAGAATCGGTGTTCTAAGAATTGAACCCTTCAACCCATTTGAATAATTGAAGATAAATACACACAAGTTTTCAAACACTTAACAAATTCCCGACACTATACAAGCCATGAGTCCATATCCAAATTCATAAATGTTGTAAAAGCTAAAAGTCCAAAGTCAAGCGGCAAAACTTCAACATTTACATAGGTGGTTCCTCTTTAGTCATGCTCATGCTAAGCACTTTTTCAAAGAAAATTAACCATTAAGAAGTAAAGACTTCATCCTCTTTCTCAACAGGTTCGAAGCACAACCTTGGGATGTAAATAAACATGTGCTCAGCCCATGAATGTTCAAATTTCCACATTGAACTCAGCTCCTAAGTTTCCTCGAGGAGGAGTTGGGTGTTGATTCAAGGTTCAAAACAATCCCCGCAAATGCCAAAAATTGATCCAAAGGTCCAAACACTCGCGCGCCAAAATTGATTCATAAAGCATAAAAACACGTCAAGCTTAACGCACACAAGCTAGCCACTTGTGAATGACTAACCGTAAGAAACTTAAAACGGTTCGACAATCGACCAATAATAAAATGTGTAGTATAGGGGTAACTCAAACGTGTAAGGTTTGAGCACCGAGATCGTTCCGAACGAGGGTTGAATGGAATTTCCAACTCACGTCTCAATAATCGGGATTTGAATAAGAAAAGGGGGTAAAATGATATATTCTAAACTACGGGATAAGGAAAGTAAATGGAACATCTAATCTATGGGAAATCCTAAGAATTAAGGCAAACTAGCAATTCTACACTAAAACGCAAAAACGAAATTTAAACGAAACGCGAATAAAAAGCAAGTACGACTAATCTAACTCCTAAAAATATCCTAAGATTACTTTTATGCTAAAAATGATATTTGAAAACTATAATTGAATTAAAACTATTTTTTAGGAATTTTCTTGATTTTATTCTAATTAAAAACTAATTATTAACTTTAAAAATAAGACTAAATAACTAGAAATTATAAAAACAAAGGGGAAAATTATGAAATTACTTTCTAAAAATCTAAAATAACAATAAAGACTTTTCAAAACTATTTTTGTATTTTTCTGATTAATTTTCTATTTTCTATGAATTTAATTCTATTTAAATCTAATTAAAATTATGAAAAATACCAAATAAAAGGGGAAAAATATGGAAAAATCTTTTTTATGCTTTTTATATTTATCTTAAACTATTAAAATTGAAAAATTATTTTTGGAACTTTTTCTCAATTAATTGCAATTAAAGCTAATTAAAAGTGATTAAAAACTGTTTTAAATAAGCAAAATACTAAACAAGAACTAAAATTAATGAAAATTTTAGGAAAATTCTAAAATCTTATTCTGGATCTATGAAAAATAAGAAAACATGGGCTTATGTGAGGTAAAAAGGAGCAGTAGGTAAACTAGAATGGAATAAGCACTTTTAAATAAGCTAATAAGCGTAATAATGAACCAACTGATTATATAAGCTATTATACCGAAACTACTCTAAGGCATCTAAAGCACCTACTCCTAACACTAATAAGCATAATACCTAAGATTAAGCCAATGAACTATAAGTAAATCAAGCTTAATGACCCTAAGTTCTAGCTAATGAAACTGCTTATCTAAAAAGCTAACATGAAAACCGTAAGTAGAGATCTCAAGACAACCAACCGAGAGTGTATATCCAAAGTTTCGACTAATGAGGGCAAGTAATGAAAAGTTATGGATCAAACAAAATGGTGCATATAATGGGACGTAATGATGAATGCAAATGATTAAGACAGTACTATGTTTGAGCTTATCTATAAGCTTATCGATAATCTAGAGCCAAAAAGATTTGGGGCCTGAAGACCACCTAGAAGACTGCAAGTAGACCAAAATGAGACTCTAACTGCTTTTTATAGACAACTATGCACTAGTCAGCAAGTTCTCAAGTAAAATCGGCTTTTTGACAAAGTTTGACTATTGAAAAGTGATTATGATGTTGACTAAAATGAGATTCAAGATCAAATGTAAAGCTGATATGGATGAAATAAGATGTGAATGAACTTAAGCAAGCTACTTCTACTGATATTAAACCTATATGCAATGATTCAGTCACTGATTTCCACACATTTGCATACAAGAAGCGATTTAAACCGATGTTGACTTAGAGCACAAATTTCAGCAAACCAAAGACAGATATGATGCAGATAACTAAAGTAAAGCCTAAACCAACTGATCTAACTCTACAATATGACCTCTAGAACAGTTAAAACAAGCAATCCAAACACCCCTTTAAAAACAGTTTAGAGAAAATTAAGATTATTTAAGCTTTAAAACTCAAGAGACTCAGAAGCTAAGTAACTCAAAATGACACATTGATTAATTACAAGCTACTTATAACAAACAAAACAGGAATTAAACCAAAACAGCTTTTCACTTGGAGATTTGACTTTTGGCAAAACTGAGTTTTAGAGAAGTTTTGAGAACATGAACTCACAAAAGCTTATAGAAGCTTACGTGAGTTAGATGAAACAACAATGCTAACTTAATTAACAGTAATTTGAATTAAATGACAATTAATCAAATTCAAGAAGGAAACTTGCATTAATGAAAAACGATTACAAACTTGAATTTAAAGGTTTACACTAAATGAAAACATGTAAATGACAAGTAAATAAAGTGGCCAAAATTCCTCTAATGCCTAAGGAATTGGACGATTTGATCTTGTGAATGAGATGGGTATATATAGCTGAGCTTGAGCCTGCTTGGATTCCTTTCAGAAGATACTAGAGGTCTTATCACAGCCACACATTCATTGTCTTGTCACCTTGACCAATCACAAAGCTCCATTTGTCCATGTGAGGTGTCGTATCCAATGGAATGCTTCCATTTGGCCATGAGGCATTTTATCCCAAGGTCGCTGATTCTAGAAGCTAAGATAGATCCTTAGTACTATTTGGTGTTTGGGAGGTGGTTGGTTAAAACGTGTGTTTGGCTATGGGAAGAAGACGGGAAACGTGGCGCTTTGGTTTATTTTTAATATATCTCAAACTTGTGACGGTTTATTTGGGTGAGTCGGGTTAGGATAGCGGGTAAAAGGTTTATTTCGGGTTGGGTGTTATTAACGGGTGAAGTGTTTGGGCGTGTGGGATATGGATTGGGCCGTGTATTTGTTTGGACTAAGGTATATCTTGGATTGTATTTGGACTATCTTTTGAACCAAAGTGTAACCAAAGGGACCAATGTTGTAATTTCGGATTTCCAAGGGACCATAGATGTAACTCTGAAACCATCTTCAAAGGACTGAATTTGCCAACCTTCAAATAAACCAAGGGCCAAATTGCAATTTTTGAATCTTTAAGGACCATTTTTGCCAATTTTTGAAACTTGAGGGGCCATTTTTGCTCATTCATCAAACTTGATTAAGACTTCCAAAAATCATCCTCGGAGAATAAAATCTTCATAAATGCTCAATTTTGATCTTCCCGCCGGCTTAAGCTCTCTTTAATCTCGTGCTCGGATTTACGCCCTGATTTGGTTCTCCTTTTTTATGTTTTTACATATCCATACCTGCACAAGCACAAACTCAAGAAAACCACAAATATTAGCAATAAACGGCTCTTCTTGGTTATTTTGGGTCTATTTTGATAAGAAAAGGTATGTGTTTTAGCACATACCAAAATACCCCAGACGAAACCATTGCCGTGTCCTCACGCAATGCAATCAACTCACGCTTCTAAAACCAAGGATTTCAATCTCTTTCTACTAAATCTATGAAGAAGTAGCAAAGATTCCTCAAAAGAGATTAAGAACCCTTAATTCTAAAAAACCCGCTTACCTTTTAATTCTCATGTATAGATATTAATGTTGCACATCCGATTATGAATGACGGTTTGTTGAACTTTCATGTCGATCAATAAATCCAACATTTTTCAAACGACACATTAGGATCACGGAGTAGAAAACACAACACAACGTGAAGTGACCATACAGATAGAATACATCGTCCCTGATTTTTCACAAGTTCCCAAACTAAGCGTAAAACCGAAATCATTGTTAAGTATGATTCTAGATGCTAACACTACCCATGGAAGTTACTTGTGTACTTACCTTTCGTTCCCATTTTCCTATTTCCTCTAGATTTTGTTTTATTTTTGTGAGAAATGAATTTCTTCAAATTCTCGCTTCGATAAGACTTTATTCCGATAAAGATACAAAGCTAAGTCGATATTAGTTATCCGCCTCTCAAGAACCATTGTCGAAAATGAGGTCCACATCAAGGAATTTTTATTCAATTTATACTCTTGATTTTTTTTCATTTTTCAACATTTTTTTCAACATTCATTTTCATTCACTAGACTTTCACGTATGAGCTATGAACCACGGAGCTTCACGAGGTAATTCCAAGACTATAGGCTTCATGAAATGAGGATCCCACCGCTAGGCTAAGACCTCATTCAATCCTCGGCTAAAGATCCAAGGGTCCGATCTCGACACTGCACTGCCACAACTTTACTTATTACTTTTTCACTTATCACTTATTACTTATTTCTTATTCATTACGGATCCTTGATGTGTACCCAATTTTTAAAACAAAGATTCTTTTAAGAAGATAAAGAACTAACTATCGCCAAAAACTCGACATCTCTAATTATTTAGACGGGGTGAAACAATTTTGTGGGAACAAAAGCCATAAGTACCTTCGATGGGCTCTAAAGAGAACCAACTACTCCACGCTTAGCATCTAAACTCATAAGTAACTCTATCATTTCTAGATCTCTGCAAATTTAAAATCCCAAATAATGAGATCCGCAGATGCTTAGCCGATAATTTTAGATTACCTATGGTTAAGGGAACAAGCTAGCTCAACACTTACCAAGTCAATTCTATTCCTACTCCCACCAACGGAAAGTCAACAAGGTGTCAAAACATATATTAACTTAGCAAATGCTTCGCCTAATGAAATCAAGTCATGCATATTTAAAGTCACCGTAGAAACTTGCAAAATCTTGGCCTTGTGAGCTAGAATTGTGATTTTATAGCTTCCGATCTAAGAGACTAGCAAACTTTTCAATCAAAAAGACTTAACAAAAGCTTGAAAATTTTTTAAATTTTGCTCATTTTTGCACAATTTTTTCTTCTAAGGAAAACGGGGTTGCAGAGTACATGACACAAATAAGCAAGTGCGGTCAAATCAAATCGAAGATTACCCTACCCCAGACGAGAACGAAACATTGTCCCCAATGTTTAAAGCAAGGGTATCACGAAAATCTAAAAGCCGCTTATTAAGTATGCTAGAAGATAAACGTTAGTCGATAAGATTAGGATATCGGATTTCCATCGAATCGATCATGAAACTCGAAAGAGAAATGACAAACTTCGAGCACGAGAGTCGTCATATCGGGAACATCCTAAACACAACATCACAAACAACCAAACACGAGAAATCGAAGAGGCACCTTCGCGCCACTTATTAGAAAGTAGAAAGAAGATAGATGGATAAGCATGGGGTGCCTCCCCACGGCCATCAAGTTTTTCTTAAACGAGTCGCTAGCCTGACTCGGCCCCGAATTCATTTGTCCTTGGGGAAGAAAGTGGTAGAGATACTGTGGTCAAAACGGTGTCCTCATTCCCAAAGAATGAGACCGGTGGTTTGGGAGAGAAGAAAATGTGCAGCGACATAAAGGATAATTCCTCCCAAACTCACATAAGGCATATGAAAGAACGATCCATCATCCGTGGTTTCTGGGTGGACGAAAGGATGACGGATCAACATGAGAAAACTCCAAGAAAGATGGGAGCTCATGGTAAAGGATAAGAGGTTTTGGCTCACAAATGAAGGCATCCAAGAAAGGATCCTTATCTCTAACGACGGTGTTAGCATAAAGCTCATCTATGTCTAATATCCCGGGTTTAAAGATTTTGTCTTCACATGTCGGCTCAACGGGATAAAGGATGGTCGACTCATAGAGAGAGAGAGTCAAGAAGTCTATCAAGAAACATCATATCCCCCTCGGGATCATTCATAACAACATCCTCAATACCCGTTGGTATCAAGTCATCAAGAGCAAGAAATGAGTCGGCTTCCTCAATGATCGGGTCATTTGTCGAATTATTGAAATATCGCTCAAAACCTGCTCATATCAACCTCAAGTATAATCGCCAAGAATCGGAGGATAAACATCATCAATAGTGGGATTCACTAATCTCTTCATCAAATCGAAAGTCTCAAGCTCGAGAGAAATCACTATCTTAACGGAGATAGAGGCGAACTCAATTATCGCTCAAAGCTTCAATCTTACAAATGAGAAGATAAACATTTGACAATGTTTCACGTAATGCTTCATCCTCGATCTCAATATTATCGGGCTCAATCTCTTCTTCTTCTAGCTCAAAATCATTTACTTCTTCTATATGGACGGGCTCGAATAAATCGTCGACAAATCGATGTCTCCATAAGAATCATCATCGAATCGAGAACATCTCATCATGATGCTTAGAAATATCAAGAGAAGGCTCATCACAAATATCAACAACAACCCTGCACTTTGGGATTGGGATAAAGATCTCAACATTAGACACTTCCGTTTCCGGAATTGTACTAAGATGCTCATCCCCCATTATGAGAGAATCAACGGGTTCAACGATTTCCAAGAAATATGATCATCGACCTCTTCCAAAGAACGTCACTTCTCAACCGGCGGAGTGAAGGGGAAGAGTCGAAATGAAAGGCTCGAAACGGAATGGGATAAGAATCCGGAGGTGGGACAAGTGGTGTGCTCTTAGAGCTAGCAAGTTCCACCACTTCCGCTGTGGTTCCGGTCCTTTTCTCGTTCGAAATCGTTTAAGCTCATAATTTCGCTCTCGTTTTGTTGTAACTCGACGGACTCGCAATGTAAATGAATCGTGAAAGAGAAGGATCGATTCTAGAATTCTTCGGATTAGAGTCGAGAGTACAAACGGAATCACCTCGGTTCTAAATATGTTCCATCTCCCCACCGGAGGGAGTAGGAATCGAGGGTTTATCAAGCTTACATTTCAAAATTTTTGATAATGCTTCAAGTTTTCAATGTTGTTCGAAAAGCACGACGTTCAAAGAAATCGCTCCTGACCCCGGTGGGTTCTTCGGGTAGCCCGAATGGTATGATCGTCTTCCATAACTTGAACGGGTTCTCATTAACACATTGCCGAGCTTGAAATGGCTTAATAAGGTTTGAAGCATTCAATGTGGTTTTGACGTCAGCCAAATCTTTTCAAAATTGATGGAAACGTCATCGATAACCCCGGTGGTTCTTCAAAAGTATGCACACATACAAGATTGATAAAATCCACACCCAAAAACAACGTCACAAAGTGAACCATCTCTCAATAAATCTCTACAATTAAAGCAATAGGGTGGAAAGAAATTTTGAGACTCCATGAGAATTAATCATAAAAGAGGGATAAAAGGAAAGAATTATCAACTCAGAGGGTAAAGAAGAATATTTTTGGATATTTAGAAAGCATATTTTGAAAAGGAAAATCTTTTTGGGTTTTTGAGAAAGATATATTTACAAAAATGACGGTAACTTCACTCTGAAGGATCTTCAAATGCACACGATTCGAGACGGAATACTAAAACTCAAGCATAAGCTCCCTCAAGAATACCAAAAATTGATTCAGGTCCAAAACAATCCCCGGCAAATGACGCCAAAATTGATTCAGTGTCTAAATAACAATCCGCAGCGGCGCCAAAATTGATTCAAAGGTCCAAAACAATCCGCAACGGCGCCTAAAAATTGATTCGATTGTCCAAAACAACCGCACAGCGCCAAAAATTGATTCTTTGCCAAAACACGTCAAGCTTACTCACACAAGCTAGCCACTTGTGAATGACTAACCGTAAGAAACTTAAAACGGTTCGGACACTGACCAATAATAAAGAAGTGTAGTATACGGGTAACTCAAACGTGTAAGGTTTGAGCACCGAGATCGTTCCGAACGAGGGTTGAATGGAATTTCCAACTCACGCCTCAATAATCGGATTTGAATAAGAAAAGGGGGTAAAATGATATATTCTAAACTACGGGATAAGGAAAGTAAATGGAACATCTAATCTATGGGAAATCCTAAGAATTAAGGCAAACTAGCAATTCTACACTAAAACGCAAAAACGAAATTTAAACGAAACGCGAATAAAAAGCAAGTAATCTAATCTAACTCCTAAAAATATCATAAGATTACTTTTATGCTAAAAATGATATTTGAAAACTATAATTGAATTAAAACTATTTTTTAGGAATTTTCTTGATTTTATTCTAATTAAAAACTAATTATTAACTTTAAAAATAAGACTAAATAACTAGAAATTATAAAAACAAAGGGGAAAATTATGAAATTACTTTATAAAAATCTAAAATAACAATAAAGAGTTTTCAAAACTATTTTTGTATTTTTCTGATTAATTTTCTATTTTCTATGAATTTAATTCTATTTAAATCTAATTAAAATTATGAAAAATACCAAATAAAAGGGGAAAAATATGGAAAAATATTTTTTATGCTTTTTATATTTATCTTAAACTATTAAAATTGAAAAATTATTTTTTGAACTTTTTCAATTAATTGCAATTAAAGGTAATTAAAAATGATTAAAAACTGTTTTTAAATAAGCAAAATACTAAACAAGAACTAAAATTAATGAAAATTTTAGGAAAATTCTAAAATCTTATTCTGGATCTATGAAAAATAAGAAAACATGGGCTTATGTGAGGTAAAAAGGAGTCTAGTGTAAACTAGAATGGAATAAGCACTTTAAATAAGCTAATAAGCAGAATAATGAACCAACTGATTATATAAGCTAGGCTATACTGAAACTACTCTAAGGCATCTTAAAGCACCTACTCCTAACACCTAATAAGCATTATACCTAAGATTAAGCCAACCTAACTATAAGTAAATCAAGCTAATCGACCCTAAGTTCTAGCTAATGAAACCGCTTATCTAAAAAGCTAACATGAAAACCCAAGTAGAGATCTCAAGACAACCAGCCAGAGTGTATATCCAAAGTTTCAAATTTAATGAGGCAAGTAATGAAAAAAGTTATGGATCAAAACAAAATGGTCTGATAATGGGACAGGTTTGATGAATGCGAAACAGTTAAGACAGTACTATGTTTGAGCTTATCTATGTTTTATCGATAATCTAGAGCCAAAAACAGATTTGTGGCCTTGAAGACCACCTAGAAGACTGCAAGTAGACCAAAATGAGACTCTAATGCTTTTTATAGAACAACTATGCACTAGTCAGCAAGTTCCGCAAAACGGCTTTTTGACAAAGTTTGACTATTGAAAACAGATTATGATGTTGACTAAAATGAGATTCAAGATCAAATGTAAAGCTGATATGGATGAAATAAGATGTGAATGAACTTAGCAAGCTACTTCTAATCGATATTAAACCTATATGCAATGAATGATCTACCATCGATTTCCACACATTTGCTACAAGAACGAGATTAAACCAATGTTGACTTAGAGCACAAATTTCAAGAAACCAAAGACGATATGATGCGTATAACTAAAGTAAAGCCTAAAACCAACTGATCTACTCTCTACAATATGACCTCTAGAACAGTTAAAACAAGCAATCCAAACACCCCTTTAAAAACAGTTTAGAGAAAATTAAGATTATTTAAGCTTTAAACTCAAGAGACTTAAGCTAAGTAACTCAAAATGACACATTGATTAATTACAAGCTACTTATAACAAACAAAACCAGGAATTAAACCAAACAGTTTTTCACTTGGAGATTTGACTTTTTGCAAACCGAAGTTTTAGAGAAGTTTTGAGAAACCATGAATCACAAAAGCTTATAGAAGCTTCGCGTGAGTTAGATGAAACAATAACAAGCACTTAATTAACAGTAATTTGAATTAAATGACAATTAATCAAATTCAAGAAGGAAACTTGCATTAATGAAAAACGATTACAAACTTGAATTTAAAGGTTTACACTAAATGAAAACATGTAAATGACATGTAAATAAAATGGCCAAAATTCCTCTAATGCCTAAGGAATTGGACGATTTGATCTTGTGAATGAGATGGGTATATATAGCTGAGCTTGACCGCTTGGATTCCTTTCGTAAGATACTAGAGGTCTTATCACAGCCACACATTCATTGTCTTGTCACCTTGACCAATCACAAAGCTCCATTTGTCCATGTGAGGTGTCGTATCCAATGGAATGCTTCCATTTGGCCACGTAGGCAGCTATCTGACAGGTCAGTGATTCTAGAAGCTAAGATAGATCCTTAGTACTATGTTGGGTGTTTGGGAGGTGGTTGGTTAAAAACGGGTGGTGTTTGGCTATGGGGAAGAAGACTGGGAAACAGGGCGCGTTTGGTTTATTTTATTATATCTCAAACTTGTGACCGGGTTTATTTGGGTGGGAGTCGGGTTAGGATAGCGGGTAAAAGGTTTATTTCGGGTTGGGTGTTATTAACGGGTGAAGTGTTTGGGCCGGGTGAAGGGATAATGGGATTGGGCCGTGTATTTGTTTGGACTAAGGTATATCTTGGATTGTATTTGGACTATCTTTTGAACCAAAGTGTAACCAAAGGGACCAATGTTGTAATTTCGGATTTCCAAGGGACCATAGATGTAACTTCAAAACCATCTTCAAAGGACTGAATTTGCCAACCTTCAAATAAACCAAGGGCCAAATTGCAATTTTTGAATCTTTAAGGACCATTTTTGCCAATTGTTGAAACTTGATGGGCCATTTTTGCTAATTCATCAAACTTGATTAAGACTTCCAAAATCATCCCTGAGAATAAAATCTTCATAAATGCTTAATTTTGATCTTCCGGCTCGGCTTAAGCTCTCTTTAATCTCCCTGCTCGGATTTACGCCCGATTTGGTTCCTTTTATGTTTTACATCCATACCTCGTGACAAGCACAAACTCAAAAAAACCACAAATATTAGCAATAAACGGCTCTTTCTTGGTTATTTTGGGTCTATTTTGATAACAAAAAGGTATGTGTTTTAGCACATACCAGGTGTCCTAGCATTCAGTGACTAAGTTGGACTTAAACCCATCCCTTTAGCAGACTTTATAACCAAGTCTCTAGCCGGACCCTTCGTCAAGTGATCGCTAAGTTCATTGAGATCTAACAAATTCTATAGATACCACCCCATTCATGATAAGCTCACGAATCATGCTATGTCCGACACCTAAGTGTCTAGACTTACCATTGTACATTTGGCTATAAGCCTTAGCCAATGTAGCTGCACTATCACACCGAATAGAAATAGGTGCTATAGGTTTAGGCCACAATGGAATCTCAAGAAGCAAGTTTTCAACCATTCAAATTTTACTAAAATAAATTGCTAAAGCCACAAATTCATATTCCATTGTTGAACTGGTGATGCAAGTTTGCTTGTTGGATGCCCAAGAAATTGCACCTCCACCAAGTAGGAATACCCACCATCGGTAGTATCGAATTGTCTTCTGTTATCGATCCAACTTGCATCAGTGTAACCTTCCAACAATGATGGGTAACCAGTATATGAGAGACTATAATCCATAGTTCTCTTCAAATACTTCAAGTACCCTTTGAACTCTTGCACGCTGATGAGCACTAGGATTACTAGTATACCCGCTCAATTTTCCCACTGCAAAACCAATATCAGGTCTTGTACAAGTCATGGCATACATCGGCAGCCAATTACCCTAGAGTACTCAAGTTGAGATACAGCCTTGCCATGATTAGGCATCAGCTTCTCACAAGTATCCATAGGTGTACTCACTGAGGTACAATCAAAGTAATTGAATTTCCTCAACACCTTCTCAATATAATGAGACCGAGAGATAGAAATTCTTTTACTTTCATGTTTAATCCTTATACCAAGGATAACATCAGCTCCTCCCCATGTCCTTCATGGAGAACCTTGATGACAAAAATTCCTTTGTCGTCAACTGATTTTGGTCAGTGCCTAAGATCAACATGTCATCAACATATAGACAAATGATGACTCCTTTACCGGATTCATCAAATTTGCTATATACACATTTGTCAACTTGGTTAAGAACATAACCACTAGACAAAACCACTTCATCAAATTTTTGATGCCATTGCTAGTGCCTGCTTAAGTCCATAAAGAGACTTAATACGTTTACACACCTTGTTTTCATTGCTAGGCAAGATGAAGCCCTGAGGTTGGTTCATATAAACCTCCTCTTCCAATTCACCATTCAAGAAAGCTGTCTTCACATCCATCGGATGAATAACCAGATTGTGAATAGAAGCCATAGCAATTAGCAGTCTTATGGTACGATACGAGCCAAGGGGCATAACGATCAAAATAGTCTATCCATGACTTTTGTTTAAAGCCCCGAATGACTAGTCTAGCCTTGAACTTTTCAATAGTTCCATCTACCTTCATTTTTCTTTTGAAAATCCATTTGCAACCCAAAGGTTTGCAACCAGGTGTAGATCAACCAACACCCAAGTGTTGTTGCCCATGATGGAATCTATCTCATCATTGATTGCTTTTCCGAAAGCAATATCCGACTTCATTGCTTCTTCAAATGTTTTGGGGTCATCCTAAACAATGAAGCAATAGGAGTATTGGTCTGAGACCTCATCCCTGGTACCTTCAACTAAGTATAATTGAAACTCGTGTCCAAATGACTTTGGATTCTCGACCCTTTTGCTCTTCCCGAGACGGTTCAGTTGTTGAACCACAACCTCATTAGGGACCACCGATGGTTCATCATCGTGGACCTCTCGATACACCAGGTCAAGAGTTCCATTAGGAATCCTCCGACTTGGTCTGGGACCTGATGAGAATCTATTCTCATCAAATTCTGCATCCCTTGATTCAATAATGGAGTTAATTGAAACATATTCATTAGGTTCAATAACATAGAACCTAAAAGCCTTGGAATGCTCAAGATATCCAACAAAGATGCAGTCAATGCCTCTTTCACCCAAAGTCTTTTGCTTTGGATCAGGAGTCTTACAATGACCTACAACCCCAAACCTAAGATAGTTCAGTTAGGTTTCCTTTTAGTCCAGAGTTCATAAGGGTAACCTTGTTCCTTTGTTAGGAACCCTATTTAATAAATAGCAAGTGTTAACATAGCTTCACCCCGAACCCTTGACTCAGTCCGAATAGGACAACATGGAATTAACCATCTCCTTCAGACTGCTTTTTCCTTCGAAATACCATTTTGCTGAGGAGTATAGGGAGCAGAGTTTCATGGATAATACCAACAGACCAAAGTACTGAATATCCATGTACTCACCTCCCCTATCAGTCCTTAATCTTTTGATCAAAGACCCAAGTTGTAATTCAACTTCAGTTTTAAACACTTTGAATTTATCTAATGCTTCATCCTTGGTATGTAATAAATAGACATAACAAAATCTAGAAGCATCATCAATAAATGTTACAAAGTACTTCTTATTTCCCAAAGAAGGAGTGGTATGCAAATCACACAGGTCACTGTGAATAAGCTCCAAGATCTTAGTCTCACGACTAACACCCCGAAAGGGTTTCTTGGTTATCTTGGTCAACATGCAAGTTTTACACTTTTCGTCCATTTCAAAAGGGGATTAAACCATCCCTGGACATATCTTGCATTCTTTTATAGTGAACATGACCAAGTCTAGCATGCCAAAGGGTAGAATCATTCTGATCATATGTGGTCACAAAAGCTGAAATAACACTGTCAGTGGTAATATTAAGCCCGAACATTTGATTACATAAATAACCAAAACCAATAACAACACCACATTTAGAAAGAACAAATTTATCAGATTCAATAACTTGTTTATATCCATGATTATTCAAAACACTACTTGAAACCAAGTTTTTCCTTATATCAGAAACATGAATAACATTAAACAAAGTTACAATCTTTCCAGAACTAAACCTAAGATCTACACAACCACGACCATGCACCAAGGTTGTTGACTCATTTCCCATGTGAAGAATAGAACCATCATTCTGTGACTCATAAGTCTTGAACCAGCTTCAATCTTTACACACATGAACTGTTGCACCAGAGTCAACCCACCACGCAACATCATCATCCCTGCATAAAAAGATTCAGATACATATGTAACATAATAAATCCAAAAGACTTATTAAACATATTTCGACCTTTCGAGTTGGTGAACCACCACCCCTGAACCATTAGTGCCTGATCCATTGGCTTTACCACCAATTTTAACACCCTTGCAGTCCCTTTAATGTGACTGTTTTGCCACATTTCCAACAAGTAGGTGTTGCCTTCTTGTTTGATCTTGTGTTATCATGATGTTTACGTTTGCCTTTGTTGTCATTGTACCTTGTGGAGTTGTTATGCTCCACCATATTGACAATGATGCACCAGAGCATTGCCACTCTTTGGCTTGTCATTATCCTGCACCTTGAGATTCCTCAATGCGCATGATCTGCTCAACTCAACAAGAGTTAACTCCTCCTTCATATGTTTCAAGGTATGCTTGAAGTCTTTCCATGAAGGAGGGAGTTTGTCAATGACACACGAGACTTTGATAGCCTCATCCATGTTCATTTGGTGTTGTGTAAACCTTCCAAGTATTCCAAGAAGTTCATTGTATTGTTCCATAACCGGTCTTGAATCAGTCATTTTGTAATTTGTGAAATTACTAACAAGGAACTTCTTACTTGATGCATCCTCACCCATATATTTGGCATCCAAGGAATCCCACAGTTCTTTGGAAGATTCAAAGTTCGGATAAATATCAAACAAAGAATCGGACATACCATTCGAATAAGACCTCTGCATATGTAGTCATCATTCTCCCATTTGCTCCTCCTCCCGACTGCTCCACAGAGCATCATCACCATCATCAGGAATAGGAGTGGTTAGCACATAAACCACACTCATGCTTGACAGAAAGAAGTGCATCTTCTTCTGCCACCTCCTAAAGTCCACCCCTTCAAACTTGTCAAGCTTGGCAAAGTTTGAAGCCATGTGTTTCATTGTGCAGAGCCATTGATTATCACAAATAGTTTACTTTGATTGTTGGTGGGTATCTCCAGAACGGGTTAAGACAATCAATGACAGAGCAATACCACTGGAAATGGTTACGGATATCACTTGGAATCGATGTGATCACTTTCAAAAAGTAAACTATTGACCACAATTCACAGGTATCCATTATCTACTTGGGATAAGACCAAATCACGGTTAGAATTAGGCACAATTCTATAACCCTTTACGCTAATAAGTGTTTACGTTTTTACATATTGTCCTTCATGCATTGCTCCGGATCTCCTATTTATAGGAGGTTACTCTTGAGCTATTCAGTAGGATTATGAGTATTAATCGGCCCATTAATAGCCTCATAATTATCCCATTATAAGCGTTAGTGGTTACATGACCAATTAAGCGTGGTCATAATGCAGGTTATAACGCCATTTAGCTGATACTTTCCATAAGCGGTACTTTCCACTAGCGGTACTTTCCTTGCGGTGGTCTGACCTATCGATGGAAGCCTTTGCTATCCCGATTTTCATAGCACTAGCGGTGGATACACCGCCGGTGGAAACTGCCTATCGGTGGAAACAGCGCTTATCGATGAAAATCACAGGCGGTACTTTCCACAAGCGATTTTCCTCAGCGGTACTTTCACCCGTGATTACTTTCTACTACTTCCACCAATACAAACCACTTATTAGAGTGAGTTTTCATGGACCTTATGGGAGTACACTCCGTACCTCCTAACCCATTTCAAGGTGTGAACTAATCCCACAAGTGCACTAAATTTTCCAACAAAATTCTCCCCCGATAAAAAATATCAATCCCTTTGAGATTTTATATCCCAAGTGATTTAATAAGGTTTAAAAAACATGGGAGAATATGTGCCTTTGTTTAAATACTCTTTTGGTTTTTGGTTAAATGCTCCTCCACAATCATGTGCATTATGTATTTCAAAATCGTTTGTCACATGAAAGAAGGAGTGCTTTAGAAACAATTACCCTTTTAAAACCGATTTGAGATTAAACATGGGAGAATATGTGCCTTTGTTTAAATACTCTTTTGGTTTTTGGTTAAATGTTCATCCACAATCATGTGCATTATGTATTTCAAAATCATTTGTCACATGAAGAAAGGAGTGCTTTAGAAACAATTACCCTTTTAAAACCGATTTGAGATTTAAATCACGATCTCTCCCCCGATCAAAAATTTCAAACCAATTGAGATTTTGGATCCGATTGATTTAAATCATTTGGAAAATTTTAGGGGAAGAAGCGTGGCAAGATTTGATTTTGAAAAATGACGGATAGAGCAGATTTAGACATTAAAAG
Organism: Chrysanthemum makinoi; assembly: GCA_910596185.1. NCBI lineage: Eukaryota > Viridiplantae > Streptophyta > Magnoliopsida > Asterales > Asteraceae > Chrysanthemum > Chrysanthemum makinoi. The sequence goes on along the minus strand of OU343224.1, from coordinate 225,052,937 downwards.
ATTGAGTGTGGGGTATGATAGTTTTTATGAGATCTTTAAGTAAAATAAAATAATTTCACAATCAAACAAGAACAGAAAAAATTTCATTTTGAAAGACCTTGATTCTTAATGAAAAATCATACCATGACATAACATTAAATCTTTAGATCACCACTTATTTTGTACAATCCGGACTTTTATGAAGCAATATTGTTTGAAAATAATTTATTTTAAATCATTCTCCCGCTAAATCGATGATCGTAGTCGTTGATTGAGTGACTTAGGTTTTGATAAAAATGAAGTCATGTGATTTTCAAAATTAAGTCCAATTTATTTTCAAAACAATATTTTTCCATTTTCAAAACAATTTTATTCAAAGTTTTAGTAAAATGGTATCCATGCACAAAGATACGTTAGGTGGAGAGAATCATAAGCTGCTTTTGTTGATGTTGTTGTAGGGCTTGGAAGAAAAACCGTTTGCAGATGCAGTGAGACCTCTTACGTTGCATTTTATGCCAACTCTCCATAGAAGTCCAATTAAGCTCCGTTTCTTCATTTGTCAACCCAAGATAAAGTTACCCTTTCCTTTCGGCATCCAATCATCTTAAATTGTGGGATCCGGATCGGGAACATTCTTATATACCAATATACTTGCATATGTTAGTGGACACAAGCGGATATATGGTGAGTCGACATCACCCAAGCGACAATCGACTAATAAAAGTCAATCCAACATATCAATCAGATCATATAAGGTATGGGAATAACGTGTTCATCAAACTCTAATCATCTAAAACTAACAATCATATCCTAGGCACCCAGTCCTTCAACTTAGGTTAACAATATTTTTCAGTTAAGCATATAGGATAATTAGATCAGCTCGTTTAGATGATATAAATTTGAAAACATTCTCCCCCTCAATCAATGACATATTTTTACGAAAAGTTTAAAAAGCGAAGTCATTGATTGAGTTTTCAATTATAAAAACTTCTGCCGATTGTTTTTAAGGCAACTCATTTACCACCATTTTGTTAAAACAAATATTTTTTACGAGAGAATTTGAAAGAAAAATATTTGAGTAGAAACAATGATCCTTGACATACTTTCCTCATTTTGTTTTAGGATAAGTGCAGCGAAATATTTGAAAATTGGTTTAAGCGGCACTTTCCTTTCTTGAACGAGTTGCTATAAAATAATAGCAAACCATGGTTTACGCATGGGTTACAGTCTGAAGTAACTGTAAGCCATAGTTTGAGACATGTTTTGAAAAGAATATTTACACCTCCTGCTCGAACTTCATCTATGGTCCCGTGCCATTATTGAATGACATTTCTAAGACCGCAGATGTTATCGATACCAAAAGACATGTCATGAAAACATATTTTTTGTCTTTTTCAAAATTTCTGATTTTTATGGGTTTTTGAAGGTTTTATATTTTTCTATTTTGTTTTTGTTGGTTTTATATTTTTGTATTTTATTTTTGATAAATATTTACAGATAGAATAGATGATATAGTTTAAGAAGATGATGATCTGATGAGAGATAAGGATATGGCGGCCCGTTGTATAAGATAGAAGTCATCATCCTAAAACACCACCAAAGCTTTCGAGGCTCTTGCATTGAAGAAAGAAATTGAACCATTTGAAAATCAATTAGATGAGCAGATTCGAAGCTCTATTTCAAGATTGCCTTATCGAGTCCGAGAGAAGCACACCATTTTTCATTCCATTGCTCCTTTAAGGGCGAAAATCGAGATTCTTAGTTTGGGGTTATATCATCAACAAGAACATCAGCGTATCATCCCTCTTTAAATTTCTTCTCATATTTCGAAGTGCGAAGAAATGCATCCCCATGAGTTGTCAAGAGACCACTTCCTCCAAGTAGATGAATTGATGCAATAAGTATCTTAGACTAGAGCTCCACGAACCGAATACACATACCGAAGACAAAGAAACTTATACCATCAGAAGTAGCGATTAAGTCCAATAGCCAAAGAATAAACCCGATGTATACTTTTCTCTCCCCTGAAGAAAGTGTATGAAGCTCAAGAACCCGGTACCGAATGCCCAAAGAGAGAATAACCGATAACATTGAAGAAGCAGGCCGAATCATCGATTATCTCTGCGGATGACAATCTCTGCGGATGTCCACTCCGGAATAAGTGATTATATCTCTAAATCACAGATTAAGCCCTCAAGTAAACCAACATGAGCATCCCCATGTAAAACAATCTCTCCCTGATGATTGTGATAACATCAAAATCATCACACACATGTGTACCTCTTTCATCTTCAGAAACTAACTCTTCCATCTCTTCCCCTACGTAGTTGGAATAAGAACACTAAACGTCATGAGATAAACCTTGAGTTTCTCTGCGGTAATGACATTTGTCTTCCCGGGATTTCTTCAATCACTTAGAAGTATTAAGTTCATCAATGTTTACTCGCGTTTAGATACGTGTCTCCTTCCCCCTTGCTGGTTTTGATACTTTAGAATCAGCAACTCTTTGTAAGCCCTTATACATGAAATCTTTTGAGAAGAACACTATTAGCACAAATATATCTGTGAGAATCAACTTGCTGAAGAATAGTATGAGCAATTCTAATTGGGGATTAAATCTGACTTTTCACTCTCCCCCAATTAGTGCTCTCCCCTAAACTGACAATGCCCTGAATATAAAGAAGTCTTTGGATAATCAAATGCAACTCGTCTTTAGTCTTCTAACATGTAGCAGAAAATGTAGAACAGACTGTAGACTCGACCTTCTTCAAGATTGTCCAATTGGGGAAATAGAAAGTTAACATCTTCTTCACACCAAATGCATTCCCGTTAACTTGTAAATAGCAAATCCCCTTAATTCAAATCCCTCCCAATCAAACAAGAACAGAAAGATGTTCATCAAGGAAATTAGCAATCAGCCCGCATCGAACACACAAAATGGTAACACCAAGAAAACAATCACATCAAACAAGAACAGAAGGTTGTTCGGAATCATCATGTTGATGTGCACGTGAAGCATTAACCGGAAGCACTTGTCGTTAAACTCATCAGTTCGTGAGAGGATGTTAACCAACGGCTCATAGAAGAAACTCCATGTAAAGATGATCCGATAAGAAGAAGCTCGGTTCTTACATGAGTCAGGAGCCATTTGACCATTTATTCTCATATATCAATTAACCATGCAGTAATATCACACTTCTTCTCCCCCTCAAGAATTGCATACGAAGATGCCATTCTTGATTAAATAAGTGAATATCTTTAACAAATGTAGTCTATTCACACTTCTCCCCCGCAAAATTAGCACATGATGTCGCCATCGTCATTATAGTTGAGCAAGTGGAATAAGAGAACAATCAACAGTAGTCCGGTTCACTTGATGACTGAAGCACATGGAAAAAGCATGAAGCATGTTGATGAAATTGGTCATAATTGAGAAGATTTCTAATGCGCACTGAAGCGTACACATTTATTTTCTTTAGAGTACGAGGCTTGAACTGTTGTGTTCAAACATCATAAGAAGATTTCTCTTCTTTCGAAGATAATGCGCACTGAAACGTACACATTTCTTTTCTTTGGAGAACGAGGCTTGAACTGTTGTGTTCAAACGTCATAATCTCTTTCTTTTCAACTCTCTTGGCAAAACATGTAATCAACACCATTATCATTCAGTAGGCTCTTTGTAGTGACAGCTGATGGAGATAACCCAATATGATGAATTTGACCCTGAAGTAAACTAACCCGAACTCGTGACTTATACTTGCACATATGTAATAAAGAGCGGTGCCGATTTCCATTAGCATCTCTAAGTACTCTCTAGGTACTCTATACTCTTCATCCAACCAACCATCAAGTAATAGACGTACATCACCTCTTGAAAATCCAAAATTGAATGTGACACTTAGCACTACAATGTAACTCCTTAAAGTGATAGTTATTTTGTGGTGGAAAAAAGAAAAGGAAAAAGTCACCCAACAATAACTAGATTCCCAAGTCTTCGTTTTTGATAGTAAGCTTGAACAAGGATCATGAAAAATCTTCATCCAACCATCCCCGATACCTTCAGATACTAAGTACACTCACCCGTGATAATTCACTTCAACCTCAAATAAATAATACTGAATTAACCCCGTTGTCACATCTTCTGGTTAACTTCTCAAATCTAGCCTTCTTTGACATGTAAATGAACTTTGATAATGGTTTCATCCCGACCATGGTTAAAAGCACATAACCCCATAAAACCACGTAATAACCAAACTGCCATGGCGAATATCCAAACACACATCCAATTCATGAAGTACACCCTTCTATCCCTTCTTCGAAGTAGAAACCGTAGCACCAAAAGATCAAATAAGATCCCGAAACACACTTTCCTTTCTCCAGGATGGTTCCATCAATACGGGATTTTACAACTCTATGGTTTAAACCGAGAAATAGTTTCTTTCGAGGAATTTTACAAAACCAAAAATAAACCGTAAGATAGATCCGGAAATGCACTTTACTATTACCAGGATGTTTCCATTGTCACGGGATTTTACAAGTCTCTGATTTAAACCGAGAAATAGGTTCTTTCGCGGGATTTTACAAAATCAAGACAAAACCGTAAACAATGTCAGCATGAATGTGTTATGACAACTTTGGTTTCGGTGAATATCTGTTTTAGGTGAACATGCAGCGGTTCATCATTGGTTCAATATCCAACATCATCAACATCATCAACCATCCAATAAACACGTCAGTAAACACATCATTCACTCATTCTGTCGGCTATAGTAGTGACCATATGGAGAAGTAAACCCGATATACCAAACTTGATCAGGAAGTAGAATTTCCCCAGATTCGTTACTTAAACTTGTACTAATCCTCGTGAACAAGAAACGGTGTACCCAATGTACAAAACCTCTTGACATTCTCAACTGAGTGAGACATCGAAGTGATAGCTACGTTGTGGGTAAAGTGAGAAAGAATCACAGACGTAACTAAATAGCCAAGTCTTTATCACCCTCTATAAACGCCTAAACAAGTCATCTTCGCGGAAAGGTAGAAAGAAAGAAGACGAAATAAATAAACACGCCCAGAAAATCTCACTTCAAAGTCAAATAAGAAACACCGTCCAAACAACCCCGTAGTCACCCAAGTTCCAATAGCAATTCAAGCCGTGACATTTAATTATGAGAGAATGTATAAACCAAAGCATCCAGCTGCATATGACTTCAAATCTCATCATCCAATCTTATATCACAACAAGACTCATTATCAACTTTCATCAGTTCACAATTTGTATCATCAAATTTCACGTCTAATATCTCATTATCAAACCATATTTCTTCAACAGATCACACAAAATCCAAATCTCATATAATCTTGAATTTGAAAAGCCCATTCAAAAATCCAATACCCGATCTATCAACATTTCACCCGATTCATTAACACTCCATTGGATTCACCCGATCCAACATATAAATTGAATCATATAGGTCACATAAATCACATAAAATTAGCCCATGTACAAATCCCACTCGATCCATTAGTAGCCCAACTATCCTTCGGCACATGCAATCAAATCACATTCCACGCAATAAGTATACTGGAATCACTCTCACAAAATACAAATAATCACAAAAACCTTAACCACATTTACGCAATATGTACACCCATGGCTCAAACTCGGTTTAGATTAGTTTCATAATAGTTGGTCCAATAACAAACTTTCACATCAATTGGCTTATCCAAGGCCACATGTTAATACATGGTTGTAGTCCAAAAAAGAGTTAGGCCCAGAATTATCCAATAAACCGGTTGCCCTAAGAATGGGGTATAAAATAACACTTAACCACACCAATACCCTAAAAATCCTCACACCACTTAACCTAATCACAAATCAGTGCGCCTCTTTTCTCACTTCAGAAATCAGATCACACCAGAAACTCTCATATTCACAAATCTGAATATCATCATTACCCAAATATGTCGCCTCCATCACCAATATTACACCTATATCAAAATCACAATAAGCACAACGTAGCCCAGAACTCTTTTCCATTTCATACCATATGTCCCATTTAGACATCAAACAATATCATTGTTAAGCCAATCATGCTCACCACAGGGATGGTTTGAGCAGTCGTTAATTAAGCCACATAGATGCCTTCAACATAATTGATTCGACATCAAGAATCTTTAACGGACAACGGTTCACAGGTAGGCTTTACTTTTTTGTTTTTAACCCAAAAGGAAAAAAAAAACTTGTCTTCAAAGTGATGTATTTTATTTTTGTGTTAAAGATCCGTGATGGATGATGTTCAAACAAAGATCTTTTAAAGATTTTGAGAAGAAGTTGAACTTTCTGAGATCTAACATAAGTTTTTTCTTTTTGAGTCTTGGAAATGAATGAGTGTTGGGGAGAGATATGTGAGGGTCCTTTGGTGAGTCTAGATTAGGATTAGATTTAGTTTGAAGTTGGATGGAATCGGAACTGTTTGATGGTCGATTTTATTTCGTATGCTTTTCTTAAAAAATTCGTGGACCAGTGATGTATGATAACAGAGGTCGTGGTGTTAAGGTTGTGAAGTCATGGTCAAACTCTTCAAAATCTACTTCATCTTTTCAGTCCATTCACTTTATGACAAGTCGCTACCAATTTTTTGAGTCAAGTTGCTAAACCAGGTCGCTACTTCACATCCAAAACACAAGTCGCTAACCTGTTAAAAAAACAAGTCGCTATACGATTTTTGTCAAGTCGCTAGGTCTTTCTTCATCTTTATGTCTTTACATCTTTTCTTGAGAACAAGTCGCTACATCATTTTGTTTCACAAGTCGCTAGGTCATTTATTTGACTTTTTCCGATGAGTTTTTCGACAAAGTTCCGACCATATGCATAATAACCCAGAAAAATGACATAAAAATGCATTCTTTTTGACCTGTTTTGACCTCAAGAATTTGATGGTTTGACCACAAAAACAATGCAATGGATTGGTAACAAAAGTGATATACCAATATTACAGTTTGGACAAACATGACACAAGACAGTATACCCAAAGTGACAGCAGACCAGATTGGACCATTAGACAAAACATTTACACAAACAAATGTTGTAACCAGTTAAAACAAAAACATGTATAACTTTTTAAGCAAACTAATGTAAAGTTTTTATTTATCGACCACAACATAGTACAAAACAGTGAACAGCATGAATTAGCACAAAGCATAAACAACAACCATGGTACGGACCACACAAATCAAAGATAACACAATAACCTTGGATCTGGTACCAATTGTAGGATCGTAATATTATTGTGTTGATGATTCGGGTGGTCTTGGATGATCAAAATACATGTTTTCCATTAGAGAGAGAAAGTAGATGAGAGGGAGTTTCTTGGTAGAGACTTGGTTCAACAAATGTAAGGTTAGATTAAAGAAAAGCTCTACCCCTTCTAAGGATGGAAGGGGTATTTATACTTACAAACAATACGTCCTCCTATCGGACTGTGGATCAGGCATACAGTGGGTAAAGACCCGTCATTCCTCCATGGAGTTGCTCTAAACTAAACTACGCTACAAACTAACTAATTAACTACTAAACAACGTAAATAACTACAAGTCTACGAGCTAACTTATGCTAGATAATATTTGGGGTGACCAACACTTCACACTGGAATTTCCAATTCCTAACAGGGTTTCTAATTTTATCCGTAAGATAAAACGGATATGTAACAACTGCGCCTAGTTGAACAAGGCGAGAACACTAATCATCAATAAACACTTGCTTGCATAATTATTTTTTTTATTTTTTATTTTTTTACGATGCAAGACAAGGTATACATGAATATAAACGATACGAACATAAAAAGTATCCCCCCACTTGAGATCAAATATCATATAAACCTGATCTCTTCCACAACCCTTTATTCAAAAACTTGCGACTTTCACTAGTGGAACCAAAATTAACTAACAGCGCCCGGACCATGGACATAAGAAAACTACAGGGTAGGATAGGCAATAGGTGTAACGAAACAATTATATTGGGTAAACAAAATGAAAGGAAAGGCTCTGAAGGGTGTATCTAGTGGTATCTTGCACTAATGGTGAGTGCAACAAAAAGGGTTTAGCAGGGGGATTGACTAATCGATGTGAGAAGTCGATATACACAAACATAAATGGATGGGCTATTTGGGTTTAATCCTAAAAATTGCCTTATATTCTAGCTGCACCGATCACCCCAAGTTACCCCAGTGTAATGCTCATGATAATGGTCTCGAAAAGATAAACAAGGCCAAGTTTTAAAGTCTACTACAGCCACCGGCACACTCATTTTTATGGAATTTATGCATAAGGGAAAAACGAAAAGGCTTATCCTTATATAATGGAAATATAGGGTAGGTGTGCTTAATCTAGATTAATCCAGTTAAGTAATGAAAAACATGTCAAAATTTTACTAATGAAACACTTTTCATCAAAAACTAGAAAAATAAGGGCAAGTAAAATCAAGTGGGCGTCTATGTCTAATCCCTCCCCCCACTTGGGTCATACTTAAACATATAAATGAAAGATAAGAAGGGTTAGAATTGGAACAGAAAACTCACCTGGATTTGCTCGGCATGATCGAAGACACACGAGTAAACGTGTCCCATTTTGAGATTTATGAGCAAACTTTAATAACCTGAATTCACTTAAGACAACCAAACGAATCATACTAGAAAAACAAAAAGTATTAAAAGAAAATGAAAAACCTAGCTCACTTTCCTAGGAATCACGGTTGCATTTAGCATATGCAACAAGCCTTTTAAACCACTTGGTGTCCCAAGTGGACGAGTGTAGTCTCGTGAGGGCTTACAGGGAACATACCCACAAAGTTCATTTAATACTAATACAAGGTTATTGTGTTATTATAGAAAGAATTTGAACTGGAGGATAATTACGCTGTAACTCATTAAAGGAGTTACGCCGTAATTATGGCAAAACCTGGCAGTCGCTACTGGAAGGTAGCTATGACGTAACCATAGCATGGGATTACGCCGTAATCGGTAATGCTCTGGAGAGAATCGATACTTGTGATGTGTTACGGTGTAATCATTGGGATGAGTTACGCCGTAACTGATGGACAGGTCAGGTCCCCGTTTAAGTTACTAATGCAATCTTCTCTGATTCCTACAAAAATGGTTAAAAACACAAAACCCTACTATACTAATAAAATAAAAAAGAAAAGATAGGCATGAGGTGCCTCCCATGAAGCGCTTGTTTTTGTCCGAGTCACGAGCTTGACTCCACCCTTATTTACTACTACATAAAAGGGTGTTCATCCCCTCACTTGAAATCAAGTGTGGGTGAAAATAGCAATAAACACCATGAGGGTGTGAATTTGCTATGGGATGGGGAAATGATAAATTATGATCATACCTAAAAGGAGATGTCATTTCCCTCCATACCTTACCCGTTTTAGTTGATGGCATTAATTATTGATTCACCTCGTGACGTGGCTGATTAATTGGCTCGTATGTCTCCTCGTTAATCACTGAAGTGTCCAAGATCTTGCCCTCCAATTCATTTGCAAGATCAACTAAAATTGGTTCAGTAGCCGGTGCTACATAACCATCATCGGGTGATGTAATGGGTTGCACGATTTCATTCATAATTTCAGCAACCTGTATAGAAAAAGAAGCAAGATTGTTAGGAATAAAAGAAGAGCTAGAAGTCATACCATTTTGTGTTGTGGTTGATTCCTCATTAGCTTGTGGAACTTCATTACCCTGTAAGCTCTTTGCTTCCATCTTCTTTAATTGATCATTGCTTATTTCTTCATTTCTCACAACCTTCAAACGTCCTGGAAATGGGATAGGTGGTACATCTGGTCTGACATTAGGTAAATCATGAGGAACCGGCTCCTTGTTGACTTCTTTTATCTTCCCCACCGTTGATTTTCCAACCGCATTCTTTAGGACCTTTTGGTTTAATTCATCAAGCTTAGCCTCCAAACTTTTTCTCTTAGCGTCAAGATTTTTTAAATTTAAGTCTGCTCCCTCCTTGAATTTTCAAATCAATTCGTCATTCGATTCGTGCATCCTTTTTAAATTATTAGAGTATTTATTGACGGCTTCCTCCAATGACTCAATATACCTGACCTGCTCATATTCTTTGCGTTTTTCTCGGAGAGAATGCTCTTGTATAGCATGAATGTTTTCCTTAATCATATTCATATCACATGCAAGTTTATTAACTCTTTTGGTGATATCACCAATGTCATCCAAGCTGTTGCTATTTGTGGGCCAAGTGGTTGCTCCATCATACCAATTTCGTGAATGGTCAGCCATCTTTTGAGTTGATCTAAGGGCTTGTGCAGGTGGCATCATAGGGATAGCCCCTTGAGAGTCGAGCATTTAGCGGGAAGGGATGCTTAAACCTTTGTAGAAAATAAGGACCATCTGATGGTTGTTGATATCATGCGTTGGGCATCTGTAAAGAAGGTCATTATATCTTTCCTAAGCTTCATCTAGCATTTCATTCATCATCTGTCTGAAACTCCTTATTTCTTCAATCTTCTTGGCAATCTTTGAAAGAGGATAATATCTTCTAATAAATGCTTTCTCCAAAAGATTCCATGTATTGATCGACCCAGCAGGAAGCCTGTACATCCATCTTCTAGCTGCACCTGTGAGAGTAATTGGAAACACTCTCAACATCAATGCATCTTGAGTGACTCCTAGAGTGTGGAAAAGATCTGCGATCTCTAATACTCTTCGCACATGCAGGTAGGCATCTTCATCATCAGTTCCCGTGAAAAGTTTGTGTCTAAGCTCCTTCATCAACTGGAAACTGATCTCAAAGCTGATATTATTACTGATTTCGGGACTTACCACGCCCGGTGTTTGGTTACCTTGAGTCAAAGCCATGTATTCTTCCATAGTGAGCATGTTAAAATATGAATCTCCCATATCCTGAAATATCAAAAAAAACAAAAACAGAAAAGAAGAGAAAAAAAAAACAAAAATAAAATAAAAGAAAAACTTAAATTAAAATCCTAAATAGCTCCCTGGCAACGGCGCCAAAAATTTGATGCAAGTTTTACTGGCCAGGTTTTAATATTTATAAGTTCTCGTTATACCTATGGTCTACCCTAATGCACTAACGGGCAGTGTACCCCAGTCGTGCGTAGTGTAATATTCGGTAAAACCGAGGTCGTCCCAAGAGCTATGTGTGCGGATTTAAACTAAGTCTAGGTGTCACAGATTTTAATATGATTTTAAGGTGGGAATGATTAATTACTACTAAGACAAGAAAATAAAATAAGAAAGCAAATAAAGGCGAGGGTTGTGATCAATAGAGGAGAGGGGTGCTAAGCTAGTTACTCATCCGATCAAGTTATGTTTACGTCTAATTACTTCCAATTACTTCAGGTGGGGTGAAAGTCGCTAGGGCAACATTTGGTCAATTCGTCCTAACCTGTTGGGATATGAAAGTCAAAGTACTGAAGAAGTCAAAGTGCTGGAGATTCAAAGTACTGCTAAGTGAAAGTCAAACTACTGCTGTCGAAGTCAAAGTACTGCAAAGCTAAAGAACTGCTATATTTTGTTTATGGAAAGCTTTGTTATTCTAGAATATTCTTTGTTTAGATTACTTGTCGTACAAGGATTAGAATTGTAAACCGATTAGGGTTATCCTTAAGCCTATAAAAGGACCCCTAGATTGACATTAGAGATATATGTTTTAGAATCCTAAAGTACGTGCATTATTAGAGTTTTAGAGAGTTCGATATTAGTGTTTTAGAGTTGTTTAAGAATCTGTATAACAAGCAGATTCAGAGTTATTAATAAAATCGTTGAAAGTTAAAGTTAATTCTTCTTAGCTTTGTTAAGTAAATTCCGCATACTTAATAGAGTTTGCTCAGTGTTTCATTGTTAATAACTTAGGACTTATCCGAGGTTATTAAACCCTTAACAAGCTATATAAGTTAGTTTGGTTAGAGTACATCGATCCAACAAGTGGTATCAGAGCTTGTGTGGAAACTCTGACTAAGAAGAAACCTTAAAACCTAGTTAACAACAAAAACCTAAAGATGTCGACTGAAGCTGTTCCACCCCCATCCATCACCTCACTAAGAATTCCAATCATTAAGAAGGGAGAATACGACCTATGGAGCATGAAGATGAGGCAATACATTGCTATTGCAGACCATGCACTATGGAATGTAATTGTCAATGGTAAGGAAGTAGTTCCAGAACTTGTAGAGATTCCTGGACAACCTAAACCACCTAAAGCAGTCTTACCAGCAGCAACAATAAGAAATCAAGAGAAGGCTCTCAATATACTGTTGTCTGCTATTCCAGATGGTCATCTACTCAAGTTCCATGATGCTAAAGATGCAAAGCTACTATGGGCTGCTCTCAAGACTAGATTTGGAGGTAATGATGCTTCCAAGAAGATGCATAGAAATCTATTGAAGCAACAGTTTGAAACTTTCACTGTTGGTGAAAGAGAAAGTCTTGATGCTGCCTATGATAGATTTTAAAATCTCCTGAGTATGCTAGAGTTATACAAGGCAGAGGTATTTGTTGAAGATGCCAATTTGAAGTTCTTAAGGAGTTTGCCATCTACATGGCATGTGATTGCTACAATGATCAGAGGACAACCTGGTTTGGACACTATGGACTTTGATGATCTCTACAACCATCTGAAGGTGTATGAGCATGAGATGAATGGCCAAACAAGTTCAAAGTCTCACAGTATAGCTTTTGTGTCTTCTGAAAAGAGAGGCAGTACTCCTACTCAAAGTACTGTTGCTCAAAGTACTGTTGCCTACTCTACCCCCACCTTTGCTCAGCAAGCCACACCAACAAATACCATCCACTCAGATGAAGTCGTATACTTTTTCTTTGCACAGCAAGCTACCCTACCTATTACTTATGAAGAAGATCTATCATAGATTGAAGAGGATGCTCTTGAAGATATTGATATCAGGTGGCAAGTTGCTATGATCACTGCAAGGATCAAGAAGTTTATGAAGAAGACAGGAAGAGGCATTGACTTCAAACCAAAACAGGGAATCACTTTTGACAAATCAAAGATTGAATGCTTTAATTGTCAAAAGACTGGACATTTTGTAAGGGAATGTAGGTTTGCTAAATATCAAGCAAACGGGATGACTGAGAAACCAAAGCTAGAGCCTAAAGAAATTCCTATTACTGAAACAAAAGCTTTGGTTGCTCAAGAGAATCTATCAGAGGTTGACTGGAGTGCTGAGTTTGATGATGAACCAGTAACCTATTGTATGGTAGCTGTGGAGGAATGAGTGGAAGAGTTTGATTGGAGCACAACTTTTGATGAGGAACCTGGACATGCTGCTTTGGAATCCAGAGATGGTCTAGGAAGCTTTGATTGGAGAATGGAGAGTGAAGATGATCCTGTTCTACTTGCTATGGTAGCCACTTCACCAAATTCACCCCTATCTCTGAGGTATGCTCTAAGTGTCATAATTTTTATCAAAAAGTGCTAAATGATTATGTTACTGAAAGAGATAATTATCAAAGGGCTAGGTCTGAGGTAGCAGGTTATCAAATTACTTTAGAATCAATGGAAGCCAAAATCATAACACATGAAAATAATGAAATGGCTTGGGCAGAAAAGTATGAACAACAGGATTATCAGTTAAAATTAAGTGAATGGAAATTAAATTATAAAATCTCTGAAATTGAGAAGCTTACTAAGGAAAGAGATGAACTGTTAGCAAAGTTTGATGCCTGGAAAGAATCTGGTCTTTCTCATGTCACTTATGTTGAAAAACAGAGAAGAGCTTACATTAGAACTGGCCTAGGTTTTGGTATGGACTTTAATAACACGGAAAACCTACCTAGTGATAAGGATGACCTTGATTTTGAGGATATAACCACTAGTGATGATGAACTCATTAATTATGTAGACACATCTAGTAATGAGGAATCAGTTAGTGAAACACCTCCTGAGTTTAAGAAAGACAATGGTTATCATGCAGTCCCTCATCCCACTGGAAGTTTTCAACCCCTTAGGCCTGATGTTTCTCGTTTTGGAGTAGACAACCTAGAGTTTAGGAAAAAGCTTACTGGTCAATCTAGGTCTGAAACCTCAAAAGAAACAGCTGAGACACCTAAGGTAGATGATGTTAAAAGCCAAGCAGTACTTTCAACTCAAAGTACTGCTACACCTTCAGCAGTACCTTTAAGAAAACCTTTTCAAAATACTGCTAAACCTTTTTGGGATAATTTTGGACAAAACAGTTTTCATCATTCACCAAAAAGACAGGATAGTTTTGGTCATAGACATAGAGGAAGCAATTTTGGGAGTTTGGGTCAAAAATTATGTTTTGTTTGTTACAGTCCTGATCATTTGATTAAGCACTGTGACTTTCACTCAGAATACCTAAGTAAATTCCCAAAGAACAGATCTACCAACCATAGACCTAGAGAGAATAAACCAGTCTGGAATCATTCACAGAGGGTTAACCATAGCAACTTTTCACAAGACTATAGGTACCCTCACAGAAGACCTTTTTCAAAACCTCCAGTACCTTCAAATACTTTTCAAAGAACTCAAGCAGTACCTTCTCAAAGTACTGCTAGATTTTCAACCAATCAAGGTACTGTAAACACTTTTTGGAATGGAAAGCCTAGGAGATCAAATTACTATCAATCTAGAAGGCATTACAACTCCAAAAGAGTAGCTAAGTCAAAGGACTCTACACCAGCAGTTAAAACTAAATGGGTTAGGAAAGAAATTACTTATGAGGAACAAACAGTACTTTCAACAAGTACTGGTGAAATAGAGATTTTTGATAAAGATGATTTTGTGGAAAAAGAAAAGTAGATTTTTGTTGAAAAAGAAAGTTTTGCTGAAAATCCACCACAAGTTTTAAAACAAAAGATAATGCTTGATTCTGTCTACAAAAACTGTGAAGATTACATACTCAAGGAATTTGAGTATGTTACTCCACAAGGGGAACACAAGTCATAATGGCTTGGGTTCCTAAAAGAAACTAACTCTTTTATCTTTGTGCAGGGCAACCCAGAAGAGGAGCTTAAAGATCATCTAATTGTGGATAGTGGTTGCTCGGAAGCATGACAGGAGACAAGGAGATTCATGATTTTAGATCTTATTATGGAGGAAGAGTTGCATTTGGGAATGATCCTAATGGAGGAAGAATCACTGGAAAAGGAACCATCAAAGCAGGGCGTATAGATTTTGAGAATGTTAGATATGTGAAGGAGCTCAAGTTCAACCTTTTGTCAGTCTCTCAAATCTGTGATAAAAAGCACCCTGTGTTATTCACTGACACAGAATGTCTCATTCTTTCACCTGAATTCAAGCTTGCTGATGATAACTTGGTGATACTGAAAGTACCAAGAACTAATGATGTGTATAGTTTGGATATGAAGAGTCTTCACTCTTCTGAAAGAGCTACATGTTTAGTAGCTAAGGCATCACTTGAAGAAGCACATCTATGGCATAGAAGATTAGGCCATGTAAATTTCAAAAACATCAACAAGCTGGTGAAAGGAAATTTAGTAAGAGGTTTACCTTCCAAAACATACAAGAATGATCACTCCTGTTTGGCGTGCAAGAAGGGTAAACAACACAAAGCTTCATGCAAGAAGCTTGAGGAAAGAACTATTAGAGAACCTTTGGAGCTGTTACACATGGATTTGTTTGGTCCTGTTTCTGTTACAAGTCTAAACAAGAAAAAGTACTACTTGGTTGTGACAGATGATTGCAGTAGATTCAGTTGGGTATTTTTCTTGGGATTTAAAGATGATACTTTTGATGCTATTCATGATCTTATAATAGCACTTGAAAACCAATTGAGACTCAAGGTTAGAGGTATTAGATGTGACAATGGGACTGAATTCACGAACAAGCTTATGGATGAATTTTGTGCCAACAAAGGGATCAAGAGGGAGTTCAGCATTGCAAGAAAACCACAGCAGAATGGTGTTGCAGAGAGAAAGAATAGAACTTTGATTAAAGCAGTCAGAACAATGCTTGCAGATTCACAATTACCTATTTAATTCTGGGCTGAAGCTGTAAGTACTGCTTGCTATGTGCTTAACAGAGTATCAGGCACCAAACCTCAAATGAAGACACCTTATGAGTTGCTGATGGGCAACAAACCCAACATTCGTTTTATGAAGCCTTTTGGATGCCCTCTGACTATTCTTAATACAATTGATAATCTGGGAAAATTTGATGGCAAGTCAGAAGAAGGATATTTATTGGGATATTGCACCAACAGCAAAGGATTTAGAGTGTACAACAGAGTCACCAAGAAAGTTCAAGATTGTCTTCATGTTGAATTTTTAGAAGATCAAGAAAATCAGAAGGGTAAAGGTCCTGATTGGATGTTTGATCTTGAGGTTTTGACTCCTTCTATGAACTATGTACCTGTTAGAGAAGAAAATCAACCTGTACACAATGGAGAAGATTTACAGTATGTTGTTCATGGAGTCCATATTAGACCAGATCTTTGTTCATGATGAAGAACCTAAAACTGTTGAGAAGGAGAAAAGTACTGATGAGCCAAAAATCCTCATTGTCTACTGAAAATCAAGCTATTCAAGATGAACTTAATCAGATGCTTTTTCAAGATGTTATAGCACATTCTTATGATGATGATCAAAGAAGAGCTTATGAAGAAGCAAAGAAAAAGAACAAGACTGCAGATTTCTCTCACAGTACTTTGGGTGACAGTACTTTCGACCAAAGTATTACTGCACCTGTTGACAACACTTTGGATGATTTGGATGATCCTACCATGCCTGGCTTAGAAGATACTGATGATGAGTTTGAAGATGAAGGTATTTTCTCAGATTCCAATGAAGATGCTGATCTCACTAATTTGGGTGATAATTATGAAGTTCCACAGACTCCTATCTTAAGAATTCATAAGAATCATCCTACTGATCAAATCATTGGACCTTCTAACTCTGGAGTTCTTACAAGACACAAAGCTAAGAGTTTTTCTAAACCTCATAATGCTTTACTTAGCTTTGTCTATAAACAACAGTGAATCATAAGGATCATCAAACATGCCTGTTTACTTGTTTTATCTCTCAAGAAGAACCCAAGAATATTGCTCAAGCATTAACTAAAGAGAGTTGGGTTGAAGCTATGCAAGAAGAACTTCTTCAATTCAAGCTTCAAGAAGTTTGGGTACTATGTGATCTACCTGATGGAAAGAAAGTAATTGGTACAAGATGGGTTTTCAGAGTCAAGAGAGATGAAAGAGGGAATGTCATCAAGAACAAGGCATGGTTAGTTGCACAAGTATATAGACAAGAAGAAGGATTAGATTATGATGAAGTATTTGCTCCTGTAGCAAGGATTGAAGCCATTCGAATCTTCCTTGCTTTTGCATCATATATGGGATTTCAGGTTTATCAAATGGATGTTAAGAGTGCCTTTTTATATGGCAAGATTACAGAGGAAGTGTATGTTAAACAACCTCCTGGTTTTGAAGATCCTGCACATCCAAACAAAGTCTATAAAGTGGTTAAGGCTCTTTATGGTTTACATCAAGCACCTAGAGCTTGGTATGAAAGGCTCTCTACTTTTTTATTGCAACATGGTTACAAAAGAGGAGCTATTGACAAGACTTTGTTCAATAAAAGAGATAAGAAGGATATCATGCTGGTACAAGTTTATGTTGATGATATCATATTTGGAGCTACAAAACAATCTATGGTCAAGGAGTTTGAGAAGCTGATGCAGAATGAATTTCAAATGAGTTCAATGGGTGAGTTAACTTTCTTTTTGGGACTTCAAGTTAAGCAGTCAAAGGAAGGAATTTTCATAAGTCAAGACAAGTATGTATCTGACATACTTAAGAAGTTCAATTTTGATGCTATGAAGCCAGTTACTACACCTATTAAATCTATCAACTCACTGGGAAAGGATGAAGATGGACAACCAGTTGAAGTCAAGTTGTACAGATCAATGATTGGCTATCTTATGTACCTCACTGCATCTAGACCTGATATCATGTTTGCTGTTTGTTTATGTGCAATATATCAAGTCTCACCTAAGGTCTCCCATATGAATGCAGTAAAAAGAATTTTTAGTTATTTGAAACAACAACCTAAGTTGGGGTTGTGGTATCCAAAGGATTCACCTTTTCACTTGGAAGCTTTTTCAGATAGTGATTATGCAGGTGATAACTATGATAGAAGATCAACCACTGGAAGATGCCAATATCTTGGAAGAAGATTAGTCTCATGGCAATGTAAGAAACAGATAATTGCAGCAACATCATCAACTGAAGCAGAATATGTGGCTGCTGCAAGCTGTTGTGGACAAGTTTTGTAGATGCAGAATCAACTCTTGGATTATGGGTTCAACTTCAAGAATACTCCTATCAACATTGATAATGAGAGTACAATTTGCATTTTGAAGAATCCAGTTTATCACTCCAAGACCAAGCACATTCAGATTAGGCATCACTTCATCAGAGATTGTTATGAGCACAAGCTCATTAATGTTGTCAAGGTTCACACGGATGATAATGTAGCTTATTTACTCACCAAAGGATTTGATGTTTCAAGATTCAATCACTTGGTGGTAAGCATTGGAATGATTAATTACTGAGCTACATTTGAGGGGAGGAATATTTAGTATAAGTATAGTCCTATGCATTGCTTGAGGGGAGGCAATCTAATGTTTATTTGAAGTGTTTGCTATTGTCAAGAGGAGAATGGAAAAGTACTGCTTTTTAGTTATATGAAAGTACTGCTTTGGAAAGTACTGCACACGTGGAAAGAACTGCTTGTCTTATTAACGTACTGTTCCAACGGTAATATTGAGGGGTAAACCACACTAATGGTAACTTTGTTATTATCGGCTGTGATTTTTCAAATCTCGCCTATAAATAACTACCTTCCGATTTTACTATTCATCGAATCATTATTCATAATCAATCTTTATTCATAATCAATCTTTTCTATATCTCTCTCTCTCTCATATTTACTATTCATTGAATCATTTTCTTTGTAAACAAATCATCAATGGCAAATCGTAATAAATTTTCGAAACACAACATGGTGGCGAATTAAGATAAAATAGAGGCCAATGTCATGTTCCATAACATCATTGATTTCTTAACTGGTTCCCCAATTAGCTATGCGCTTTTGGTGGAACCTGATATAATTGAGCCCTAGATACAGCAGTTTTGGGCAACTGCAAGGACACATATGGAGAATGATGAATCTTATATTCAAGCTAAAGTTGCTGGAAGGCTTATCAAGATTACTGAAGCATCAATTCATGAAGATTTATTGTTTGCTGATGCAGAAGGAGCTATTAGGTTTGATAAACAGCTTCTTTGGGATACACTGAGAGATATTGGATATGAAGGGTCTTTGGTTGACACAACAACATTCAAGAAGCCCTTGTTCAGTCCACATTGGAAGTATTTGGTACATGTTCTTCTTCATTGTATCAGTTCTAAAAGTACTTCTTGGGAGCAATTTGGTTCAAACATTGCATCTGCACTGGTAGGATTGGCTACAAATCGTATGTTCAACTTTTCAAGGATAATCTTAGATGGAATGCTCTCTCACATCTCTCATGGATCAAGATGGTTGATGTATCCAAGATTTATTCAAGTGTTCTTGAATAAACAACTTGCTGATGTACCAAAGCCTACAAGTCTACTACCTGTTGTGGTACAACCAGCCAAGATTTTCACATTTATGGCTAGGAAAAGTGATCTGTTTACTGGAAGGAACACTCCATTAACCACTTCAATGATGGAGGTTGTTCAAGCAATACGAGATGAGGCTGCAGAGAGTGATAACAGATAAGGTGCTGCTTCAACGCAAGGTACTGCTTCTCAAGGTACTGCATCACAAGGTACTGCTTCACAAGGTGCTGATGTTCAAGAAGATACTGCA
The DNA here is from genome assembly GCA_910596185.1 of Chrysanthemum makinoi. Classification (NCBI taxonomy): domain Eukaryota; kingdom Viridiplantae; phylum Streptophyta; class Magnoliopsida; order Asterales; family Asteraceae; genus Chrysanthemum; species Chrysanthemum makinoi. The sequence goes on along the minus strand of OU343224.1, from coordinate 225,033,057 downwards.
GTTTCACCTCTACCATCTCCACAAGTTTCTGCTCATTATTCTCAACAAGAAGACCACCCACCATCTGGAGGAGATGAAGGAGATGTGGCACCTGAGGGTACAGTTCTAAACAATTATGCTTTATCAAGAGAGTTGACAAGATTAAAGAAATCTTTTGAAGAACAGGCCACTCAGATTAAGAAGTTGCAGCTTAAGTTTAGAAGATTAAAGAACTTTGTATGGCCATTAGTTCAACATCGTAGATTATGGGTCAAGTCTCAAAAGAAGCAAGGAAAGCCAGTTAGGCAATTTAAGAAGACCACCAAAGGCAAAACGGTTCAACAACAATCTTCATTCCAATTGGGGAGGAAATTGGAAGATAAGAATTTGAATGAAGAAGCTGAACCTCAAGGTACTGATGTTCAACCTCAAGGTACTGAAGTGCAAGTCAATATTGAAAGTACTGAGGAAGAAAGCACTAGAGTTCAAAGTACTGATGATCAAGGTGCAGCTGATCAAAGTACTAGTTTTCAAGGAACATCTCGACAAGAACTAATTACACCAAGGGTGTTAGATTTTGATGAAGAAGCTGGTCCTTCAACAATTCCACAAGAAGAAGAAGCTGATACACCTATGGTTGAACATACTGCAAGTGATGACGAAATTGCAGATGAGGTATTGCAAAATTTATCAAGACCAAGAGGTGTGAGTATTCCAGGAGTTGCTGAAGAACAAAGAAGAAAAAGAAACCTACTTTAGCACAACTAAGGGCTGCTGAAGTTGCTAGGAATGAGGAAGCAGCTAGAAAGGTACAAGCTGAATTGAATGCTGAAGTTGCTATTGAAGAAGCTAAGGATAAAGAAGCAGCTAAGAAATTGCAAGAAGAATTAAATGCTGAAGCTGTTGTACCATTAAAGTCACCTATTCCTGTTTCTGCTCTACCAAGAAGACAAAATCGTGCTAAAGAAAGAAATGCAATGATGGCTTATTTAAAAGATCAAGGATATATTGGATTGCAGAAGTTGAATTATGTTGAGATGAAACAGATGTATGAAGCTGTTAGAGAAGCTTATCAGAAGCATGTTGATAGTATCAAAGATTTTAAAGATGATGATGCTCAGAAAGAAGATGATAGAAAAGGAAGCTTAAAAAGAAAAAGAACAACTAAAATTGAACAGCCATCAAAGAAGATTAAGTTAAGATCTGATACTAATGATGAACTAAGGAATTACTTAAGAGTTGTAGAATTTGAGTATTCTAAAGATGATGCAGAAAAGAAGACAGAAAAGAAGAAGAAAAAGTCATCAATAACTACTTTTGATGTTGTAGAATCTAAGGATGGAAATTATCTGATGTTTCATAGAGAAGATGAAAGCTTCAGAGTGTTTAATATGCTATGGGATCTATTGCACATAATAGATAGAGAGGATTTATTTCATTTATATCATTTGGTGCAAGAATATTTTGAACACATTCCATCAGAAGGTGTTGGTTTAATCTTGCTTGGAGATCTCACAACTGTTTGGGAAACTGAAGAACAAGCACTGATGAGATTTGGAAAAATAAAGAAGATTGGGAGATTATCAGCTGGAGATTCTTTGAAGAATCTAGAGTACATGTTTTAGAATTAGAAGATGGAACTATGATTCATATGTTAGCAGACAGAAGATATCCGCTTACATCAGATCTTATGAGGAGAATGCTAGAGCATGGTATGGATGTTGAAGAAGATAATGAAACTGCACTTATGGTCATCAAATTGTTTATCAGATGGACGACTATGGCTGATGATGATACATAAATAACTGGTATGAATCTTTATTGAATAAATTATTTTTGAAATATCGATTTTATTCAAAGTATCTGCTAATCAAACAATACTTTCATCAAAGTATCGCTTGCAGATTAAACCGTTAATGATTTTGAAAAGAAAACTTTTGTTAAGTGATAAATATTTTGAAACAATGGTTAAAAGAAATAAATGGTTTTTGAGATGGTAACAACAATAGGTTATCAATCCACCATGGTTACAAAAGGATTGGCTAATCCATGAGCAAACGGCTCGGGTAAAGATATCTCAAATCCGTTTATAGTTGACAACTTGCTAATAAGTTGTATGGTAATCAACTCACCATATCAGTAAATGTGAAGAGTTGGCTAGCCCACAAGAAAATGGCTTGTGGTAAAGGCTGTGGAAAAACCATTATATGGTAATTAGTTCACCATGATTGAAAGAACTAACTAGTCCAAAAGGGTACAGCTTTTGGTAAAGACAATTCAAATCTGTTGATAGCTGATGATTTGCTAAAAATCATATGGTTATCAATGTACCATGGTCTTACACACCAAAACATTTGACTACTCCAGAGTTAATGGCTTTGGTAAAGAGACATCAAAATCCATTAAAATTTCAATGATTTACCTCTCACAGGAGTTTACACACCTGGAAGTGATGAGAATAGACTGAAACTTAAACTGAATTAGTGTACAAAATTGTCATATGTTGCTGAGTTGCTGAAAAGATGGAGCTTGCTGAATGTTAATGAAAAGAGATTACTGATTAAGGTTGATGTAAAGAATGTTACTAAAAGAATAAAGACTACTTTGATAATGATAATCCAAGCACAATACAAAGACAAATCTGAATATAAAGACACAATCTTTCCAAGCGTCTAACAGAAGTTAATGATAATGATACAAAGGAAACTTGAAGTCAAGCAAGAAGAATTCAAGTTAGGGGAGGATTGTTGGGATATGAAAGTCAAAGTACTGAAGAAGTCAAAGTGCTGGAGATTCAAAATACTGCTAAGTGAAAGTCAAAGTATTGCTGTCGAAGTCAAAGTACTGCAAAGCTAAAGAACTGCTATATTCTGTTTATGGAAAGCTTTGTTATTCTAGAATATTCTTTGTTTAGATTACTTGTGGTACAAGGATTAGAATTGTAAACCGATTAGGGTTATCCTTAAGCCTATAAAAGGACCCCTAGATTGGCATTAGAGATATATGTTTTAGAATCCTAAAGTACGTGCATTATTAGAGTTTTAGAGAGTTCGATATTAGTGTTTTAGAGTTGTTTAAGAATCTGTATAACAAGCAGATTCAGAGTTATTAATAAAATCGTTGAAAGTTAAAGTTAATTATTCTTAGCTTTGCTAAGTAAATTCCGCATACTTAATAGAGTTTGCTCAGTGTTTCATTGTTAATAACTTAGGATTTATCCGAGGTTATTAAACCCTTAACAAGCTATATAAGTTAGTTTGGTTAGAGTACATCGATCCAACATAACCTATCAGCAAAGGGTTCCACTGGAGAAGTCATGTGACCCGTCGTAAGTCCAGTTGTTCTTAGTCCCCTAAGCCAAGTCATTAAGTATCGCTACATGCAAGATTCATAATAATGAGTGCCCGGGCGCTAGCATCTTAAACACTCATCCCCGACTTCTTAAGTTCATCCAAACGGTAGGTGATCAGTTGGTCAAATCGCACAAGCAGAAAAGGTCATCAGTTGGTCATATCTTACCCTTCCCACTTAGTCTACCTACTTAGGGTCAGTTGATCATATCTCCTAAGTAACTAGCCACTACCGCTATTCAAAACTACTGAAACAAGGGTAGCTACCAACAAACTAAGAATGCATACACTTAGAAATAATTATACGGAAGCAATGTAAACATAAATAAAACAATTAAGGAATCATAACTAGGCCAGCACCAGAGGTGCTTAGCCAATCATATAGTAAATTAATCCAACAATAATGAATAAAACATGAATAGAATTAAACATAATGTTTGATACAAATTACTTCATGAAAAGCTAATAATGATGATGATTGCAGGTGAATTCTTCCTTGGAAAATGGCTTTGGACTGCTAGAAATTGCCCTGGAGTGCTGCCCTAATCGACCCCTAGGAGAGGGGTGAAGAGAGATACTTCAAAATGCATATTTAGGGCTGTATATATAGGAAGCGACATGGTTACGGCGTGTTGGGAATTCTGCTAAGTTAGAATTCTGCTGATGTATCTACCGAAGAGATTCTGCTGAAGTTCATTGTTTATGCTGAAGAACAGAATCTGCTGAAGTAGTATAGTACGTAGTTTGTTTCTGCGGAAATAGTTATTCCGTGTTTTCTATAATTAGTTAGGATATGCATGAGCTTTATTAGGAAGTGATAATGTATATCTTATTGAGTTTTATGATTATACGTTTCTTAGGAAACAAGTTAGGGTTCCTTGCCTATAAAAGGAACACAATAGTATGATTGATGTAACGAATTGAAAAACAAAGTTTTAGTAATATAAAGATCCATAGAGGATCAACGTGTTCTTAGTTATTGTGTTTGTGCTTATATTTGATTTCCGCTAAAGAATATAAGTCATAGAGATTGTCTATTAGTTTGCTTGTGATTACATAAGTAATACTAACGATCTGCGAGTGCTCAAGATCTATCAAGGTCTACAGTTTCAACAAGTGGTATCAGAGCCTCGAGAGAGTCTCTACGATACTAAGAACAGTCTTTTCTAAATACTCTTACAACCAACACATCATTCACCATGCCTGGATCACAAGATGATATTGAAGTCACCAACAACCAAAACACCACCCATCTGCAACAACTAAGTCTCTCGAACAGTAACGCCAAGTTTCCTTATCTAAAGAAGGAGGAATACGATTTATGAGCAATGAAGATGCAGAACTGGATTTCTAACATTGATTGGAATATGTCGGAAGTTGTCAGGAAGGGAAACTGCTTGAAGAGAACTACCACAGATCCTGATGGTAATCTCATTCATGTACCTCCTAAATATGCTGAAGAATTGTTAGTGGTTCAGAGAGAAACAAAGGTGAAAACAATTCTTCTTCAAGCTATTCTTGAGGATCACTTGAGTGATTTTCACTTCATGAATGATGCTAAGGATATTTGGTTGGCAGTCAAGGATAAGTTTGGAGGGAATGAGGAGTCTAGGAGAATGAGAAAATCGATGCTAAGACAACAATTTGAAGATTTTCAAGTCTCTGAAGAGGAAGGAATTCAAAAAGGCTATGACAGGTTTCACAAGATCTTAAGTCAGTTGAATCAGCTTAAGGCAAAGCCAGATAATGAAGATTGCAACTCCAAGTTTTTGCGATCTTTACCTCAATCATGGTTACAAGTAAGCATTGCCTTCAAAACTAAAGGTGGGCTTGATATGATTACCTTTGATGAGCTGTACAACAAACTTAAAGCTCTTGAGCATGATGTCAGAAGTCCCTTCCGTTCATCATCTACTGCTACTCACACAGCCTTTGTTGGAGCCTCCACTCCAAAGATGATACATGCTCCAAGTCCAACTTATTCATCATCCTCTTACACTACCACTCCTTCAAGTTCTCAATCTACAACTAGTGGTATAATGGAAGATGTGCTTGGATCCTTGTTTGCTGATTATGATTCTCAGCAGGAACTTGCATATGAGGATTTTGATCAGGTAGATCCACTGGAGATGGAAGAGATGAAGTTGAAGTGGCAAGTGGCTATGCTCTTTATGGACATCAAGAAATTTGAGAGTAAGGCTGGGAGGAAGTTTGGTTTCCAGGGAAGAGATCTAGCAAGGTTTGACAAGAAGAAGGTCAAGTGCTTTACATGTCATCAGATGGGTCACTTCTCTAGAGAATGCAAGGATAGGAAGGCTGGAGATGAGGTGAGATACTCTTCCTATCAGCAGAATCAAAGGGATGCTGGAACTTCGAAGCCTAGATCGTCAGTTGCTATGGTCACTTTGGATGCCAATGTCGACTGGAAGTCACATGAGTCTGAGAATGATGATGGTCCTGGTGGTGATAATATTGGGTTGCTAGCAAGCTGTACTTCAGAAGATAGGCATGATCAGATTGCCTTGATGGGCATCTCTCAGGTACAAAATTGTTTGTTTGGTTGTAGTAAACGTTATAATGAACTTAAGGAAGCCTATGATATTTTGAAACCTAAATATAATGAATGCTATGTTGAAGTTGAAGCTTATAAACATAGTTTAAAAACATTAGAAAGACAAAAGGTTTGGTTTCAGAAGAATCAGATAGCTTATGATGAGAAGATTAGGATGTTAGAATGTGATCTAGAATGTACAAAAAATGACTTAAGAAGGTCTGAGAAATTAAAAGCAGATGTGGTGTCTGAAAACAGTGTATTGAAAGAAAAACTAGATGCAGAAATAACTAGACATAAATAATGGTTAATATCTGGTGATAATCTAGCTAGAGAGATCTATGGTAGTCAATCTGAGACCTCTGCTATAGGTTTAGGTTTTAAAAAGTATGTAGGTTTAGAAGCTAGACATGATGGGCGTAAAACTACACCAGCAGGCTTAGCTAATTATGTCAAAGAAGGTGACCTACATGCTGTACGTGGATCTATTAGAGGGATACCTATGCCAGTTGTCCTTTCCATTACTGTTAACTTTGATGGATCACACCATCTTTATGGCAAAAAGTCAAAAGACTTGCGGACCCGATTCTTCATCTACTGATTTTGTCTCTTGCTCGACAGTGACAAATCTTACGATCAAGGGTCTACTTCTTATGCCACTGTGATTCAAGTGATAAGTCAGACCTACCCAAGACCTCACCCATGTCTGCACCCAATCCTACTTACAAGCCTATTAGAGTTGCTTCTGAGGAATCATCTTCCAAGACAGTTTCCTCTGAAGACTCGTCTTTTCATTTTTTGAATAATAATTCTGTTAAAAACAATTCTTTTCATGGTTTTGGTTTGAATACTTCTGCTTGTAATAGAACATCTTTTGGTTTGAATAAATCTTCTAAACAGAAGACATGTTTTGTGTGTGGAAGTAAATTTCATTTAATTAAGGATTGTGATTATCATGAGCAAAGAATGGGTGTTTGTGCTGGGAAATCTAGACCATTGTAGACTAATGTTAATAGTATACCACCTTATATTCCACAAGCTACTCATAACAAACCTTCTCCTTGGAGAAGATCTGTAGCAAGACCATATGTGCAACCAACTAGTTCATACTTTAAAAATGGTTATTGGCATGGATATGCTGACTCTTTGAATGATGGGAAAGGTTATTGGGATACTGCTGTGAAGCCCTCAGTAGGTTGTTCTTGGCCACAAAGGGGACCTAAATTTCAATGGAAACCCAAGAACAATGGTGGATCTTATAAATCTGCATGGCCTCAATCTAAAGATCCATAAGGCAGGTTCAAGTCAGTAATGACTTGAGCCTCAATAGTGTACTAACTTTTTGTATATTTTTGTTGTTGTTGTAGGATCATCCTCTTAAGCACAAGGAAGTTGGCATTGTTGATAGTGGTTGCTCTAGAAGCATGTCAGGAAACAAAGATATGATGCATGATTTTGTACCCCTTGAAGGAGGAAGCAATGTGAAATTTGGTGGAAGTGATGGTAGAATCACTGGGAAAGGGACCATCAAAACACCTCAACTGGACTTTGAGAATGTGTACTATGTCAAGGAACTATAACACTTCAACTTGTTCTCAGTCTCACAAATCTGTGATACAAAGAACAAAGTACTCTTCTCTGAGGATGAATGTCTTGTGCTGTCTAAAGACTTCAAACTTCAAGAAGATACATCTATTTTGCTGAGAGTTCCTCGTACTCACAATCTATACACATTCAACTTAAATGATGTACAACCAGAAGGTGACTTAACTTGTTTGGTGGCTAAAGCATCCCTGGATGAGTCTACAAAATGGCATAGAAGGATGGCACATGTGAATTTCAAGACCATTAACAAGCTATCTAAACTGGGTCTTGTTGAAGGACTTCCTTCTAAAGTTTTCACCAATGAACATAACTGTGTTGCCTGCAACAAAGGAAAGCAACACAAAGCCTCATACAAAGCAATTAATGCAGTGAGCCTTATTTCAGCACCTCTTCAGTTGCTTCACATGGATCTCTTTGGTCTAACTCAAGTCAGAAGCATAGATCACAAGTATTTTTGTCTGGTTATTACTGATGACTATAGCAGGTTTTGTTGGGTATTCTTCTTGAGGACTAAAGATGAAACCTCTCCAGTTTTAAAAGAGTACATTAATCTTGTTGAAAACCAGCTGAATAAAAAGGTTAAAGGTATCCGGTGTGATAATGGGACAGAGTTCAAGAATGCAGTTTTGATAGAACTCTGTAAGTCTAAAGGAATCCGAAGGGACTATAGCACTCCAAGAACACCTCAACAAAACGGGGTGGCTGAAAGAAAGAATAGGACCACGATAGAGGCAAAGCAAGATCTATGCTTGCAGACTCTAAGTTACCCACTATGTTTTGGACTGAAGTAGTTGGTACAGCTTGTTATGTTCTAAACAGGGTATCTATCACTAGACCTCACTTTAAGACACCTTATGAACTTCTCTATGGGAAAGTTCTTGTTATTCATTACCTTAAACCTTTTGGATGTCAAGTGACTATTTTGAATACTAGTGATCCACTGGGTAAATTGGATGAGAAGGCTGATGAAGGATATATTGTGGGTTATTCGGCTCATAGTAAGGCATATCGGGTATACAATTTGAATGCTAAGAAGATTGAGGAGACTTTGAACCTGAGATATCTAGAAGACAAGCCTAATGTTCAAGGACAAGGTCATGTTTGGTCTTTTGACCTTGATTACTTAACCGACTATTTGGGTTATTCTAGACATATGGCTAACCAAAATGCAGGTACACAAGTGTCTCCCACTGATAGTGCTGCTACCATGAATGCTGATTCTGATAGTGAGTTTGAGGATGATGAGCATCCTATTATTGTACCTTCTTTCTCCCCTAACAATTTTGCAGGTGACACTTCCAAAGTTACTTCTGATGAGAGTGAAGATGAGTCCAACTATGCAGAGGACCTTGCTAGGCTTAAGAAAAAAGAGTATGCAGGTAATCTAGAAGCTGAGAGGAATGCTGAGGAGATTGCAAGAGAAGCAATTAGTGGAAATCATCATTCTGCTGCATGTGATCATGTTTCTCCTATCATCACCAATTCTGCTGAAGGCTATGCTATTTCTACTCCCATTTCTACTAGAGTGTCCACAGACTTTGGAGAACCTTATAAAAGTTTTCCAAGACCTTCAGATCTTGGTAATCATCAACCCAAAGCTGGAGTCTTCACCTCACCTTCCTATGACACTGATTTTGAACCAATTGTGTCTAATGTTGATACCTCCATTGATGTAAACACCACTGCTACTAAAAGGATCAACATTGCTCATCCACAGTCCAATATTATTGGTGATCCTCATGCACCTGTTAGAACTAGGGGTACTGTGACAAGTTCGAAATATGGTCAAGTGGCTTTTATCTCTTATGTCTCAAACCAGCAAAGAGATAATCACACAGACTTTGATCATTGTCTGTTTGCCTGTTTTCTCTCTCAAGTGGAACCAACAAGTGTTACTCAAGCCTTGGAAGATTCAAGTTGGCTTGAAGCAATGCAAGAAGAGATGCAACAGTTCCAAAATCAGCAGGTTTGGATATTGGTGCCACTACCTGATGGGAAGTATGCTATTGGGACTAAATGGATATTGAAGAATAAAAGAGATGCAAGGGGTGTTGTCATTAAAAATAAAGCAAGATTAGTAGCTCAGGGGTATAGACAAGAGGAGGGGATTGATTATGATGAAGTGTTTGCACCTGTTGCTAGAGTTGAGGCCATACGAATATTCTTGGCTTATGCATCTTACATGGGTTTCATGGTATATCAAATGGATGTTAAAGGTGCATTTCTGTATGGTGAAATAGAAGAGTAGGTTTATGTCACTCAACCTAAAGGATTTGAAGATCCAGATCATCCACATCATGTTTACAAAGTAGTTAAAGCTCTCTATGGACTACATCAGGCACCAAGAGCATGGTATGCTAGGCTTTCATCATTTCTGCTGAAGCATGGCTATAGAAGAGGTGCCATTGATAAAACACTTTTCTGAAGAAGAATTCCATAGACATTATTCTTGTGCAAGTTTATGTGGATGATATTATATTTGGGTCCACTAAAGAAGCTTGGTGCAGGGAGTTTGAGGAGCTGATGAAGGGAGAGTTTCAGATGAGTGCTATAGGGGAGCTTACTTTCTTTTTGGGTCTTCAAGTTCAGCAGAAACCTGATGGTATCTTTATCGGTCAGGACAAATATGTGAGGGACATTTTGAAAAAGTTTGGTATGGAGAGTGTCAGGACTGCACAACACCTTATGAAGCTCCAAAGTCAAACACAAACAATGAACCAGATCTACCTGTGAATGTTCATTTATACAGATCTATCATTGGTTCATTAATGTATCTAACGGCTTCTAGACCTGATATCACTTTTGCTGTGAGTGCTTGCTCTAGACATCAAGTCACTCCACTTGCTTCCCATCTGAATGCAGTGAAGAAGATTTTTAAGTATTTGAAAAGTCAACCTCATTTAGGCCTTTGGTACCTAAGAGAGTCTCCTTTTAAGCTGGAAGCATATAGTGATAGTGATTATGCTGGTGCAAATCTGGATAGGAGATCCACAACTGGAGGTTGCCAATTCCTTGGAAAGAGATTGATTTCTTGGCAGTGCAAGAAACAAACTATTGTGGCTACCTCATCTACTGAAGCAGAGTATGTTGCTGCTGCAAATTGCAGTGGACTGGTTCTTTGGATACAAAATCAATTGTTTGATTATGGGTATAACTTCATGAACACAACAATTTTTATTGATAATCAAAGTACCATATGCATTGTTAAAAATCCAGTTTTTCACAGTGATGATAATGTGGCAGATTTGTTAACTAAGGCTTTTGATGGACCAAGGTTTCAACACCTTGTGGTTCATATTGGTATGCTTAACCCTTGACTGCAAAGTTTAAGGGGAGGCATAAGCCTCAGGGGAGGCATATGCCTCAGGGGAGGATTTTGGATGTAAAATTTGTATATGAGTTTATATATTTGCTAATACTAACCAACATATGTTCTGTTAGTTTGTTTTGGTTTGGTTTGTGTGTTTTCTCTGTTTCTGTCTTGCAGGTTGCATAGTTAAGTTCAAGTTCATCAAGTTTGGTTCAAGTTTGGTTTATTGGAGAATGGTCAAGTAAGCTAGAAGCATGTTTTTCTACTGATGCAAAGTACTGAAGTAAACAAACTGTTTCCACTGAAGAAAAAGTACTGAAGAGATGTGCTGAAGTTAAATTTCTCATACATTCAAGAAACAGTTTACAGCTTACAGCTTACAATGCTTACAATCAACTTCAATAGGAAAATACAAGATTCATAACTATACATGTTCTACTGAACCTATACTAAGTACCTAACATCTACTAGCTCATATAATCTATTCCAACTGCTGGATATGCATGACCAGGATATGCATGACCAGTACGATGAGCTAAGGATCAAAATGGGAAGGATGGATTAAGGAAACCCAAGATGATGAAGATGAATACAGCAGATGGATGTGTGATATGACTTTGTCCTTTGTGCTTCATCTGCTGGTTTCACCAAAAAGCAATCAATCCATCTTCCTTTTACCCTTCCCCTTTACGATATGAGATGAAGCACCAAACCATGGTGCAGGAAGAGCGAACACCACCTGTTTAGGTTGAGGTGGTGGAGGTTGAGGGTGTGAAGTTATCTCCTTAGTGGAGTCATCAGAATCATCAGAAGATTCACTTGGATCCACTACACTGTCATCTTCAGAAGAAGGGAGAAAGGGGGATTTCCTTGGTCGTGATGTTTGTGGAGGAATATAGAGTTGCCAAAGGTTAGTATCATCACTTGATGATGATGATGATGATGATGATGGAGAATAGGTTGGATCAATAACCTCTGGTTTGGTATTCATGGTTGATTTTGGTTTGTCATGAAATTAGGGTTTTGTGATGAAAATTGGGGATAAATGATGTATGTGAAGTGTGAATTGGGATCATTATATAGACGGATTCGAGGTTTAATGTAATTTAATGTGAGTTTGGTGGCACAGTAATGCTCCAGATATTTATTGAGGATAATCTTTTATCTTGAGAGGTTTCTGCTGAAGCGGATTACTTCAGCAGATTGACCGTGTTTTTGCTGAAGTGTTACTTCTTGGTTAAGTTGAAATACACGTAAGATATAGTCAACGTAAGTTCCGATATTTTTGACTATAATTTGGGCAACTTATACCAACACATTATTTGCATATCCTTACTTCAAATAAAACGATTCTCTCTTTACTTACTTCTAAAACACTTCCAGTTGTGTGACTTTTAACCCTATTATACAATTTTGCTCATGGCGCTTCAATTGAAGAAATATCATAATAAAGTTGCTTTTCTGGGAAAAGCAAAGGGTGATGAACTTTATGAACCAATGGTGGATTTCTTGAAAAGATCCAAGATTTGTTATGCTTTAACGCATTCTCCGGAAGTTGTTTATGAATCATTGGTTACACAATTTTGGGCAACTGCTAAAAAGAGGAGTGATACAGAGATCATTGTTGTGGTTGACGGAACAGAGTATGTTGTGACAGAGGAGTTGATTAGAAGAAAGCTTCAGTTGGATGATGTTAATGGGGTTTATCATTCTAATGCTGTGGATATTCTTGATGGGCTAAGAGCTTTTGGATATCAGGGTACAAGGACTGATATGTGGTTAAAAATCAGTTATGCCCAATGTGGAGGTTTTGGTTCAAACATTGCTTGATGTATAAGCAATAAATCAAGAGGATGGGACCAATTTTCTACTCAGCTGGGATGTGGTATTGTTTGTCTTTCTCAGGGTTTGACTTATAATTTTTCTAAGTTTATTTTTGATAATATGGTTGAAAATATATGTAGGAAAAAGCATAAGTTTTTGATGTACCCTAGGTTCTTACAAATGATTTTGGACATTACTACCCAAGCCCAAGCTTTTTGTCCCATAGGAGCTTTAACTTCTAAACTATTTTCTTCAATGAGAACTAAATATGAGGGGGAACATCATCCTTTGCTAGCAGCTATGTTGCCTCAAGGCAATGAGGCTGCTGAAGAAGGGAATGTTGTTGGTTCTCCACCTTCTAATGCTCTTTGAAGCACCTTTTGTTTCTCCTGACCAACCTTCACCCACACCTTCACCTAGACCTAGTTCTAGTCCACCACCTACACAGGTTCCTCATGATGAGGTTGAGACTGAGATTAATAGGCTGACCACTCCTAGTCCTGTTAGAGATTCAGTTGATGATGGTGTTCCATTCTTTGAGCATGTAGATATTTCTTCTGAAAGGCCCAATGATGCTCCCATTACCACAGAGCAATCTACTGGTGGAGCTGAGGACCCTATTACACTTACTTCTTTATATGCTCTAGTGAACAGGTATGTAGCTGAAGTTACTGATCTCAAGAAGGAGCTTGCAGAGACTAAATCTAATCTTGGTGGTGAGATTGTAGAATTAAAAAGGAAGGTTCAGGATTTGGAAGTACAACTGGGTCATAGTAGAAAAAGGAGATTGGATGTTTCTCTTGATGAGGAGGAAGTGGACACTCAGTTTAAGTCACTTGATATTTTGGCTAATGTGGCTCAACAATCTAATGCTTCTACTCCAATGGCTGCTAAATCTGTAAAGCAAAAGGAGCCAATTTTGTTTACTAGAAGGAGGAGAAAGCAATCTTTGAGCAAGGATACATTGCAAAGTGAGGATATTTCAACTAATGAAGAACATGTTGTTGCTGATACTCCTATGATGGACATTGCTATTGAAGTTGGTCAAGCTTCATCTGTGCAAGCACAACCTGCTTCTATACCTTCAGCAGATACTTCTGAAGTTTTCCTTGCTGGAAGAAATTTTAATTTGAATCTAGAAGCTGATGTATTTTCTTTTGATGTACATCTGGATGAATCTTCTGAAGTTCCTTTTGGTGATACTCCTTGGTGATGTTGTTTTTGAATCTATAAAGGGCAAGGAGTAATGGTTGACAATGAGCTTGGTCGGTCCGGTTAGTGAACAGGAAAGGTTAGCACAAGACAGTATGTTAGCTGAATGTGCAAATTTGAAGAAAAGTGATGAATTGGCTAAACAGATTGAAGCTGAGTCTATTTCTAATTTGCCTCTGAGAGCGAAAAGAATTGGATGCAATGGCTACTCGGATCCCGATGCACACTGGGATGCTTATACTCAGCAAGCTATTTCTAATCCTACACTCGCTCAGAGTATCTTGGGTGCAGATTTTGATAGTGAGAATTTTGTGGCTCAAATGGTGGCTCGTGGACAACAAAGAAAGGAAGAAGCAAACAAAGAAGAAAGCCATAATTGCTCAAAAGAACAAAGCTAAGAGAGAGAGACCACCAACCTGAAGCTCGAAGAAAGCAAATATGAGAATTGTGGTGAAAAATCGAGTTCTTCAGTGTATAACTCGGTTTAACAATGAAGCAAGTCTTGGCTTTGCACGATCATGTTCGATTCGCAAGTATAATCAGATCATGAAGTTTTCTTCATCTTCTTCAACACCTTCTTCTAACTTGAAAAGGATTACTGGGAATGCAGTTGCTCCAAAGGCCAAAAGACCCAAGTTTGTTGAGATTGTGGAGAATTTTGATGATATTCCACCTAAGGTGATGTCTCCATGGTTACTGAGCCACTCTGAAGCTCCTCATTCACCTAACAGGGTTTCTTCTGCTGAACCTTCTATTGTTTCTGCTGAAGCAACTACTGAAGTTACTCGTTCAACTGACAAGGTTTCTTCTGCTGAACCTTCTGTTGTTTCTTCTGCAACACCTGATGTGCCAGATTCAACTCCATCTGTGGCATCTGTTGATACAGAAGGAGGTAATATGGTTAAGAAAGCTGAAACAACAGCTGTCAAATCTAAACAGGCAAGAAAGGTGCTTGACATAATGAATGCATTACGTGGTGGTGTTTCACCTAAGTCCTCTTCTTCTTCTTCAAGTCCTACTAGAGAAGCTCATGAAGAATCTGAAGATGTTCCATCTTTGGGAATCTATATACCTGGTAGGCGGAAGAAGAGGATGGCTAAAAGAAGATTCTCTTCTCTAAGGAGATCTGTGAGATCAGCTAGGATTCAGTCAGCTAGGGTTGAGACATCTAGCCAGCATATTCCTGTGGATCTAACGGCTGCTGAGTCAACCTTTATCACAGAAGGATCTGCTGCTGATTTTCCTGAGGGGTCTCATGATGTGTTGATTAATTGGTCTTTGAAAGATGCTGAGCTTAACATCATTCATCGCTTGGATCAATCCAATATGCAGTTCAACTTTTTGAAGGAGATATTGCATTTGGTAGATAGGGCAGATTTGCTTACTTTGTATACCCTTGTCACTAAGCATTATCATTATCATGCACCAAGGGTTCTGGGATATTCTTATTGGGAGATCTTCATGTTCTGTTTGATTCTCAATCTCCCAATGGTAAAGGACATTTTATTTGGAAGAACTCTCATCTGTGGCAGGTTGAGTTTTGGAGATTTTATCCTCTGCCTCGTGTGCATGTGGTGGAGACAAAGGGTGGAATTACTGTCTGTATGTTTGCTGAGAGAACTTATCCATTATCTAAAAGGCTTATGGAAAGAATACTTAGACAGAAGTTAGAAGTTCCTCTAGATCCAATTGGGAATGATAAGTTGCATGCTGAACAATGTGTTGGAATTATTAAGAATCAGCTTCTGCAACATTGAGCATCATCTTGATTGTGGTAATTTGTATGGTTTGTAATATGTGTTATCTTTGTTTCTTTGTTTGTTTCTTAGTTAATAAAAAAAAATGAAAAAAAAAAACTTATGTATATTCTTTGTATGACTTACTTTTCTTGTAGGTTTGTTGTATATTATTGCTGGTTTTTAACTCACCAGATGTACCTTGTGTATGTCAAAGAGTTGGCTAGTCCAAAGGGTACAGCTTTGGTAAAGACACATCAAATCTGTTGATAGCTGTAATGGTTTGCTCAAAATCATAGGGTATACAACCACCCAAGCTTAATTGCTGAGGGTTGTATGGTCATCAATTCACCATGGTTTATTCCTTTTTGGAATCCAAGAATTGACTAGCCCACTTGTATATGGCTTGTGGTAAAGGTAGTGGAATACCATATTTGGTAATCAGTTCACCAATTCTAAGAATTGACTAGTCCTGAGCAAACGGCTACAGGTAAAGACATATCAAATCCGTTTATATGGTTTTTGGTTTGCTAATAAATCAGATGGTTATCAGTGTACCATAGTTTTCGAACTTAAACATTTGGCTACTCCAGTAGTGATGGCTATTGGTAAAGAGACATCAAATCCATTATTTTCAATGATTCACCTCTCACAGGAGTTAACACACCTGGATGTAATGAGAATAGTATGAAACTAAAATGTTTTGATGTACATGTTGTCATTTGTTCTTTGCAAAGATCAGGAGTTTAAATGTTTGTTATCATAGAGATGTTATTGATGATTCTTTGTTGCTGATGTTCGAGTACAATCCTCTGAAGCTTTGAAGATCTATCACGAAACTGGAACTTAACCTAGTCAAATTCCAGTTTAGGGGAGGATTGTTGGGAATTCTGCTAAGTTACAATTCCTGATGTTTCACGAAGAGATTCTGCTGAAGTTCATTGTTTATCTGAAGAACAATCTGAAGTAGTATAGTACGTAGTTTGTTTCTGCGGAAATAGTTATTCCGTGTTTTCTATAGTTAGTTAGGATATGCATGAGCTTTATTAGGAAGTGATAATGTATATCTTATTGAGTTTTATGATTATACGTTTCTTAGGAAACAAGTTAGGGTTCCTTGCCTATAAAAGGAACACAATAGTATGATTGATGTAACGAATTGAAAAACAAAGTTTTAGTAATATAAAGATCCATAGAGGATCAACGTGTTCTTAGTTATTGTGTTTGTGCTTATATTTGATTTCCGCTAAAGAATATAAGTCGTAGAGATTGTCTATTAGTTTGCTTGTGATTACATAAGTAATACTAACGATCTGCGAGTGCTCAAGATCTATCAAGGTCTACAGTTTCAACACGGCGTAACTTTAAGTGAAAATTAAGCCGTAACCAATGTCGGCGCAAATAATTACGAAAATAGAAAACTACGACGTAACTAAATTATTAATTACGCCGAAATCAAAATTACACCGTAACTAATTTAGAGTTACGCCCTAAATATGTAATCTCGTACTTTTTATCATCCTCCTATTTTCTTGAAACATTATTACTCTTGTGTACGCTTTTGGCCCCTGAAGTAGCGCATGGATTCATATCACGTCCAAAAGCCTTAATAATACGTATAAGATATTTACGGTTTTAGCCCCTCGTCGTTCTTGATATTTTTATACTTGGTCCTTGAAGTGAATAAAATAAATATTAACTTGCCGCCTCCAGTCCCTGGACTTCAAAACTTTGCGCCCAAGTATTTAATTACGGCGTAACTAAATCACTAGGTTACGCCGTAATTCTTCGTATGCACATACTTATCCACTCCGAAATTATCTCTACGGCGTAACTAAATTTCCATGTTACGCTGTAACCTTCACAAAAATAATTACGACGTAACCATAAGAATTGGTTACGCCGTATCCTTCAAAGTATCATGTTTACGCCATAACATTATTAATGAGTTACGCTCTAATCTTCTCATTGAATTCATAGGCCCTCGTAAATCTATCTTCAGAACATATATTTGGCCTTATGTCATGTCTTTTCCACTCTAATGCCTCATTTATCCTGAAATGCAATTATGAACGAATATGAACGAACTAAGTACCATATTAATACAAATGAGGCTATAAACACGGGAATTTGACATATAAAATATCAGGCTAATTTGATGTTATCAGGCTCCTACCCGACGTCAAAGGTCTACCCCTTGGGGAGTCGAGGGTCTTAAGTTACCTAAGCCAAGTCATTAAGTACCCTACATGCAAGATTCGAAATAATGAGTGCCCGAGCGCTAGCATCTTAGACACTCATCCCTAACTTCTTAAGTTTATCCGTACGACCGGTGATCATTTGGTCAGCTCGCATAAGAGAGGAAGGTTCGTCAGTTCGTTAATACTTAGGGCCAGTTGGTCAATTCTCCTAAGCAACTAGATACGACCGTATTTCAAAACTACCGAAGCTAGGGTAACTACCATCGAACTATGCATGCATACACTGGAAACAATTATATGGAAGCATGAAAATACAAACAATACATTCAAGGAATCATAACTAGGCTAGCACCAAAGTTGCTTAGCCGATCATATTAAAAGAAACAATAAATTCAATGTTTAACATAATGAAAGACATGAATTAAAGTAAACGGTAGAAATGATCGCTAATGCTTATCGATATGATGTGATTCCTCCCTTGGAGATGGCTCCGTATGCTCCATATGATCTGCCTTTGGAACCCTCTTCACGTTCTCTGCTTTTGAGTTGTGATTGAATGATGTGAAATGCAGAATTTAGGGCTATTATTTATAGGCATAATCATAGTTAAGGCGTAACTTGAGTTAAGAATTACGCCGTCACTTAATTATCTTCAAAATATAACTATCGTTAAGTAGACTATGGCGTAACAATAGGGAAAGGTTACGCCGTAGTTAGCAGCCCCGTCGTATAGTAGATGTGGGTTACGCCGTAACTTACTTATCTTCAAAACATAACTCTCGTTAAGTAGACTACGGCGTAATGCTTGTGAGGAATTACATCGTAGTTGATGTAGGCGCGAAATACTTCATGGCCTAGATGATTACGGCGTAACCTTAGTTGGGATTTACGCCGTAACTGCAGTTGAGTAGGCAATCCGAGATAAAACACTAGCTACGGCGTAATGTGAGAGAATGAGTTACACCGTAGCTTCTTCATAAGTAGCATACTATCATAAACCATTAGGAAAATCTCCAAATCCGCGTCTCTAAGCTCCAATGCTCATAATTTACCTAGATATGAAATATAAAGGAATACAAGCGTAAATCCATATAAATGACATAAAATATGAGCATTATCAGGGGAAATTGACACTAAAAAGTCAGGACTATTTGATGTTACCAAGTATCCTCCCACTTGAACTCTACTTGCCCTCAAGTAGACCTTATTAGAAAATTTTC
Organism: Chrysanthemum makinoi; assembly: GCA_910596185.1. Taxonomy (NCBI): domain Eukaryota; kingdom Viridiplantae; phylum Streptophyta; class Magnoliopsida; order Asterales; family Asteraceae; genus Chrysanthemum; species Chrysanthemum makinoi. The sequence goes on along the minus strand of OU343224.1, from coordinate 225,014,069 downwards.
TAAAAAGATATCCCCCAATACCTGGAAGATATGAGTTTAAAATCCCTTATGCTAGAATAAATCAAAGCCAAACACCTCACGAAATGGGAACAAACACTCAAATTCTCTCATATAGTCTAAGTGATCACTCAAAGCATAGTCATAACATGTATTATATCATAAGCTTGGCGGTTACACAAATCTCCACCACTAGAGTTAAGGACTAAACAATCTTTGAAGGCAATATGGGTGGACACAACATAAGGTTAAGGGTGAAATGTTATTACTAACTTGTTAGGTCACCATGTTTGTAACACAAGCATCAATATAAGAACTAGATAAGAAAGTGATCGGTTGAACACAGTAAAACAATACGCGTAAGACAATAAGAAAAGTTATGCGTGTGTATTGAAATAAGATGAACAACCAACCCTCAAGTGAGGGTTTACATGATTATTTATAGGAGGGAACTGGGGCAACACACCAAGTTCCCATCCTTTCCTTATTGGTCTTTGGATAGGCTCATGGGCTTTCTACATGAGCCTAACGTTGATTACTAACATAAAAGCCATAATTAAGCTAACTATTACATATTAATAACTAACACTTGAATTCTAGTTTAGGAGTGATTCCAACAATCCCCCCCTAAGTGTTAGTGATTGATGATATAAACGTTGTAGGTGTTGATGTAATAGTAGCTTTGACGTCTTTTGACATTCTTCTTTCTTCCGAGAAGAAGTTCCTTGATTCGAACAATCTCCCCAGTGTAGGGAAATTGTTTCCTTTGAAGTATTCTACTTTGACATCATCATTTTCTTTGTTCTATGATCTTTGTTCTTTGTAATGGAAGTGATAGTATGTTGTGGTTGCCTGCATCAGGTCCGCTTCGTTGCTCCAGTGTCTCCACGTCTTTCTCCAACATGCTCACACACTCTTTAACGTTGGATTTCAGTGCTGATGTAGTTCTCTTATTCTTTAGACTTTGTAGATTCTTTGACTATGACGAAGAATCATTCTGCCTTTGTGTTTCCTTTTGAGAGAACTTGAATTAGTGATAATGTTGGCATGAGCATGTGGAGAATCTGCACGATCTTTTCTACCCGCAAGCATCCATAAGAAGAAAACATAAAACATGGGTTAGAAATAGTCCAACACTTACAAGTTTGAACTTCGAGAGTGTTAACAGCATAGTGTGAAAACACAACTCTAATTCTCACAAAGGCTGTTCCTGAACTGCAAGCATCCATACCGAAGTACATCTACAGTTTAGATGAGTCGCTGAGGTACACCGAAGCATCACCCCACGACTATAGACCGTTTGAGACACACTAAGCGTAATCCACGGGGAGTTACAGAAGTGACCTGCTGTCAGGGCTGTATGATGTTGACCCTGGCAGGAGTTTCCATTCAATCACTGAGGATCACATGTGTAAACCTCTCATAAATGTTCTCGACAGATTGCTAAGATCTGTGTAGGACTCGATATTGTATCACTTGCGTCCTTATTGTTGAACGACAAGTGATGAAATGTTAAGTGTACCTAAGAGATTTTTTGATGAGTCTCGTGGCTCTAGACTCAATAGTGCGCTTTGGTTTTCCGGAGCGGAGACTAGGGAGAGGGTCTCCTTGCTTCAATACCAACAATCTCTAAGAGAAAGCCGATAGTTTATGTAGGGTTCCCTGTGAGAATGAAACAAGCTTCTGTTGAGAGAAACTTGAGTGGTTAAGAAGGTTTAGTGCATGCGTCACTGAGTCCATGACGACTTTGATCTTCAATACCGGCGTCATCGAGTGAAAACCAGTAGCATATGAATTGAACCCGGTGTCTGCCCTAAGTTGAATAATCTGGAGGGCTATTTCTTTTCACCGTTTTCTTTGTATTTCTTTTTAATTCTTCAACTCCTTCTTTCTCGGATTCTCATTTTCTCCTTTTTTATAATCATACCTAAGGACTTCTAGATTCTAACTATTGGTGGTGTCCTTGGGTAGATCCCTTCGGCTCTGGCGGATCATAGGACGGTTATTCCTAACCTTAATCAACTTATAACTCCATAGCCACAAAACCAGTTTGCATGAAAATATCTCAAAGTGGTTATGAGTAAAAGCATTTTGTACCACTGTTTGAGAGTGTAAGATTATGCAAAAATACTCCCCCTCCACACGTGCTTAAGTGTTTTGACTGAAATCTGCACGGTGAGAGAAGAGCGCGCACTTTTGAATTGATCAACTCATGATAGACAATCCCCCGCGAGACACAGTTACGTTGCATAGTTAAAGAGTTACATTGTCAGTTTATAGGTGACAACTAGCTCTAATAACTACCTTGATGGTGTGGACAACCTCTAAAGGTTGTCAAACCAGTCAAATTTCATATCTACCAAGAGTTTCTCGAATGGTACATTCTACTCGGACAAGTCCTTTGCGAGACACGTTTACATCACTAGCGAACTAGCTTGAAATTATTACCCGTCCCGGACAAGTCTTTTCGATTTACTAGCATTTCAGAGTTCGTCAATTCGTTGGTTAAGTCTATTCACACAATGATTCTCTTGCAAGTTACAACATATTTCTTATCACATAAATTTTTCTCCCCCTAAAAAATGGCATATAAATGTTATTTTTGATGAAATTTTGATATCGAATATGACCATTTCGAGTTTTGCGAGAAGATTAACACAAAGAACAATTTGTGAACAAAGTTTTTAATCAAATACTCCCCCTCAACAAGTGATATTAACGTTTGAGGTTTTGAAAAACATAAGGGGAAGTACTTGTTCTTTTGAGCAAAACTTTTTGAAAAATTGAAAGTTTTGATAAGTTTTACTCAAAAGTAAGAAGCTTTCGCTTCTTTTATAGGATTGTCGCATTGAAGCGTACCACAGGGTCCTTTCATTACAAGTACGGGTTGTACACTGTTATGTGTGCACAAGCCATAGTTAAATATAAATCACACAACCAAGAAATGATAATTAAACAAATCAAGGGTTACCAGGAGAATCTGGTAGTCCAGCAATAACTTCAGGAATACGTTCTGGACGTTGATATCCTGTGAGAGAAATGCTGGGATGACCACCTACGAAACTCTCCAACGTTCTAAACTGGTCCCTTCTGAACAACCTTTCATCGATGCGAGTGATGATCCTCTTAACATCCCTTTTATCCTTCGAATTCCATCTCTTCTTCTACCCTATGCCTTCATGTATCTCCTTTAACTGATAAGCTAAACCATCCCTGACGCTCTTCAGTGTATGATCCCTAAACTTATGAAGCTCTCTGCACGCCATTAAGCAATTTCGGTGTAGTTCACTGCGGTAGACTACTCCAAATGGTTTGCTGATGAGGGTGTACTGAGGAAGTTTGTTAATGTCTGGAAGGTTGAGTTGTGGTTTAGTGAGGTTAACACGAGTCTGATACGATTCCACGGCAAGCTGAATGTCCTCTACACGTTCCTGGATCACTATGCTTCTGATGAAGATTAACAACGAATTGATGAACTCACGTTGGATTTCTGTAGAGAAATGTCGCATTCGTCCCTGTACCTTTGCGAGATACATATCTTCAATGTCGTTAAGAGACAATATTTGAAAATCCGCTTCACAGAATTCATAGTCCTCTTCGTCTTGACGTTTGACCATTATTTTCTTGAGGAAAGTGTAATCCCACTTTGACGAGAGAGTAACATGCTTAATAGCAACGATCCGCTTGTCACTAAACACTTCGTGTTTCGACGTTTGAACTTGGCAGCTTTTGTAGAAGATTCTTCGGCGTTCAGGCCAATGGTGAATCTCATACATTGCATCAAGGTCATACTTTTCCACTTTGTTGGCAAACATGTGGGTAGCATTTTCCTCAATGGCTTTGCTGTTGGAGTATATAGTTGCAGGGAAAGGAAGTGTGAGTGATGTAGCGTATTTCTTGGAGACATCGCTACCATGTAGGAGAAATTCTAGGTCGTTGTTGAAGAAATAAAGGAATGGAATCTTGGGTTGATCCGGTTGGCCAATTGTAGGTAGAGGTCTTGTCGATGTGTAGTATGGAGCTTTGTCTTTTCTTGTGAAGTCGATGTTAGCTTCGGGATTAAGCTAATCGATATTGTTCGACATGGCTCGTGCAATGTTTTCGAGATGGTATTCAACTTCGATTGCACTTTCTGAGCTATCTTTAAACAGTTGGAAGGCATCATTCTTAATTTGCCTTAGCTCAACCTTAGTCATCTTCTTCACTCTGAATTGTTCTTGAATCAGCTACACTTGATCCATAGTACGTCCTTCTACCATTTCTTGACCTTCTGGTAGTGAGGGAGTATCATCACAAAGTCTGGAAAACCAGTCATATTCTTGATTGTATCGTCATCTAGCCATGAGAGAACATCTCTTCTCTCTTCTTCTTCTTCTTCTTCATTGGCTTAGATGAGGATTCTGGTTTCTTTGTTGTGGTGGGAGAGGTGGGTTGTTGTTGGGGCTCATGGAACTCTTCATCGTCACCACCGGTGTATTTGAAATGATCACCGGTTTTCTCTGTAGATGGTGGTAACTCGAGTCCCGAGGTTTATCGGCAGCAGTAGAACTTGGTGGAGATCTTCTTTCGGTTGGAGTCCTTTGGGGTGGTGGTGGCATGGAGGAGGATTCTCCGTTTGTTTTGGACGTTTTGGTGCAGAATCCTTGTCCTTGTCATCATCATCTCTTAGTCGTTTAGGTTGACCTGCTGACTCTTTGCATGAAGACCTGAGTTGATAAGCTAGTAGACCCTCAAAAAATTTAGCTTCATCCGAAGTAAAGGTTGCAGATCGTTCGACATTTGCATCACCAATTTTGCAATTAACTCAGAGAGATCGGGTTCTTTAGCCATTGTATGTTTAACCAATACGACGATATTTGGAGTAAGTTGTCTGGAAAATACCTCCCTTCTCACACCGGGACGGTCGAGAAGAAACTTGTGAGTATATTCTCTTGCCGTCTTCTCCATTTCCTTTAGGAAATCTCCTTTGATAAACCGGATATGCTCCCTTTTTTTCAACAACTCGTTTATCCCGTTTTGAAGAAAGTTGATTCTGTCAGCGAGTTGATTCAGCTTTTTATTGGTCATGTCTTTCTTCCTGACTTGCTTGAAAGCATTGACAATCTATGTCTTAGCCCGGGATATCCAAGAGTCGGTTGGTTTCTTCAGTGACTTGGATGTGGATCTGGTTGTGCCTTTGGATGGTGGAGGTAAAGAGTGAGAAGACGAGTCTGGTGATGATGAGACATGAGGAGACTCAGGGTATTTTGGTGGCTCAGAAGTTTGTTCCTTGGAACGTGTTGGGCTGTCTAGAAGAAAGTCATCATAATCAACTTCGTCATCTTTTCTAGACTTAGCCATTTCTTCAGCCTTAATCTTGGCTTCTTCATCTGCTTGAGCTTGAGCTTCTTTATCGCTTTTTCTTTAGCTCGCAACCTCATCATCTTTATCGAAATCTTCTCCGTCTCTTCCTTTTACGGTTCCTCAAATTTATAGGTGATAGTGTCCTCCAGTCGCCGTTGTTGTTGATCGTGGGTGGTGGTACCAGTTCCCTTATCGGGTTGATTAACAGCGTCAAGAACTGGTGAAGATAGTGCACCACCACTTGACCCTCCGGGGCCACGAGTTTGTTCCTTTACGAACTCTTTGGCATTGTGTTGGAGTCTGATATTCTTCACCATTTTCACGTAGTCTTTATCCGGTTGTTCTTCATCCGAACTCTCCTCTTCTCTCGGCTCAAGCGGAGTTTTACCTTTACCTTTATCGCTTTTGACTGGAGGTTTTGCTACTTTTGAGTGTCATCGGTTGGAGTTTGAGTAGATGACCTCTTCGTCCATTTCCAGTATCCTCGGAGTCCTCGTCCGTAAGCTTTTGTTGCGGTTCAGGTTTGGGAATAGGAATGGCTTCTTTAGAGGAATTTTCCTTTTGTGAACATGAGTCCTCTTGGGATACTTCCTCGTACTCTCAATGCTTGTAATGCTTCTGCCTTGCCTCTCTAGTTTTCCTAGTAGGTGTACCAGGTGGACTTTTCATCAAGGAAACCTACTTTTGCCTTCTTCAAAACTACCGGATATCGTTTGTATGCGAATACGAGTTGTTTGATATCATCATAATAAGATAATATGTCAAGACGCACCTTGTTTCTTTGTTGTAGAGTCCTTAAATCGGCAGTGAGTGTGGGCTCATACAACACGAGTGTTGTTTAGGGTCATCAAGTCTTAAGGGAATATCGGGATTATACCCTAGAGCTCTTTGGATCAACAGTTTGGTGTATCTGATATACGGGATCTAGGTGCCAAGCTTTTTAAGGTAAGTCATCATGTCGTCCCATATCAGAGCTTCAACTTCTATGTCTTTCTTGTTGACCAAAGCCCAAAATATTTGCAGTTCCATGAGTTTGGGATGCTCATGACCACTATCACGCTACGGAAGCGGATTTTGCAATCATAATGTAAAGGGTTCTCCATGGCTGGGGAATGTTCTTGAGGTCCACAAATGAGTGCTTTGTGATTACCCCGGTAGCTTCATCATAGCCGATGTCGACCATGGCCGGAGTACGACATATTCATTGGAGTGGCATTGTATTGAGTAGGTTCGATGATGTGAATAAGAAGAATGGCCCTCAAATCTGGCGGTGTGATGGTGACTTGTTTGTTGTTAAGCGTCAACATTGTCACAACATTTTGACCTTTGATCTTTTCATTGTATGCGTAATTGGTGAATGTAGATCTCACGGTATAGTAGCAGAGTTAGTGAGCATGTTATCGATAGGGGTGAGTCTTTAGAAAATCCACATCAATCGACATGAAGACTCGAGCGTGAGAAGGTATCAAAATCAACTCGAGGTTGTTCTTTCCGATCTTCATAGGGTAACCATGAGGAAGATATCCGCAATAGTGAGAACATTTGGTGCATCCACATTTTGCATTTGGCGTCCATGTCGTGATCCGAAGAAATTTAGCCAAAAGAACCAACATATCGAAAGACATTACGTTAGTCAACAATTGATTTTATTATCTATTTATTGAATGTGATATGTCGATGATTGTTACGAGTCCAATGTCAGTTGTTAGTCCAATAGTCCATGAGGCGTCGTGGATAAGTTTAAATGAGTAGATTAACTTTCAGTTTTAAAGTCCAAGTTTTCACTTATTTTTCACAACTTATTAAACATTAAAGCTTATTAGTGACATTTTGGTTTCGTGGTGTTATGATTTATTTATTTACAAGTTTGCACGCGTAACAATTCATAATTTTGGTTGTTCTTAGGCTTAGGCGTAAAATTCTAAGTTTATGCGTAAGACGAAGGTTATACGATGTAGCATAAGCTTATGCGTAGGTTCTTGACTTACGCGTAAGAAATGTTACGTAGGAAAGAGGGCCTTAGGCATAAAGCTTACGCGTGGCGTATATGGAACCTTACGCGTAAGGCTTTTCGTAAGAGTGAACCTTATGTGTAGAGGTTACTGTTTACGCATATCCTTCACAGGATATACGTAGTCCCCATTGTAGAACCTTACGCGTAAGATTTCTCTTACGCATAACATTCTACGCGTAAGGTAATCTTTATGGGTAGATGTTCAAATTAACCTTGATTCTGAATTTTTCACGCGTAATAACCTGAAATAAGTTCATCATAATACCAATATTAACACATACATTTAATCCATTTCAGTTTTAAACATGAATACTCCAGTAAGCTAAGGTATGCGTAGAATATCATTTACGCGTAAACATTAAACCCTAGAGTTCAATTCCTACGAATAAGAATTCTAACCACAAGATTTACACCAAAATGTTTCTGGGATATCTTAGAGGCCTAATGAGATGTTCTGTACAAGTTTTAACATCAAAGACGCTATGAATCAAAAATACCCAAAACGTATAAACTTAAACCTTAACTTTTAATTCTTTCACTATTGATGTTTCTGGGAGTGTGGAAATGATCAATTCAACATATAGACAACATCTCTTAACCATCTAATTAACCTAAAACTCTCACACTTGAAAATACCCAATTCACGCATAAAACCCTAACTTTCAAAATCATTCAATTTGAGTTTCTGGGTGAGTATTGATGATAAAAATGGTATCAATGTGATTAGATAAACGTTTTGATACTACTATTTTAACCAAAAACACTCAAACTTGATTATCTGTTCATACGCTTATGCGTAGAACACAAAATCACTCCTAGATTAAAATCTAGCCGTTGGTTTTCAAAACAGTTCAAAACCTATGCTTAGATAATTACAAAGAACGTTTTTTCACTTACAAATTGATGATCAAAAGTCCGGTTTTGAAGGTTGAATCTTAAGTATTAGGTTTTGGTTAGTTGGGTAATAAATGTGATGAGTAAATGTGTTTATGAAAGTTAGGTGGAGTATTTTGTTAAAAATACTTTGAACTTTTGAGACATTCGATCCTCCACCTTAAACATTTACATCCAACGCCCATAACTTCCATTTTGGTTACCAAACGAGATATTTGGAAAGAAACTTGACGACACTCCCCTTAGACTTAAGAAATAATGAAATTTTATAAATTTGAGTCCAGGGAGTGTCAAGAAAACCAGAAATGTGACCACCTTTATCAAAGATACAAAGCGGGATGAGGTAACATGCAAGTAAAAGGTTTTATGAAACCGAAAATATTTGCTTTCTCCTCTCAACACGTGAGAAAATACTGAATTTGAAAAGGTTAAAGTGTTGTGAGAAGATTTGTACTTGCCATGTTAAAAGAAATATAGATAGAAGAATATTTTTTTTGTTGTTTTATCTGATTTTATATTTTTGTATTTTGTTTTTGAAAATATTTACAAAAGAGTTTTTGGTGTTTCAACGGTTTTTAAGAATGTTTTAAAAGTTCATCCATTTCATCTGGAGTCAAACACCGCATACCAATCTGGTGGACCAACTCATTAAACCTAGCGGGAGCTAAGGCTTTGGTGAGAAGATCTCGCCATTGGATTGATACCATAAAAGTATAATTCAACGGTACCCTTTTCGACGTGCTCCTTGATGAAATGATATCGAAGATCGATGTGCTTTGATTTTGGATGTTGAAATGAGTTACGATATCTAATAGCACTCCATTGTCCGCAAGACATCGATTTTATCAAATATGTAACCATAGTCTTTGAGTTGTGTTCTCATCCAGATGACTTGAGCACAACACGGCGACATGGCTACATATTCAAACTTTGAGGACATGACGATGTACAATCCCTTCTTCGATTGCCATGACACCGTTGAGGACAGCGATGTACAATCCTGCTTCGATTGCCATGACACCAGTTTATCACCAAGAAATTGTAGTGCTCCTGAAGTACTTTTTCGTGAATCTAAGCATCCTGCGGATCGCCACCAAAAGCTATTAGTTCAAAACCAGAATCCTTCGGATACTAGATCCCTAAGTTAATGGTTCCCTTGATGTATCGGAGGATTCTTTTAGCCTCTGAGAGGTGGGTTTGATTGGTCTCGACCGATAACATGAGCAAAGATATATGGCAAAAACAATATCGGGCTCGCTAGTTGTTAGATACATGAGAGACCCAATGATACTTTGGTATTTGGTAGGGTCCACCAATTTCCCATGTAGATCAGCGTCTAGTTTCTTGGTATGTGCCATTGGTGTGGCATAGGTGTCACGCATTTTGCATTCCAAATTTGTTTAAAAGTTCAAGGGCACATTTGGTCTGACTCAAGAAAATACCACGGGGTGATTGATGAACTTGCAGTCCTAGAAAGAGCGTAAGTTCACCCATCATGGACATTTCAAAATGTTTTTTCATTAGTTTTGAAAAGCGTTTGAGTATTTTAAATGTGTTGACCCAAAATGATGTTATCCATAAATTTGAACAATTAAAATGTGTGTCCCGTGATAGTGTATGAAAAGTGTAGGGTTGACCGAACCTTTAGAGAAATTATTAGCAAGGAGAAAGGTGGATAACTTATTGTACCACCAGCCCGAGCTTGTTTGAGTCAGTGAGAGCTTTATTCGACTTGTAGACATGGTTCGGGAACTCGGATCAACGAATCCTTAATTTGGTGACATAAACTGCTTTCTTCAGTTTCCCATTGAAAAGCGGTTTTGACGTCCATCACGAAAAGATTATATTCATATGAGCCGCGAACGCGAGAAATATCCGAACAGGCTCAAGACGAGCAACCGGAGCGAATGATTCTTCAAAGTCAATACTCTTCACATCTATAACCCTTAGCCACCGTGACGTGACTTATTTCGATTCACGGTTCCTTCAAAGATCCAATTTGTTTTTCAAATCCATTTTAGACCAATGGCGAAGACCCTGTTGGTCTTTCAACCAATTCAGAACTTCAAGGCGTTTAAACCGATTGAGTTCTTCTTGCATGGATTCAATCCAAATTGTCTTTGGTCATTGCATCTTTAATGTTTTAGGTTCAGATTGGTGAGCGGTGAGTGCATAAATGCAATGTTCACCGTTTGTGTGAAGACGTTGTCTCGTACGTTCTGGGTTGATTCGGGTTACCAATAATATTCTCAAGAGGATGGTCTTTTACTCGTGACAATCCGTACTTTCGAGTCATTTCTCGACACAATTCATGTCTCATTATTTCAACATTTATCGTAAACTTGGTTTACTTGTTCAAATTCGCGTAACCTTGGAGGTTTAGCGGCGAATTCATGATCATGACATCACGCACATTTCATATGGACTATGATTAGTCTACATTTCATTGACATCATTTGCATCTCATTAGTTCATTCACGACATTTCATTTCATATTTTACGCGTAATTTTTATATTTAATAATCTTTATCGCGTGAGTTATTATTTTAATATTTAATCCGTTACTTTCAAAAATGATCCCGAGGTATTTTTAAACTTACATTTAGTTCATAAAAACTATATTTTAGTTTTCCTAGTGTTTCAAATTTATTTGGTATATTAATCGTAAAAGTTTAATTATTACGTCGTTTTCTTAAAAATTATACGATAATTATTTTATCACCCAAATTTCACAAGGAAAGCATTTTTACAATTTTTATCACCTCATTACATCCTATTTTGAATTATTAAAAACTTACATGTACCAAAAATTTCCATTTACCTATACTTGTACTTTTTCCTACACATTTACTTACACTATCTTGCAAATTATACAAGTATATACAAATACATTATAAAAGAAAAAAAAAATATCTTGGGATACAAGATGCCCCAAAATCCGCCCTATGGAGGTGTAGTTATTGATTGGTATGGTTCAAGTTTATACATGTTTCTACTCTTTCTCCAAAAAGTCTTATACATCATTTCACCTTAATTTTCTCATAGTTGCAAGTGTTAAAAATTTAGTTTTCTCTCTTCTCTTTTGCTCCATAAAACCGGCCAAGCATCAAGACTCCAAGGGATCAAAAGTTTTTGCAAAATCAAGTGTTTACAACCTAGTTTATATCCTTTATATGGTTTTGAAATAAAAACCAAGGATATTTAAGTTAATCCTTGTTACTTACACCTCTTCATTTTCACTAGTAAGCATGTTTTTATCATTTTCATGTTTCCTTTTCATTTTCATATGTTTCTTTTCATTTTTGGAGTATTATGCAAGTTATGTGATTTATACCATTTATTTCATGATTTTTAAGTTATATATACATATTGGTCATCCTATAATTATTCCCATGGTATTCTTTGGTCTTGATGGTGATTAGGAACCCATGACACCCTAAGAAGGTGTATGGTAGGATTAGATTAGTTTCGGAGTTGATTTGAAGGGATTAGAATAGGTTTTGTCCGAGAAAAAAACTATTTTCGATAACTATATTCTTCGTTCTGTCCTTAATTCGAATTTCTGGAAAAACCAACAGATTGTACGAAACTTTGGCCTTGATTTTTAGAAAATATACTTTAAAACGAATCCGGTCGCTGAATGGATAAAACGGACTTATAACGCTTAAGCCGGTGAATTTTTAAAGTTTCGACGGAACGTATTATTTTCTGGATTTTCAGCAAACGTTTTTAGTTTGTTCGGTCAAAACGCCAGCCTTAAGCTTCACAAATTATTTCACTTCTCAAAAATATATTAGTTTACTTTGACACGGAAGCTAAGGACGTATTATACGTAGAAAACGGATTTGAAACGACAAATATATGCGCTTTTTATAAAGTTGTCGTAACTATTATTTTCACGAAAACTATATTATTTTTACGTTACAAGTGTTACATTATTTTGTCAGAATCTAATTCATGTTTGGTATCGTTTTTAACTATGATGCAAAACTTTATGGACGAAATGTCTCCTAGTAAAATCAAGTTCACGGCCATATTTTCAAAACAAAAATTCGTTTGTCAAGCTGAGTTGTAGTCAATTATTTACGGATGTTCAAACTTGGCGAAACTCATTTTACTGCACAACATTAGCAAAATCATCAACTTTAACCCTTAATATCTTTATGATCGAGACCTTTTGACTAAAACTCCTGAATCCTGAAACTTTTAGATATCGATACAAACTTTCCAAAACTGCCGAGTTCAGTTTAACGATCGACGTACATTTGATCGACTACTTTTCGAAGCCATTTTGTCACTTACATGAAATTTCCGGCGACATTGTTTTACCATCTAGAAATAATTTCACTATACATCATTACAAAACCATTGTAGGATGACATTTTGACGTAAATACTTGTAAAATGATTTTTGATTAGTCAAGACGTCAAACGAGTATTTTTTCGACGATAAGTATTATTTTCAAAACTACTAAATGGTATAAATAACATACGAAATGCATGCATAACATTACATTGCAACTCATTACGTATCATATCATTCACAATAGGTCAAGATTTCATTATCACACTACATCTCTGTGTACTCACTTTTGTCTTACGCAATCATTTCACCAAGTGAGTTTCATGGCCCCTACTTTTACTTTGCTTTCATAACTGCTTTGGGGAGATACATGCTTTCGACTATTATTATTACATTCATGACTATTTGCAAATTATATGTTTATCCGAACTAAATGCTAGTCATGCGAAGTAACATTATTGCCATACTTAGAATTTCTATTTCATATATTCATTGGTCTAATGGTCTTGGTATATTCATTGAGCTAATGGTCATGGTATATTCATTGGTCTAATGGTCTTGGTATATTCATTGAGCTAATGGTCTTGGTATATTCATTGAGCTAATGGTCTTGGTAATATCATGAACTAATGGTCTTGGAACGATTTGAACATACACTATATACATTTTGGCAATGGGTTGTGAACACCGCAGTTGCAAGTTTTGTATGGTAGGGACTTGGGCTGAACCGAAGGGATTTACAATGCCTTTCCGCATAAACATTTCGATACATTGAGCCATGCACTATTTTGTGAATTCATTTGACGATTTACTGCTTTTGAACATAAACTATGCATACTGGCGGTTGGGTGTGAACACACAGGTTGCAAGTTTTGTATGGGCGGAATTGAACTGGGCGGAGTGGATTTACAATGCCTTTGCTACATTATCGATTTTGATAGTCTTTACATTTCAACGATTTACAATGCCTTTTGCCGCATAAGCGATTTTGAAAGGCTTTACATTATAACACAAACTCTATGAACTCACTCAACCTTTGTGTTGACACTTTTAGCATGTTTTATCTCGGGTATCTAAGGCATACACTTCATGGCATGCATTTGGACACCTCATGGAGTCGTGGTGACGACGCCGTCACTGGGTTTTACGCACTTTAAAACATCGTTTGAATTGTAACAAACATATTTCCGCACAAGTTGATTTTCATTTGGGACCTACTTTGTAAACTCTGATTGTTTTATTAAATCAAACGATGTATTTTCCAAACGACACTTTAGGTCGTCTCAATATACATGATTGTGATGCTATGACAGCCAATCCCCGTGAATTCCATTCGGTACACAAAATGTAATTTGGGTGTGACATTGGCATGAGCTTGATTATAGAGAACTAGGTCGCATCATTGACCCTAGACTATAACTACATTATCATAGCATCTCATCATTTCATCATAAGTGCATGTTCACTCTACATGCGGTTTATAATATACATTTTGAGTTATTTACTTTCATTTTGTATCGACTGTCACATGGATGCCTTTAAATGCCCATTCCATTATTCTTTCTTCACACTCTAATGTGGAGAATTCCTTGTCATTCCCTATCACAATTTTCACATCAATCGACTCATCACCGATAACGTTGTATACCGAGATAAACCTTTAAATAGAGTGAAGTCACTCTCACTTCTTTTGTTTCACCACTAACATGTCGAGTTACACTTTATTCACAACATTGTCAATTAAACCACCATACATTTGAAGCATTTACAACATCTCAGTAACCCATCTTTTAAACCTGCCGATTATTTTGAATAATAACCTCAAACTTACCATTTCTTATCACATCTCTTTGGAGCGTTTATTATTAACATCGGATTTTTGCTACGTCTCACATTTCCTCTTGTTTTGAAGAAGATATGGCACAGAAGAAAGCTACGGTGAAATGACCCAATCAGCGAATTCAAAAGTTGGTGAATGATAGCATTGCTAATGCTTTAAGAGTTGAGCTGGGAAACAGCTTGAAGTGGGCAGCCGCTTAGCTTTGAGCCGGGCTATTTCTTTGCTACTTTGAAATGCCGGAGGATCCGGAGTTAAGAAATGTTAGCTACAAGGACTTCAAAAGTGGTGAGCCACGAAATTTAGAGGTACCGAGGAGCTACGGCAATGAATGGTATGGTTTGAAAAGTTGGAACTGCATTTTTGCTTTGTAATTGTCCAGATGATAGTAAGGTCAAATTTGCTACAAGTACATTACTCGATGGAGCGTTGTCGTAGTGGAATTCATATGCTCAACCGATTGGAATGGAGAATGCTTTCAAGCTTACTTGGGAGCAATTTAAGGGTTTGGTGACTAAGAAGTTTTGTCCTCGTCCGGAAGTGAAAAAGTTGGAGACGGAGTTCTACGAACTAGTAACGATTGGGTACGATATTGACACATACATTCGAGATTTCAAGAATTGGCAGCGCGTTATGCCCGTCGATGGTACGGATAGAAGTTGCTAGAGGCTTTTATGAGGACTTCGAAGTTATTCAAGGACATGTGACTTCGTTTGATCCACAAACAATCGAGGAAGCTATTAGGGTGACTCAAAGCTCATGGCGAGGTAGTGAAGAGGTAAGTACACCAACACCAACAAAACAACAACAACGGCGATAACCAAATCAACAACAACAAAGGAAATGGGAAAAGCGACCGGGAGATGATAACAACAACAACAAAACCGCAACACTAACCATCATCAACAACGAGAAAGAGGGCAAAGCGCGCAATAGTATATGTTGTTCTGCGCCAATAGAAAGCGAAGGTTATCTTTGGAACCTACCCACTATGTGTCGATGTAAGTATCATCACACGGGTCTTTGTCACGCTAGGTGCTACAAGTGTATGAGGCGGGACACCTGCAGGGAATTGTAGAGTCAAGGCCATGGTTACATGTGGAATGTGGGGAGCAAGGACACTATCGGAACCAATGTCCTCAAAACCAAGGTCAACAGGTTGAAGGTGCTCATGGGAATGTAGATATGTTGGAAGGAGGAGGAGGAGCTCGTCAAGGTATCAACGGCGGAAGGCGAAGAAGTTCGAAACTAACATCTTATTTCTCCTTATGTACTATGTCGTACTAAGTTTATGTTTTCCATCATATCTGAATCTTTATAACCTAAGATGTATTTACGTTGCGACAAACTACTCGTTGTAACATATTCTCATCTATCGTACTTTATTTTTTTTCCGATTTGTTATCATTTACGAGGATTTTAATTCTTTTTACTTTAACTATCATTTTAGCGACACTTCTCCATATCTTCTCTCCTCGATATTCATCACAATTTTAACATCAGTTGACTCAACACCAATCAACATATGAGTCGATTAGTCCAAGCCTTGCATAGTTACTCCTAAATTATACATAGCACGATCACCTATGTCTAATTCAGGAAGAATAATGCAATGAAGGGAGTAGTAGGCTTATATGTGTAAGCAATTAATGTCGAGCCAAATTTTCAAAAGATTTTCTTCAAACCACTTGTTTCTAGTTTGATCCGCGTGTGATTCTTGTTTGATGAGTTGCAAAGATCGAGCTAGAAACAAGTTGTTACCTAAACAGATTTAGCCTAATCGTATGACAGTTCTTGTTTGATGAGTTGTGGGATTAAGCAAAAATCGGTTACCCAAAAGTCTTTTGAGGATTTTGCTCGAGGATGGAAAGTTTGCCACATCAAACCCTAAACGTTAGACCTAACAACGATTGAATTCGAGGTGAATTCCTTTTTGATGGCGAATGTGAAAATCCGTACTTTCAGGTCATTTCTCGACACGATTCATGTCTCATTATTTCAACATTTATAGTAAACTTGGTTTACTTGTTCAAATTCGCGTAACCTTGGAGGTTTAGCGGCGAATTCATGATCATGACATCGCGTACATTTCATATGGACTATGATTAGTCTACATTTCATTGACATCATGTGCATCTCATTAGTTCATTCCGACATTTCATTTCATATTTTCCGCGTAATTTTTATATTTAATAATCTTTATCGCGTGAGTTATTATTTTAATATTTAATCCGTTACTTTCAAAAATGATCCCGAGGTATTTTTAAACTTACATTTAGTTCATAAAAACTATATTTTAGTTTTCCTAGTGTTTCAAATTTATTTGGTATATTAATCGTTAAAGTTTAATTATTACGTCGTTTTCTTAAAATTATCGATAATTATTTTATCACCCAAATTTCACAAGGAAGCATTTTTACAATTTTATCACCTCATTACATCTATTTTGAATTATTAAAAACTTACATGTACCAAAAATTTCCATTTACCTATACTTGTACTTTTTCCTACACATTTACTTACACTATCTTGCAAATTATACAAGTATATACAAATACATTATAAAGAAAAAAAAAAATATCTTGGGATACAAGATGCCCCAAAATCCGACCCTATGGAGGTGTAGTTATTGATTGGTATGGTTCAAGTTTATACATGTTTCTACTCTTTCTCCAAAAATTCATACATCATTTCACTTATTTTCTCATAGTTGCAAGTGTTAAAAATTTAGTTTTCTCTCTTCTCTTTTGCTCCATAAAACCGGCCAAGCATCAAGACTCCAAGGGATCAAAAGTTTTTGCAAAATCAAGTGTTTACAACCTAGTTTATATCCTTTATATGGTTTTGAAATAAAAACCAAGGATATTTAAGTTAATCCTTGTTACTTACACCTCTTCATTTTCACTAGTAAGCATGTTTTATCATTTTCATGTTTCCTTTTCATTTTCATATGTTTCTTTTCATTTTGGAGATATTATGCAAGTTATGTGATTTATACCATTTATTTCATGATTTTTAAGTTATATATATATATTTGGTCATCCTATAATTATTCCCATGGTATTCTTTGGTCTTGATGGTGATTAGGAACCCATGACACCCTAAGAAGGTGTATGGTAGGATTAGATTAGTTTGGAGTTGATTTGAAGGGATTAGAATAGGTTTTGTCCGAGAAAAACTATTTTCGATAACTATATTCTTCGTTCTGTCCTTAATTCGAATTTCTGGAAAAACCAACAGATTGTACGAAACTTGATTTTTAGAAAATATACTTTAAAATGAATCCGTGGCGGCTTGAGCGGATAAGCGGACTTATAACGAAGCGTGGTGAATTTTTTAAGTTTGGCGACCAGGCATTATTATTTTTCGGATTTTCAGCAAAGTGTTTTTAGTTTGTTGGTCAAAAAGCGAGCCTTAAGCTTCACAAATTATTTGACTTCTCAAAAATATATTAGTTTACTTCGATCACGAAGCTAAGGGCGTATTATCGTAGAAAGCGGTTTGAAGCGACAAATATATGCACGTTTTTATAAAGTTGCGTAACTATTATTTTCGAAAAACTATATTATTTTTCGTTACAAGTGTTACATTAGCATACGACCATGTTTAATTTGTTTTTAACTATGATGCAAAACTTTATGGACGAAATGTCTCCTAGTAAAAATCAAGTTCCCGGCCATATTTTTTCAAAACAAAAGCTTTTGTCAAGCGGAGTTGTAGTCAATTATTTACGGATGTTCAAACTTGGCGAAACTCATTTTCGCACAACATTAGCAAAAATCATCAACTTTAACCCTTAATATCTTTATGATCGAGACCTTTTGGACGAAAACTCACGGAACGAAACTTTTAGATATCGTACAAACTTTCAAAGCTGTCGAGTTAAGTTCTCTAACGATCGGCGTACAACGTTCTCTGACTACTCGAAGCCATTTTTGTCACACATGAAATTTCCGACGACATTGTTTTCGACGAAAGAAATAATTTCACTATAAATCATTACGAAACCATTGTAGGATGACATTTTGACGTAAATACTTGTAAAATGATTTTTGATTAGTCAAGGCGTCAAAGAGTATTTTTAAATAAGTATTATTTTCAAAACTATAAAATGGTATAAATAACATACGAAATGCATGCATAACATTACATTGCAACTCATTACATGTCATATCATTCACAATAGGTCAAGATTAACGTATCACGCTACATCTCGGTGTACTCACTTTTGTCTTCGCAATCATTTCACCAAGTGAGTTTCATGGCCCCTACTTTTACTTGCTTTCATAACTGTTTTTGGGGAGATACATGCTCGACTATTTTATTACATTCATGACTATTTGCAAATTATATGTTTATCGAACTAAATTCTAGTCATGCAGTAACATTATTGCCATACTTAAATTTCTATTTCATATATTCATTGGTCTAATGGTCTGGGTATATTCATTGAGCTAATGGTCTTGGTATATTCATTGAGCTAATGGTCTTGGTATATTCATTGAGCTAATGGTCTTGGTATATTCATTGAGCTAATGGTCTTGGTAATATCATGAACTAATGGTCTTGGAGCGATTTGAACATACACTATATACATTTTGGCAATGGGTTGTGAACACACAGGTTGCAAGTTTTGTATGGGCGGGACTTGGGCGGGAGGATTTACAATGCCTTTCTTTGCATAAGCGATTCGATACATTGAGCCATGCACTATTTTGTGAATTCATTTGACGATTTCGTTTGAACATAAACTATGCATACTTACTTGGCGGTGGGTTGTGAACACACGGGTTGCAAGTTTTGTATGGTAGGGACTTGGGCGGAGTGGATTTACAATTCCTTTGCTACATAATCGATTTTGATAGTCTTTACATTTCAACGATTTACAATGCCTTTCTTTGCATAAGCGATTTTGAAAGGCTTTACATTATAACACAAACTCTATGAACTCACTCAACCTTTGTGTTGACACTTTTAGCATGTTTTATCTCGGGTATCTAAGGCATACACTTCATGGCATGCATTTGGACACCTCATGGAGTCGTGGTGGCGACGGCGTCTCACTGGGTTTTACGCACTTTAAAACATCGTTTGAATTGTAACAAACATATTTCCGCACAAGTTGATTTTCATTTGGGACCTACTTTGTAAACTCTGATTGTTTTATTAAATCAAGCGATGTATTTTCAAAGCGACACTTTAGGTCGTTCAATATACTTGTGATTGTGATGCTATGACGGTCAATCCCGAAATTCCATTCAAACGCAAAACGGTAATTTGGGGTGTGACACTTTTATTCACGATGTGTGGAAGGTTGATGTTGATATACATTCTGCAAATTGGGAGGATTCAAATGACTTGTAGATGATTCCCTTGACATCCGAGATACTTGGTTCATTAACAAGCGGGTTGAAGAACGCATTTGGATCATAATCTGCAGGTGGGGGTACTTCATTGTTGAGAACATCATAGACTTGGTTGATTAATGGTTGGATGCGGTTTGTTCAATTGTTGTTGTAGAATCAACTGGTGGTGCTTCCTACTTGATGGTTGTTGTAGCGGTGTATCAGTATCGGAATATGATGGGTTGGCGATTGGAAACATTGGATACACGGAGCACATTGATCAATATCATCACTAGCAGAAGCAAATACCTTTCCATTTGTTGTGAGTAAGGCTGGGAGCTTGGATCGGTGATGATGGGGTTTTGAGGAAGTTTAAAAGTTATGGCCGGGTTCCAAGCATTATGCTCAAAGCCATATCGTAAGCTCATGAAGTTTGCATGAATCGTTTCCATAACACACTTTGTTGACGATTCTAGATTCATTAACCTTTAAATTCTCCAGATATCCATAAAGACTCCAATGTCAGCTTTGGCTTTGAGCTTTCCAAAGTCATCACGATCATTATTCGGATAGCAAAGGGATCCAAATACATGAAAGTGTTTGAGATTCGGTTTTTGGTTGTGGATAAGCTCAAAAGGTGTTTTGTTGTGGCGTTTTGTAATCATTGGCGGTTAGAGTGTAGCATCACGGTTGAGATGGCTTCGATCAACAAGTATCTGGAAGTTTAGCATTGATTAACATCATTCTGGCGGCTTCCACTAACGTACGGTTTCGTCTTTCAACAACTCCGTTTGTTCGGATCCTCAAGTATAAACCGAGTCAACGATTATCAATGGTAACCATGAGGTCATCTTGATCGTCAAATATAACTATTGGATCTAGTTGAGTATCATCGAGAATGAGATGTGGGCGGCTCATGTTGAACATTCCGAGCCTGTTCGGATTGGATGTTGATGGAGATATTAGATCATTGATGAATATGGTTTGATCCGGTACTTGAGACAAACCATCGTGTCATACATTGGCTGTGTGCTCATGTAGAGTTCTTGCATGTTTGCCATCAACATAACTGCTTTGCATTAGCCGCAAGTCCTCCATATCATCATGCAGTGCATCGCCATAAAGCTCTGTTCTTTGTTTGTGAGGGTTCCACCGGCCGTCCTTGAGAGCCAAGTAAAGCCTCCTTGTGATAAGCACTAACTCGGTCCTCGGCTTTGGACATGCATTAGCAGTGTCCCTTCTCATTCTGATTATAACACGAAGACCATTAATCCCATTGAGGAGCATTACCTGTTCAACCACTTGAGGCTCTCGTGGAGCACCTATGTTATTCCTTCCCATAGCATTAAACCCTTGACCACCGCCCATCGGCGAACATTACCACGATTACGAACTTCAACCGTCCATTGTTAACAACAGCCTGATTCCTTGTGTTAGATGAGGTACGAATGCGATTGTTGGATTTGTTAGAGTATCGGCCGAAGGCTCTAGCAATCATGACAAACCCTTGTTGCAATGCATCAAAAGCTTACGCATCTTCATTGGATTCACTGTAAAGTTCTCGATCATTGTTGTTGTTGTATGTAACCAATTGAGTTTCTTGAGATTGTTGCTTTGATGGATCATATGGTGTGATTGTTGAGTTGGTTGAGTAGTGGGTTGTGGAGGATAACAAGTTTGAGCCCATAAAGCTAATTGTTGATTATCCGGAAGTGAAGGTGAAACATTTTGTCCACGGATAACCCTTTATTTGTCAACTTCTTTTTGATGAGGCTTCAAATAGCGTAAAAAAATAGATGCGTAGCATGATGAAGATTCTTTGCTTGACGGATGAAAATGACATACTTCTCCCAATCAGAACCAAGACTACTTAGGAACTTAGTGTTGACAACAATTCTTGGCATGAGGATGTTGTGTTTTTCCAAATCATTGATAATGTCTGAGAATCGATGATGATAAGACTCTAATGTCTTTCCCGGTTCAATCATGAAGTGTTCATAAGCCAAGTAAATTTTGGATTCCATATCCTCTTGATTGAGTTCATTGCCTTCCATGAGAAGATGAATATGTTCCCACATTGCTTTAGCAGTCTTTTGAGCATCAACACTTGGAAGGATCGGATTGGGTAATCCCAAAAGAATGTATTGCATTGCTAGCTCATCGGCCGAAATGTAGAAGTTCGTCAGCAGTGAGGTAAAAAAGAGTTGTAATGTTGGTGACATCATCTCTTGGTGGAGTAGCATTTTGATCTCCGGGTGTAATGATAGTAGGCATCAAATGGACCTTCTGGATGACCTTCTTTAAGAACTTTCCATGTGGCTTCTTTAGATCATAAAACCTAAAGAACCTAATCACCCATTGATCATAGTTTCCGGGAGTGAGCATTGGAGGTCTATCAAGTGATCCGGCCTCATGAATGGATTGTTGGCTACTTAAAGCTTCACACATCTTTGCAAACCAAGGCGGTTCCTTCATAGTGTTCCGGATGGATGTTGATTGTAAAAGTTTGTGTAGGTTGTACTTGAAGACTAGGTGGTGGTTGAACCATTTGTGGTGGAATTGCTCTTGTTGTGGAAAATTTTGTTGGTTAAATTGTTGTTGATAAACTTGTTGTTGTAGATTGAATTGTTGTTGTTGTTGTTGTT
This sequence comes from Chrysanthemum makinoi, assembly GCA_910596185.1. Classification (NCBI taxonomy): domain Eukaryota; kingdom Viridiplantae; phylum Streptophyta; class Magnoliopsida; order Asterales; family Asteraceae; genus Chrysanthemum; species Chrysanthemum makinoi. The sequence goes on along the minus strand of OU343224.1, from coordinate 224,991,692 downwards.
GTTGTTGTTGTTGAGGATACACATGAGGAAAGTAGTTAGAGTATGGTGGTTGAGACATCTTGAAACTTGTGTTGATGATGGATCTTTGTAGTAGAATGAAACTTTGTTGATGAAGAGTCCTTAGGCGTAGAAACCAAGTTTAGGTAAAGTAATTCTTAGGCGTAAAAACACCAAGCTTACGCGTAAAATTAATATTTACGCGTAGGATTAGCGTACAGCGTAGAATTGAAAGCGCTAAGGTTAGGTAAATTGAAAGTTAGACGTAGAAAGCTTATGCGTAAGATTAGCTTATGCGTAAGGCAAGTCTTAGGCGTAAGAAAATGCTTAGGCGTAAGAGTTCTCTGGCGTAAGTTTTAGCTTATCGCGTAAAATTAGTGTTTTGCCCAAAATCCTTTACACTTATTCGGTGTAAAAGATATCCAAAGTCTAAGTGTTTTCAGGCTTATCCAAGCAAGAAAACAATGAGTAAACCAAGAAAACTGAAGATCAAACCTTGAAGAACTTACGCGTAAACTTAGGGTTTACTTATGCGTAAAATGAACCAAAACGATTTACGCCCAAAGATGTTTCTAAACCAGATTTTGTGATGAAAGCAGTCAATATCACCAAAATAACACAAAAGTGTGAAACTTGATGATCTAAAACTTGTAGAGGCGTTACGCGTGAAATGAACACACATTTAAAATCAAGCTTAAAACCAATGAAATACACGTAAAGTTAGAAACTTTTGCCAAAAGCGAAATTTTAACACCTAAAAACCTTGAAAGTACAAGAATCTTGGATTGTAAAGTGTAAAAAATGAGTATTTATGCGTGAGAGTTTATGAACCGGAGTTCGGCGTAACACTAGAACGTCAAAAATAAATTCTTTTCACCCAACTATTTGGCGATTGATACCACTGTTAGGTCACCATGTTTGTAACACAAGCATCAATATAAGAACTAGATAAGAAATGATCGGTTGAACAAAGTAAAACAATACCGCGTAAGCAGATAAGAAAAGTTATGCGTGTGTATTGAAATAAGATGAACAACCAACCTCAGTGAGGGTTTACATGATTATTTATAGGAGGGAACTAGGGCAACACACCAAGTTCCCATCCTTTCCTTATTGGGCTTTGGATAGGCTCATGGGCTTTCTACATGAGCCTAACCTTGATTACTAACATAAAAGCCATAATTAAGCTAACTATACATATTAATGAATAACACTTGAATTCTAGTTTAGGAGTGATTCCAACATAACTTGTCACAGCAAAGTAGACAAAATCAATGATACATGACCAAATCCATGGCCAAGACACCAAAGATTTCTCACTTCATCACCTAGACACGCTTCATGACTATGGTAGGATAAGACATGGAAATAATTGGTGTAAGAATAAAAATAACAAAAAATAGTCTTAACCTATATAGTGCACATTTTCTTTCATCCTTTTCATGTCCCTACCAAGACTCTCAAGTTTATTATTTATTGCTACAATGCAGTCCATATTTCCACTTATGCTTCTATTGCTCTCTCCGTTGTGCCACTTATGAGGTGGTCACCATTTTTGAATCGCATCCAAAGCTCGTGTAGGAGTCATTCCGGGGATTGGCCCTTGCTTGATCGAGCATCTGACTCGTGGGATGTTTATAACCTTATAGAAGACATTTACCTTTTGCGGCTATTAAGGTTAGGTGAGTAGGGCATTTATAAAGGAGATCGTTTTATCTTTCCCAAGCCTGGTACATTGTCTCATCCCCTTCTTTCTTGAAATTATGGATCTCCTCGATTTGCTTTGCCGTCCTAGAAGGAGGACAATACTTTTGAATGAAATACCTTTTGAGGAGAGCCCATGTATTAATTTGCGTGGCGGTCAATCTGCGACCCATCTTTTAGCGACTCTGTGAGTGTAATAGGAACACCGTAACATGACAGCATCACTTGAGATTCTTGGAAATTTAAAGAGGTTGACAATGTATTCCACATTATCCATGTGCTCGTAAGCATCATTGGTAATGCTTCGGAAAAATTCACACAAAGCTCCCTCATGAATTGTAGTTTGATTTCGGCTGAGTGTAGTCATCAATAGGCCTAACAACTCCGACCCTTGTTCATCCCTAGTCATAGCGGATACTTTTCAAGAGTGAGGTTATCAATGTCTACAAGCTGCCATGGTACCGAACCATAAAGAAGATCATGAGAAAACCAAAAAAGAAAAAAAGAATACTTAACAAATAAATCTAATATAGCTCCGGCGTGGCATAAAATTCCGATGCAAGATTTTAGACCAGGATTTAATATTTATATTTCTCGTCTACCTAACGCCTACCTAATGCACTAACGAGCAATGAACCCGATTAAGTCTAAGTGTCACTTGTTTTAACTAGTTTGAGGTTGAAATGATTAATTAACTAATAAAGCAGAAAGTAAATAGAGGTTGTGATCAATGAAGAGAAAGTGTGCTAACCTAATTAATCATCCTATCATGTAATGTCTATGTTTTAATTACTTGCAATTGATTCAAGTGGGGGTTTAAGTCGCTAGGACAACATTTGGTCAATTCGTCCTAACCTATCAACAAAGGCTCCTGCAGAAGCGTCAAAGGTCTACCCCTTGGGGAGTCGAGGGTCTTAAGCTACCTAATCCAAGTCATTAAGTACCCTACATGCAAGATTTGAAATAATGAGTGCCCGAGCGCTAGCATCTTAGACACTTATCTAACTTCTTAAGTTCATCCGTAAGATGCGGCCATGATCATTTGGTCAGTTCGCACAAGAGAGGAAGGGTCGTCAGTTGGTCAATCTTACCCTTCCAAACTATACCTACCTACTTAGGGTCCGGTTGGTCAATTCTCCTAAGTAACTAGATACGACCGCATTTCAAAACTACCAAAGCTAGGGTAACTACAATCGAACTATGCATGCATACACTAGAAACAATTATATGGAAGCATGAAAACACAAACAATACATTCAAGGAATCATAACTAGGCTAGCACCAAAGGTGCTTAGCCAATCATATTAGAAGAAACAATAAATTCAATGTTTAACATAATGAAAGACACGAATTAAAGTAAAAGATAGAAATGATCGCTAATGCTTATCGATATGGTGTGATTCCTCCCTTGGAGATGGCTCCGTATGCTCCATATGATCTGCCTTTGGAATCCTCTTCACGTTCTCTACTTTTTGAGTTGTGGTGAATGATGTGAAATGCAGAATTTAGGGCTTATATTTATAGGCATGATCATAGTTACGGCGTAACTTGAGTTGAGAGTTACGTCGTGGCAATTATCTTCAAAATATAACTCTCGTTAAGTAGACTACTGACGTAACAATAGGAAAGGATTACGCCATAGTTAGCGATACGCATTATAGTAGATGTGGGTTATCTTTGTAACACTTATCTTCAAACATAACTCGTTAAGTAGACTACGGTAATGCTTATGAGGAATTATGGCGTTGTTGATGGGCATAAAATACTTCATGACCTAGATGATTATGGCGTAACCTTGGTTGGGAGTTACATAAGCTGCTGATTGAGTAGGGAATTGAGATAAAATACTAGCTACGTCGTAATGTGAGAGAATGAGTTACGCTGTAGCTTCTTCATAAGTAGCATACTATCATAAACCGTTAGGAAAATCTCCAAATCGGCGTCTCTAAGCTCCAATGCTCATAATTTACACGGAAATAAAATATAAAGGAATACAAGCGTAAATCCATATAAATGACATAAAATATGAGCATTATCGGGAAAATCGACACTAAAAAGTCGAGGACTATTTGATGGTATCATGCGACTTATGGTTGCGAGAGTATCCTCTAATTCTAATCTCGTTTCTAGACTTCTAACTATATGCGAGATACAACTAGTTTTCTAATGCCTAGCACACACTACTAACAAGTAATAATAATATTAAAGACTACAAGTAGGTTTCATGCAATCATAAGCAAATACAAGTTAATTTAGCCTATCATGTTAGATCGAAGAAAAGAAAGACAAATAATCACACAATACATAGTCATATTGTAATGATTAATAATTGAATAACTTATCTTCAATGTAATATGGAGTTATTGGTGGCAAAATAGCCTACAAAAGGCGAGAAACTTCGAACGATTTTTCCTTGAAAGTTGCTTACAAGGTTCCACCCTTATAGTGAAAATAATCACGAAAATTTATATATAGGATTCTGAGGGCGTGAATCGTCACTTGTAAGTTCAAGCGGCGATATTTCCTTGCGTCATCTATGGTTTCTCTTGTGCGCAGACTTAGTTGTGATGGCGTCACTTAGGGACTATGGCGTCGTCAACCTTCATAACTTTGGGCCGACACACTTCACTTAAAGGAGGCCGTCTCAATTCCCTATTTGGTCACAATTTCTTTATGTGGCGGCGTTACATTGTGTTTGTGGCCGTCACACCTCCTTGTGATGGTTTTCCTAGTGTTGTTGTTTTCTTCGTTTTTTCGTAATCACCCAAAATGCACTTTTCCGACATTTGCTTCACAAGTACCTAAAGCTCAAATAGAAATGATTTAGGGCAATAAATGATCTAATATTACGAATTTAGAGGCTAAATGACCCTTTTAAAGCGTATGAAATTACACCTCATCAAATATCCCTACACTTGGGATTTACTTGTCCTCAAGCAAATATGCTTTTACCCTAATCAATTTACAAGTTTAGGGGCATTTAGCATCGGCTTAAAGAAAATCTACAACATAACTTCGTTCTACAATATAACAAGCACACAAATTATATACTTGCACCTCATATAAAGTGTTTGGATTTTCTCATCTCTCGGGTTTATAAGTAATATAACATTTTGGAAATGGACAAATAAACACTCTCTACCTGTAATAGCACATATATTACCATAAGCTTGATAAAGGATCAAAACCTCCCACGCTTTGGCGTAAGCAACAAGGATAAACTATCAAATAGGACTTTACAAGGGTTGTAACTATAGGTGTAAGGGTAAGGAAAACATCGTTTGGGGAATTTGGAGGAATTTATTGGTGGTAAGTTAAGCATCTAAGTCAATTACATGTACAAAGTGGGGTTGTTAAGCCAAGACTCGATAAACAAACTCTAACTCTTTCTTTGCTTTTCTTAACTCTTTCTTGACTTACAAATAAGAAGGATAGCCGATCCATATATCTTCTTTCTTTTTCTTTCTTCCTTTTTTTTTTCAAACACTTTTCGTTGCCATCTTTATGATCACTTTAAAGTAAATAACATAGATACTCATGATTTATAATTGAATCCTTACATTTGCATTTTTGCATAAATATAAACTAACTAATGACCCAAATTATGAGGATCAAAACATGTGGAGTATCTTAAACATTAGCGATACATATGTGGGTAGTAATTTGATGTTT
>OU343224.1:224850251-224986219 GCA_910596185.1 Chrysanthemum makinoi | reverse complement strand
AAAAAAACTTATGTATATTCTTTGTATGACTTACTTTTCTTGCGGGTTTGTTGTTATTCTTGGGTTTTAATCACAGATGTACCTTGTGTATGTCAAAGAGTTGGCTAGTCAAAGTGCGGCTTTGGTAAAGACACATCAAATGTTGTGATAGGCGTAATGGTTTGCTCAAAATCAGGGTATACACCCCCCAAGCTTAATTCTTGAGGGTTGTATGGTCATCAATTCACCATGGTTTATTCCTTTTGGAATCAGATTAAGCGCCCCCCAGCTTGATATTGTGGTAAAGGTAGTGGAATACCATATTGGTGTGCAGTTCACCAATTCTAAGAATTGACTAGTCTGAGCACAGCGGCTAAGGTAAGACATATCAAATCGTTTATATGGTTCTTTGGTTTGCTAATAAATCAGATGGTTGCCGTGTACCATAGTTTTCGAACTTAAACATTTGGCTACTCCGGTAGTGATGGCTATTGGTAAAGAGACATCAAATCCCTTATTTTCAATGATTCACCTCTCACAGGAGTTAACACACCTGGATGTAATGAGAATAGTATGAAACTAAAATGTTTTGATGTACATGTTGTCATTTGTTGCTGCAAAGATCAGGAGTTTAAATGTTTGTTATCATAGAGATGTTATTGATGATTCTTTGTTGCTTGATGTTAGAGTACAATCTCCTGAAGCTTTGAAGATCTATCCCGAGCTGGAACTTAACCTAGTCAAATTCAGTTTAGGGAGGATGTTGGAATTCGCTAAGTTACAATTGCCGATGTTTTGCGAAGAGATACTGCGAAGTTCATTGTTTATCTTTGAAGACGAATCTGCTGAAGCGTAGTAGTATGAACGTAGTTTGTTTCTCGCCGGAAATAGTTATTCCGTGTTTTCTATAGTGAGTTAGGATATGCATGAGCTTTATTAGGAAGTGATAATGTATATCTTATTGAGTTTTATGATTATACGTTTCTTAGGAAACAAGTTAGGGTTCCTTGCCTATAAAAGGAACACAATAGTATGATTGATGTAACGAATTGAAAAACAAAGTTTTGGTAATATAAAGATCCATCGAGGATCCAGCGTGTTCTTAGTTATTGTGTTTGTGCTTATATTTGATTTCGTAAAGAATATAAGTCGTGAGATTGTCTATTAGTTGCTTGTGATTACATAAGTATACTAACGATCTGCGAGTGCTCAAGATCTATCAAGTTCTACGTTTCAACACGGCGTAACTTTAAGTGAAAAAAGCGTAACCAATGTGGCGCAAATAATTACGAAAATAGAAAACTACGACGTAACTAAATTATTAATTACGCCGAAATCAAAATTTACCGCTAACTAATTTAGAGTTACGCCCTAAATATGTAATCTCGTACTTTTTATCATCCTCCTATTTTCTTGAAACATTATTACTCTTGTGTACGCTTTTTGGCCTGACAGTAGCGCATGGATCATATCCGTCCAAAGCCTTAAATACGTATAAGATATTTGGTTTTAGCCCTCGCGTTCTTGATATTTTTATACTTGGTCCTTGAAGTGAATAAAATAAATATTAACTTGCCGCCTCCAGTCCATGGACTTCAAAACTTCTAGCCCAAGTATTTAATTACGGCGTAACTAAATCACTAGGTTACGTAGTAATTCTTCGTATGCACATACTTATCCCTCGAAATTATCTCTACGGTGCGTAACTAAATTTCCATGTTACGCTTAACCTTCAAAAAATAATTACGACGTAACCATAAGAATTGGTTACGCCGTATCCTTCAAAGTATCATGTTTACGCCATAACATTATTAATGAGTTACGCTCTAATCTTCTCATTGAATTCATAGGCCCTCGTAAATCTATCTTCAGAACATATATTTGGCCTTATGTCATGTCTTTTCCACTCTAATGCCTCATTTATCCTGAAATGCAATTATGAACGAATATGAACGAACTAAGTACCATATTAATACAAATGAGGCTATAAACACGGGAATTTGACATATAAAATATCAGGCTAATTTGATGTTATCAGGCTCCTACCCGACGTCAAAGGTCTACCCCTTGGGGAGTCGAGGGTCTTAAGTTACCTAAGCCAAGTCATTAAGTACCCTACATGCAAGATTCGGAATAATGAGTGCCCGGCGCAGCATCTTAGACACTCATCCCTAACTTCTTAAGTTTATCCGTTACGACCGTGATCATTTGGTCAGCTCGCATAAGGAGGAAGGTTAGATTCAGTTCGTTAATACTTAGGCGAGTTGGTCAATTCTCTAAGCAACTAGATGACGACCGTATTTCAAAACTACCGAAGCTAGGGTAACTACCATCGAACTATGCATGCATACACTGGAAACAATTATATGGAAGCATGAAAATACAAACAATACATTCAAGGAATCATAACTAGGCTAGCACCAAAGTTGCTTAGCCGATCATATTAAAAGAAACAATAAATTCAATGTTTAACATAATGAAATACATGAATTAAAGTAGCGGTGAAATGATAAGCTAATGCTTATCGATATGATGTGATTCCTCCCTTGGAGATGGCTCCGTATGCTCCATATGATCTGCCTTTGGAACCCTCTTCACGTTCTCTGCTTTTGAGTTGTGATTGAATGATGTGAAATGCAGAATTTAGGGCTATTATTTATAGGCATAATCATAGTTAAAGTAACGAGTTAAGAATAATTAGCGTCACTTAATTATCTTCAAAATATAACTATCGTTAAGTAGACTATGGCGTAACAATAGGGAAAGGTTACGCCGTAGTTAGCAGCCCCGTCATTATAGTAGATGTGGGTTCTGTAGTAATTACTTATCTTCAAAACATAACTCTCGTTAAGTAGACTACGGCGTAATGCTTGTGAGGAATTACATCGTAGTGATGTAGGCGAATACTTCATGGCCTAGATGATTCGGGTAACCTTAGTTGGGATTCCGCCGTAACTGATTGAGTAGGCAATCACGAGATAAAACACTAGCTACGGGTAATGTGAGAGATGAGTTACCGTAGCTTCTTCATAAGTAGCATACTATCATAAACCATTAGGAAAATCTCCAAATCCGCGTCTCTAAGCTCCAATGCTCATAATTTACCTAGATATGAAATATAAAGGAATACAAGCGTAAATCCATATAAATGACATAAAATATGAGCATTATCAGGGGAAATTGACACTAAAAAGTCAGGACTATTTGATGTTACCAAGTATCCTCCCACTTGAACTCTACTTGCCCTCAAGTAGACCTTATTAGAAAATTTTCTAAAAAGATATCCCCCAATACCTGGAAGATATGAGTTTAAAATCCCTTATGCTAGAATAAATCAAAGCCGAACACCTCACGAAATGGGAACAAACACTCAAATTCTCTCATATAGTCTAAGTGATCACTCAAAGCATAGTCATAACATGTATTATATCATAAGCTTGGCGGTTACACAAATCTCCACCACTAGAGTTAAGGACTAAACAATCTTTGAAGGCAATATGGGTGGACACAACATAAGGTTAAGGGTGAAATGTTATTACTAACTTGTTAGGTCACCATGTTTGTAACACAAGCATCAATATAAGAACTAGATAAGAAAGTGATCGGTTGAACACAGTAAAACAATACGCGTAAGACAATAAGAAAAGTTATGCGTGTGTATTGAAATAAGATGAACAACCAACCCTCAAGTGAGGGTTTACATGATTATTTATAGGAGGGAACTGGGGCAACACACCAAGTTCCCATCCTTTCCTTATTGGTCTTTGGATAGGCTCATGGGCTTTCTACATGAGCCTAACGTTGATTACTAACATAAAAGCCATAATTAAGCTAACTATTACATATTAATAACTAACACTTGAATTCTAGTTTAGGAGTGATTCCAACAATCCCCCCTAAGTGTTAGTGATTGATGATATAAACGTTGTAGGTGCTGATGTAATAGTAGCTTTGCGTCTTTGACATTCTTTCTTCGAGAAGAAGTTCCTTGATTCGAACAATCTCCCCAGTGTAGGGAATTGTTTCCTTTGAGTATTCTGCTTTGACATCATCATTTTCTTTGTTCTATGATCTTTGTTCTTTGTGATGGAAGTGATAGTATGTTGTGGTTGCTGCACAGTCGTTCGTTGCTCCAGTGTCTCCACGTCTTTCTCCAACATGCTCACACACTCTTTAACGTTGAATTTCAGTGCTGATGTTAGTCTCTTATTCTTAGAATGTAGATTCTTTGACTATGACGAAGAATCATTACGACTTGTGTTGCCTTTGAGAGAACTTGAATTAGTGATAATGTTGGCATGAGCATGTGGAGAATCTGCACGATCTTTTCTCCGCAGCGTCCATAAGAAGAAAACATAAAACATGGGTTAGAATAGTCCAACACTACAAGTTTGAACTTCGAGAGTGTTTACAGCATAGTGTGAAAACACAACTCTAATTCTCACAAAGGCCGTTCCTGAACTGCAGCATCCATACGAAGTACATCTACAGTTAGATGAGTCCTGAGGTACCACCGAAGCATCACCCACGACTATAGACCGTTTGAGACACACTAAGCGTAATCCACGGGGAGTTACAGAAGTGACCTGCTGTCAGGGCTGTATGATGTTGACCCTGGCAGGAGTTTCCATTCAATCACTGAGGATCACATGTGTAAACCTCTCATAAATGTTCTCGACAGATTGCTAAGATCTGTGTAGGACTCGATATTGTATCACTTGCGTCCTTATTGTTGAACGACAAGTGATGAAATGTTAAGTGTACCTAAGAGATTTTTTGATGAGTCTCGTGGCTCTAGACTCAATAGTGCGCTTTGGTTTTCCGGAGCGGAGACTAGGGAGAGGGTCTCCTTGCTTCAATACCAACAATCTCTAGAGAAAGTGATAGTTATGTAGGGTTCCCTGTGAGAATGAAACAAGCTTCTGTTGAGAGAAACTTGAGTGGTTAAGAAGGTTTAGTGCATGTGTCACTGGGTCCATGACGACTTTGATCTTCAATACCGCGTCATCGGTGACAACAGTAGCATATGAATTGAACCCGTGTCTGCCCTAAGTTGAATAATCTGGAGGGCTATTTCTTTTCACCCTTTCTTTGCATTTCTTTTTAATTCTTCAACTCCTTCTTTCTCCGATTCTCATTTTCTCCTTTTTATAATCATACCTAAGGACTTCTAGATTCTAACTATTGGTGGTGTCCTTGGGTAGATCCCTTCGGCTCTGGCGGATCATAGGACGGTTATTCCTAACCTTAATCAACTTATAACTCCATAGCCACAAAACCAGTTTGCATGAAAATATCTCAAAGTGGTTATGAGTAAAAGCATTTGTACCATTGTGAGAGTGTAAGATTATGCAAAAATACTCCCCCTCCACACGTGCTTAAGTGTTTTGACTGAAATCTGCACGGTGAGAGAAGAGCGCGCACTTTTGAATTGATCAACTCATGATAGACAATCCCCCGCGAGACACAGTTACGTTGCATAGTTAAAGAGTTACATTGTCAGTTTATAGGTGACAACTAGCTCTAATAACTACCTTGATGGTGTGGACAACCTCTAAAGGTTGTCAAACCAGTCAAATTTCATATCTACCAAGAGTTTCTCGAATGGTACATTCTACTCGGACAAGTCCTTTGCGAGACACGTTTACATTACTAGCGAACTAGCTTGAAATTATTACCCGTCCTGGACAAGTCTTTTCGATTTACTAGCATTTCAGAGTCGTCATTCGTGGTTAAGTCTATCACACAATGATTCTCTTGCAAGTTACAACATATTTCTTATCACATAATTTTTCTCCCCTCAAAAATGGCATATAAATGTTATTTTTGATGAAATTTGATATCGAATATGACCATTTCGAGTTTTGCGAGAAGATTAACACAAAGAACAATTTGTGAAAAAAGTTTTTAATCAAATCACCCCCTCAACAAGTGATATTACGTTTGAGGTTTTGAAAATCATAAGGGAAGTACTTGTTCTTTTGAGCAAAACTTTTGAAAAATGAAAGTTTTGATAAGTTTTACTCAAAAGTAAGAAGCTTTCGCTTTTTATAGGATTTGTCGCATTGAAGCGTACCCAGGGTCCTTTCATTACAAGTACGGGTTGTACACTGTTATGTGTGCACAAGCCATAGTTAAATATAAATCACACAACCAAGAAATGATAATTAAACAAATCAAGGGTTACCAGGAGAATCTGGTAGTCAGCAATAACCAGGAATACGTTCTGGCGTTGATATCTGTGAGAGAAATGCTGGGATGACCACCTACGAAACTCTCCAACGTTCTAAACGGTCCTCTGACGAACAACCTTTCATCGATGCGAGTGTGATCCTCTTAACACCTTTATCCTTCGAATTCCATCTCTTCTTCTACCCTATGCCTTCATGTATCTCCTTTAACTGATAAGCTAAACCATCCCTGACGCTCTTCAGTGTATGATCCCTAAACTTATGAAGCTCTCTGCACGCCATTAAGCAATTTCGGTGTAGTTCACTGCGGTAGACTACTCCAAATGGTTTGCTGATGAGGGTGTACTGAGGAAGTTTGTTAATGTCTGGAAGGTTGAGTTGTGGTTTAGTGAGGTTAACACGAGTCTGATACGATTCCACGGCAAGCTGAATGTCCTCTACACGTTCCTGGATCACTATGCTTCTGATGAAGATTAACAACGAATTGATGAACTCACGTTGGATTTCTGTAGAGAAATGTCGCATTCGTCCCTGTACCTTTGCGAGATACATATCTTCAATGTCGTTAAGAGACAATATTTGAAAATCCGCTTCACAGAATTCATAGTCCTCTTCGTCTTGGCGTTTGACCATTATTTTCTTGAGGAAAGTGTAATCCCACTTTGACGAGAGAGTAACATGCTTAATAGCAACGATCCGCTTGTCACTAAACACTTCGTGTTTCGACGTTTGAACTTGGCAGCTTTTGTAGAAGATTCTTCGGCGTTCAGGCCAATGGTGAATCTCATACATTGCATCAAGGTCATACTTTTCCACTTTGTTGGCAAACATGTGGGTAGCATTTTCCTCAATGGCTTTGCTGTTGGAGTATATAGTTGCAGGGAAAGGAAGTGTGAGTGATGTAGCGTATTTCTTGGAGACATCGCTACCATGTAGGAGAAGTTCTAGGTCGTTGTTGAAGAAATAAAGGAATGGAATCTTGGGTTGATCCGGTTGGCCAATTGTAGGTAGAGGTCTTGTCCAGTCTGTGTAGTATGGAGCTTTGTCTTTTCTTGTGAAGTCGATGTTAGCTTCGGGATTAAGCTAATCGATATTGTTCGACATGGCTCGTGCAATGTTTTTGAGATGGTATTCAACTTCGATTGCACTTTCTGAGCTATCTTTAAACAGTTGGAAGGCATCATTCTTAATTTGCCTTAGCTCAACCTTAGTCATCTTCTTCACTCTGAATTGTTCTTGAATCAGCTACACTTGATCCATAGTACGTCCTTCTACCATTTCTTGACCTTCTGGTAGTGAGGGAGTATCATCACAAAGTCTGGAAAACCAGTCATATTCTTCAGTTGTATCGTCATCTAGCCATGAGAGAACATCTGTCTTCGTCTTCTTCTTCTTCTTCCTTGGCTTAGATGAGGATTCTGGTTTCTTTGTTGTGGTGGGAGAGGTGGGTTGTTGTTGGGGCTCATGGAACTCTTCATCGTCACCACCGGTGTATTTGAAATGATCACCGGTTTTCTCTGTAGATGGTGGTAACTCAGAGTCCTGAGGTTTATCAGCAGCAGTAGAACTTGGTGGTGATCTTCTTTCAGTTGGAGTCCTTTGGGGTGGTGGTGGCATGGAGGAGGATTCTCCAGTTTGTTTTGGACGTTTTGGTGCAGAATCCTTGTCCTTGTCATCATCATCTCTTAGTCGTTTAGGTTGACCTGCTGACTCTTTGCATGAAGACCTGAGTTGATAAGCTAGTAGACCCTCAAAAAATTTAGCTTCATCTGAAGTAAAGGTTGCAGATCGTTCAGACATTTGCATCACCAATTTTGCAATTAACTCAGCTTCAGAGAGATCAGGTTCTTTAGCCATTGTATGTTTAACCAATACGACGATATTTGGAGTAAGTTGTCTGGAAAATACCTCCCTTCTCACACCAGGGACAGTGTCGAGAAGAAACTTGTGAGTATATTCTCTTGCCGTCTTCTCCATTTCCTTTTGGAAATCTCCTTTGATAAACTTCTGGATATGCTCCCTTTCTTTCAACAACTCGTTTATCCCGTTTTGAAGAAAGTTGATTCTGTCAGCGAGTTGATTCAGCTTTTTATTGGTCATGTCTTTCTTCCTGACTTGCTTGAAAGCATTGACAATCTATGTCTTAGCCCGGGATATCCAAGAGTCGGTTGGTTTCTTCAGTGACTTGGATGTGGATCTGGTTGTGCCTTTGGATGGTGGAGGTAAAGAGTGAGAAGACGAGTCTGGTGATGATGAGACATGAGGAGACTCAGGGTATTTTGGTGGCTCAGAAGTTTGTTCCTTGGAACGTGTTGGGCTGTCTAGAAGAAAGTCATCATAATCAACTTCGTCATCTTTTCTAGACTTAGCCATTTCTTCAGCCTTAATCTTGGCTTCTTCATCTGCTTGAGCTTGAGCTTCTTTATCTGCTTTTCTTTAGCTGCAACCTCAGCATCTTTATCAGAAATCTTCTCCGTCTCTTCCTTTTCTGGTTCCTCAAATTTATAGGTGATAGTGTCCTCCAGTCGCCGTTGTTGTTGATCGTGGGTGGTGGTACCAGTTCCCTTATCGGGTTGATTAACAGCGTCAAGAATGGTGAGATAGTGCACCACCACTTGACCCTCGGGGCACGAGTTTGTTCCTTACGAACTCTTTGGCAATGTGTTGGAGTCTGATATTCTTCACCTTTTTCCTGTAGTCTTTATCCAGTTGTTCTTCATCCGAACTCTCCCTTCTTATGGTCTCAGCAACTGGAGTTTTACCTTTACCTTTATCAGCTTTTGGACTGGGAGGTTTTGCTACTGTTTGAGTGTCATCGGTTGGAGTTTCAGAGTAGATGACCTCTTCGTCCATTTCAGTATCCTCGGAGTCCTCGTCCGTAAGCTTTTGTTGCGGTTCAGGTTTGGGAATAGGAATGGCTTATTTAGAGGGAATTTTCCTTTTGTGAACATGAGTCCTCTTGGGATACTTCCTTGTACTCTCAGTGCTTGTAATGCTTCCTGCACTGCCTCTCCTAGTTTTCCTAGTAGGTGTACCAGCGGACTTTTCATCAAGGAAACCTACTTTGCCTTCTTCAACTGCTACCAGATATCGTTTGTACGAATACAGTTGTTTGATATCATCAGTAATAAGATAATATGTCAGCACTGCACCTTGTTTCTTTGTTGTAGAGTCCTTAAATCTGACAGTGAGTGTGGGCTCATACAACACGGAGTGTTGTTTAGGGTCATCAAGTCTTAAGGGAATATCAGGATTATACCCTAGAGCTCTTTGGATCAACAGTTTGGTGTATCTGATATACGGGATCTAGGTGCCAAGCTTTTTAAGGTAAGTCATCATGTCGTCCCATATCAGAGCTTCAACTTCTATGTCTTTCTTGTTGACCAAAGCCCAAAATATTTGCAGTTCCATGAGTTTGGGATGCTCATGACCACTATCACGACCAGAAACGGATTTTGCAATCATAATGTAAAGGGTTCTCCATGGCTGGGGAATGTTCTTGAGGTCCACAAATGAGTGCTTTGTGATTACCCCGGTAGCTTCATCATAGCC
Organism: Chrysanthemum makinoi; assembly: GCA_910596185.1. Taxonomy (NCBI): domain Eukaryota; kingdom Viridiplantae; phylum Streptophyta; class Magnoliopsida; order Asterales; family Asteraceae; genus Chrysanthemum; species Chrysanthemum makinoi. The sequence goes on along the minus strand of OU343224.1, from coordinate 224,976,497 downwards.
GATGTCGACCATGAACTGGAGTACGACATATTCAGTTGGAGTGGCATTGTATTGAGTAGGTTCGATGACAGGAATAAGAAGAATGGCCCTCAAATCTGCTGGTGTGATGGTGACTTGTTTGTTGTTAAGCGTCACTGTCACAACATTTTGACCTTTGATCTTTTTCATTGTATGCCAGAATTGGTGAATGTAGATCTCTGGTATAGTAGCAGAGTTAGTGAGCATGTTCTGATAGGGGTGAGTCTTTAGAAAATCCACATCAATCTGACATGAAGACTCAGAGCAGGAGAAGGTATCAAAATCAACTCTGAGGTTGTTCTTTCCGATCTTCATAGGGTAACCATGAGGGAAGATATCTGCAATAGTGAGAACATTTGGTGCATCCACATTTTGCATTTGAGCGTCCATGTCGTGATCTGAAAGAAATTTAGCCAAAAGAACCAACATATCGAAAGACATTACGTTAGTCAACAATTGATTTTATTATCTATTTATTGAATGTGATATGTCGATGATTGTTACGAGTCCAATGTCAGTTGTTAGTCCAATAGTCCACAGACGTCGTGATAAGTTTCGTGAGTAGATTAACTTTGAGTTTTAAAGTCCAAGTTTTCACTTATTTTTCACAACTTATTAAACATTAAAGCTTATTAGTGACATTTTGGTTTCGTGGTGTTATGATTTATTTATTTACAAGTTTGCACGCGTAACAATTCATAATTTTGGTTGTTCTTAGGCTTAGGCGTAAAATTCTAAGTTTATGCGTAAACAGAAAGGTTATACGTGTAAGCATAAGCTTATGCGTAGGTTCTTGACTTACGCGTAAGAAATGTTACGCGTAGGAAAAGAGGGCCTTAGGCATAAAGCTTACGCGTAAGCGTATATGGAACCTTACGCGTAAGGCTTACTCGTAAGAGTGAACCTTATGTGTAGAGGTTACTGTTTACGCATATCCTTCACAGGATATACGTAGTCCCCATTGTAGAACCTTACGCGTAAGATTTCTCTTACGCATAACATTCTACGCGTAAGGTAATCTTTATGGGTAGATGTTCAAATTAACCTTGATTCTGAATTTTTCACGCGTAATAACCTGAAATAAGTTCATCATAATACCAATATTAACACATACATTTAATCCATTTCAGTTTTAAACATGAATACTCAGTTAAGCAGTTATGCGTAGAATATCATTTACGCGTAAACATTAAACCCTAGAGTTCAATTCCTACGAATAAGAATTCTAACCACAAGATTTACACCAAAATGTTTCTGGGATATCTTAGAGGCCTAATGAGATGTTCTGTACAAGTTTTAACATCAAAGACGCTATGAATCAAAAATACCCAAAACGTATAAACTTAAACCTTAACTTTTAATTCTTTCACTATTGATGTTTCTGGGAGTGTGGAAATGATCAATTCAACATATAGACAACATCTCTTAACCATCTAATTAACCTAAAACTCTCACACTTGAAAATACCCAATTCACGCATAAAACCCTAACTTTCAAAATCATTCAATTTGAGTTTCTGGGTGAGTATTGATGATAAAAATGGTATCAATGTGATTAGATAAACGTTTTGACACTACTATTTTAACCAAAAACACTCAAACTTGATTATCTGTTCATACGCTTATGCGTAGAACACAAAATCACTCCTAGATTAAAATCTAGCCGTTGGTTTTCAAAACAGTTCAAAACCTATGCTTAGATAATTACAAAGAACGTTTTTTCACTTACAAATTGATGATCAAAAGTCCGGTTTTGAAGGTTGAATCTTAGGCGTAGGTTTTGGTTAGTTGGGTAATAAATGTGATGAGTAAATGTGTTTATGAAAGTTAGGTGGAGTATTTTGTTAAAAAAATACTTTGAACTTTTGAGACATTCAGTCCCTCCACCTTAAACATTTACATCCAACGCCCATAACTTCCATTTTGGTTACCAAACGAGAGATATTTGGAAAGAAACTTGACGACACTCCCCCTCGTCTTAAGAAATAATGAAATTTTATAAATTTGAGTCCGGGGAGTGTCAGTAAACCAGAAATGTGACCACCTTTATCAAAGATACAACCGGGATGAGGTAACATGCAAGTAAAAGGTTTTATGAAACCGAAAAATATTTGCTTTCTCCCTCTCAACACGTGACCGAGAAAATACTGAATTTGAAAAGGTTAAAGTGTTGACAGAAGATTTGTACTTGCCATGTTAAAAGAAATATAGAAAGAAGAATATTTTTGTTGTTTTATCAGATTTTATAATTTTGTATTTTGTTTTTGAAAATATTTACAAAAGAGTTTTTGGTGTTTCACTGGTTTTTAAGAATGTTTTAAAAGTTCATCCATTTCATCTGGAGTCAAACACCGCATACCAATCTGGTGGACCAACTCATTAAACCTAGCAGGAGCTAAGGCTTTGGTGAGAAGATCTGCCAGTTGGTATTCAGTACCCACAAAGTATAATTCAACGGTACCCTTTTCGACGTGCTCCTTGATGAAATGATATCGAAGATCGATGTGCTTTGATTTTGGATGTTGAACTGAGTTACACGATATCGCAATAGCACTCCGACTGTCACAGTACATCGGGATTTTATCAAATATGTAACCATAGTCTTTGAGTTGTGTTCTCATCCAGATGACTTGAGCACAACACGACGACATGGCTACATATTCAGCTTCTGTTGAGGACAGCGATGTACAATCCTGCTTCTTCGATTGCCATGACACCAGTTGAGGACAGCGATGTACAATCCTGCTTCTTCGATTGCCATGACACCAGTTTATCACCAAGAAATTGTAGTGCTCCTGAAGTACTTTTTCGTGAATCTAAGCATCCTGCGTGATCAGCGTCTGAAAAAGCTATTAGTTCAAAACCAGAATCCTTCGGATACTAGATCCCTAAGTTAATGGTTCCCTTGATGTATCGGAGGATTCTTTTAGCCTCGGAGAGGTGGGTTTCAGTTGGTCTCGACTGATAACATGAGCAAAGATATATGGCAAAAACAATATCAGGCCTGCTAGTTGTTAGATACATGAGAGACCCAATGATACTTTGGTATTTGGTAGGGTCCACCAATTTCCCATGTAGATCAGCGTCTAGTTTCTTGGTATGTGCCATTGGTGTGGCATAGGTGTCACAGTTTTGCATTCCAAATTTGTTTAAAAGTTCAAGGGCATATTTGGACTGACTCAAGAAAATACCACGGGGTGATTGATGAACTTGCAATCCTAGAAAGAACGTAAGTTCACCCATCATGGACATTTCAAAATGTTTTTTCATTAGTTTTGAAAAAGCGTTTGAGTATTTTAAATGTATTGACCCAAAAATGATATTATCCACATAAATTTGAACAATTAAAATGTGTGTCCCGTGATAGTGTATGAAAAGTGTAGGGTTGACCGAACCTTTAGAGAAATTATTAGCAAGGAGAAAGGTGGATAACTTATCGTACCACGCCCGAGGAGCTTGTTTGAGTCCGTAGAGAGCTTTATTCAGCTTGTAGACATGGTTCGGGAACTCTGGATCAACGAATCCTTCTGGCTGGCTGACATAAACTGTTTCTTTCAGTTTCCCATTCAGAAAAGCAGTTTTGACGTCCATCTGAAAGACCGTTATATTCATATGAGCCGCGAACGCGAGAAATATCCGAACAGGCTCAAGACGAGCAGCGGAGGGCGAATGATTCTTCAAAGTCAATACCCTCTTCCTGTCTATAACCCTTAGCCACCAGGCGTGACTTATTTCTGATTACGGTTCCTTCAGCATCCAATTTGTTTTTCTAAATCCATTTTAGACCAATGACGAAGACCCCTGTTGGTCTTTCAACCAATTCCCAGACTTCAAGACGTTTAAACTGATTGAGTTCTTCTTGCATGGATTCAATCCAGTTGTCTTTGGTCATTGCATCTTTAATGTTTTTAGGTTCAGATTGGCAGACAGTGAGTGCATAAATGCAATGTTCACCGTTTGTGTGAAGACGTTGTCTCGTTACGGCTGGTTGATTCGGGTTACCAATAATATTCTCAAGAGGATGGTCTTTCTGTGACAATCCGTACTTTCAGGTCATTTCTCGACACGATTCATGTCTCATTATTTCAACATTTATCGTAAACTTGGTTTACTTGTTCAAATTCGCGTAACCTTGGAGGTTTAGCGGCGAATTCATGATCATGACATCACGTACATTTCATATGGACTATGATTAGTCTACATTTCATTGACATCATTTGCATCTCATTAGTTCATTCACGACATTTCATTTCATATTTTACGCGTAATTTTTATATTTAATAATCTTTATCGCGTGAGTTATTATTTTAATATTTAATCCGTTACTTTCAAAAATGATCCCGAGGTATTTTTAAACTTACATTTAGTTCATAAAAACTATATTTTAGTTTTCCTAGTGTTTCAAATTTATTTGGTATATTAATCGTTAAAGTTTAATTATTACGTCGTTTCTTAAAAATTATACGATAATTATTTTATCACCCAAATTTCACAAGGAAAGCATTTTTACAATTTTTATCACCTCATTACATCCTATTTTGAATTATTAAAAACTTACATGTACCAAAAATTTCCATTTACCTATACTTGTACTTTTTCCTACACATTTACTTACACTATCTTGCAAATTATACAAGTATATACAAATACATTATAAAAGAAAAAAAAAAAAATATCTTGGGATACAAGATGCCCCAAAATCCGGCCCTATGGAGGGTGTAGTTATTGATTGGTATGGTTCAAGTTTATACATGTTTCTACTCTTTCTCCAAAAAGTCTTATACATCATTCCACCTTAATTTTCTCATAGTTGCAAGTGTTAAAAATTTAGTTTTCTCTCTTCTCTTTTGCTCCATAAAACCGGCCAAGCATCAAGACTCCAAGGGATCAAAAGTTTTTGCAAAATCAAGTGTTTACAACCTAGTTTATATCCTTTATATGGTTTTGAAATAAAAACCAAGGATATTTAAGTTAATCCTTGTTACTTACACCTCTTCATTTTCACTAGTAAGCATGTTTTTATCAATTTCATGTTTCCTTTTTCATTTTTTCATATGTTTCTTTTCATTTTGGAGATATTATGCAAGTTATGTGATTTATACCATTTATTTCATGATTTTTAAGTTATATATACATATTGGTCATCTATAATTATTCCCATGGTATTCTTTGGTCTTGATGGTGATTAGGAACCCATGACACCCTAAGAAGGTGTATGGTAGGATTAGATTAGTTTCGGAGTTGATTTGAAGGGATTAGAATAGGTTTTGTCCGTGAAAAACTATTTTCGATAACTATATTTTGTGTTCTGTCCTTAATTCGAATTTCTGGAAAAACCAACAGATTGTACGAAACTTTGGCCTTGATTTTTAGAAAATATACTTTAAAACGAATCCGTGGCCGCTTGAATGGAATAAAACGGACTTATAACGAAGCCGTGGTGAATTTTTAAAGTTTGACGACGGAACGTATTATTTTCTGGATTTTCAGCAAACTGTTTTTAGTTTGTTTGGGTCAAAAACGAGCCTTAAGCTTCACAAATTATTTCGACTTCTCAAAAATATATTAGTTTACTTCGATACGAAGCTAAGGACGTATTATACGTAGAATACGGATTTGAAACGACAATATATATGCGCGTTATAAAGTTGCCGTAACTATTATTTTCTGAAAATCTATATTATTTTTACGTTACAAGTGTTACATTAGCTGTAACGACCATGTTTGCGGCTGTTTTTAACTATGATGCAAAACTTTATGGACGAAATGTCTCCTAGTAAAATCAAGTTCATCGGCCATATTTTTCAAAACAAAAAGCTGTTTGTCAAGCGGAGTTGTAGTCAATTATTTACGGATGTTCAAACTTGGCGAAACTCATTTTACTGCACAACATTAGCAAAAATCACCATCTTTAACCCTTATTATCTTTATGTTCGAGACCTTTTGGACGAAAACTCCTGAACTGAAACTTTTAGATATCGATACAAACTTTCCAAAACTGTCGAGTTCGTTCTCTAACGATCGACGTACACTGTTCTACGACTACTTTTCCGAAGCCATTTTTGTCACTTACATGAAATTTCCGACGACATTGTTTTACGACGAAAAGAAATAATTTCACTATAAATCATTACAAAACCATTGTAGGATGACATTTTGACGTAAATACTTTTAAAGTGATTTTTGATTAGTCAAGGCGTCAAACAGTATTTTTCGACGATAAGTATTATTTTCAAAACTCGCAAATGGTATAAATAACATACGAAATGCATGCATAACATTACATTGCAACTCATTACGTATCATATCATTCACAATAGGTCAAGATTTACGTATCACACTACATCTCGGTGTACTCACTTTTGTCTTCGCAATCATTTCACCAAGTGAGTTTCATGGCCCCTACTTTTACTTGCTTTCATAACTGTTTGGGGGAGATACATGCTCGACTATTTTATTACATTCATGACTATTTGCAAATTATATGTTTATCCGAACTAAATGCTGTCAAATGAAGTAACATATTGCCATACTTAGAATTTCTATTTCATATATTCATTGGTCTAATGGTCTTGGTATATTCATTGAGCTAATGGTCTTGGTATATTCATTGAGCTAATGGTCTTGGTATATTCATTGAGCTAATGGTCTTGGTATATTCATTGAGCTAATGGTCTTGGTAATATCATGAACTAATGGTCTTGGAACGATTTGAACATACACTATATACATTTGGCAATGGGTTGTGAACACACAGGTTGCAAGTTTTGTATGGGCGGAACTTGGAATGAGTGGATTACAATGCCTTTGCTGCATAAACGATTTCGATACATTGAGTCATGCACTAATATGTGAATTCATTTGCGATTTCGTTTGAACATAAACTATGCATACTTTGGCAGTGGGTTGTGAACACACAGGTTGCAAGTTTTGTATGGGCGGAACTAGGAACTGAGTGGATTTACAATGCCTTGCTACATAATCGATTTTGATAGTCTTTACATTTCAACGATTTACAATGCCTTTGTTGCATAAACGATTTTGAAAGGCTTTACATTATAACACAAACTCTATGAACTCACTCAACCTTTGTGTTGACACTTTTAGCATGTTTTATCTCAGGTATCTAAGGCATACACTCATGGCATGCATTTGGACACATCATGGAGTCGTGGTGACGACGCGTCTCACTTGGGTTTACGCACTTTAAAACATCGTTTGAATTGTAACAAACTTATTTCCGCACAAGTTGATTTTCATTTGGGACCTACTTTGTAAACTCTGATTGTTTTATTAAATCAAACGATGTATTTTCCAAACGACACTTTAGGTCGTTCAATATAACTGTGATTGTGATGCTATGACAGTCAATCCCCAGGAATTCCATTCCGCTGCAAAACAGGTAATTTGGGGGTGTGACAGATTGGCATCAGAGCTTCGGTTATAGAGAACTAGGTTGCATCATTGACCCTAGACTATAACTACATTATCATAGCATCTCATCATTTCATCATAAGTGCATGTTCACTCTACATGCGGTTTATACGTACATTTTTTGAGTTATTTACTTTCATTTTGTATCGACTGTCACATGGATGCCTTTAAATGCCCATTCCATTATTCTTTCTTCACACTCTAATGTGGAGAATTCCTTGTCATTCCCTATCACAATTTTCACATCAATCGACTCATCACCGATAACGTTGTATACCGAGATAAACCTTTAAATAGGGCGAGTCACTCTCACTTCTTTGTTTCACCACTAACATGTCGAGTTACACTTTATTCACACATTAAGCCACTAAACCACCATACATTTGAAGCATTTACAACATCTCGTAACCCATCTTTTCGGAACCCGTCGATTATTTTGAATAATAACCTCAAACTTACCATTTCTTATCACATCTCTTTGGAGCGTTTATTATTAACATCGGATTTTTTGCTACGTCTCACATTTCCTCTTGTTTTGAAGAAGATATGGCACCGAAGAAAGCTACAGTTGAAATGACTCAAGCAGCAATTCAAAAGTTGGTGAATGATAGCATTGCTAATGCTTTAAGAGTTGAACGGGAAACAGTGGCTGCTGCTGAAGCCGCTAGGCTAGCTGCTGCTACTGGAAATGCCGGAGGATCCGGAGTTAAGAAATGTTCGTACAAGGACTTCAAAAGTGGTGAGCCCACGAAATTTAGAGGTACCGAGGGAGCTACAGCAATGTACGATGGTTTGAAAAGTTGGAATCCGTGTTTTGCTTTGTAATTGCGGGATGATAGTAAGGTCAAATTGCTAAAGTACATTACTCGATGGAGCGTTGTCGTAGGGAATTCATATGCTCAACCGATTGGAATGGAGAATGCTTTCAAGCTTACTGGGGAGCAATTTAAGGGTTTGGTGACTAAGAAGTTTTGTCCTCGTACGGAAGTGAAAAAGTTGGAGACGGAGTTCTACGAACTAGTAACGATTGGGTACGATATTGACACATACATTCGGAGATTTCAGGAATTGGCCGCGTTAAGCCCGTCGATGGTACGGATAAGAGAAGTTGCTGAGGCTTTTATCGGGGGACTTCCGAGTTATTCAAGGAAATGTGACTTCGTTTGATCCACAAACAATCGAGGAAGCTATTAGGGTGACTCAAAAGCTCATAGCCCGGTGAGGTGAAGAGAGGTAAGTACACCAACACCAACCAAAACAAACAACAACGGCGATAACCAAATCAACAACAACAAAGGAAATGGGGAAAACGACCAGGGAGATGATAACAACAACAACCAAACCGCAACACTAACCATCATCAACAACGAAAAGAGGGCAAAAGCAATAGTATATGTTTGCTGCGCCAATAGAAGGCGAGAGGTTATTTGGAACCTACCCACTATGTAATCGATGTAAGTATCATCACACGGGTCTTTGTCCTGCTAGGTGCTACAAGTGTCAGGAACTGGGACACCTTGCCAGGAATTGTAGAGTCAAGGCCATGGTTACATGTTACAAATGCGGGGAGCAAGGACACTTATCGGAACAATGTCCTCAAAACCAAGGTCAACCAGTTGAAGGTGCTCATGGGAATGTATATATGTTAGAAGGAGGAGGAGGAGCTCGTCAAGGTATCAACGACGCGGAAGACTGAAGAAGTTCTGAAACTAACAGTCTTATTTCTCCTTATGTACTATGTCGTACTAAGTTTATGTTTTCCATCATATCCGAATCTTTATAACCTAAGATGTATTTCTGTTCGACAAACTACTCGTTGTAAAATATTCTCATCTATCGTACTTTATTTTCTTTCCGATTTGTTATCATTTACGAGGATTTTAATTCTTTTTACTTTAACTATCATTTTAGCGACACTTCTCCATATCTTCTCTCCTCGATATTCATCACAATTTTAACATCAGTTGACTCAACACCAATCAACATATGAGTCGATTAGTCCAAGCCTTGCATAGTTACTCCTAAATTATACATAGCCTGATCACCTATGTCTAATTCAGGATGAATCATGCAATGAAGGGAGTAGTAGGCTTATATGTGTAAGCAATTCCGTAATCGAGCCAAATTTTCAAAAGATTTTCTTCAAACCACTTGATTCCAGTTTGATCCGCTGGAGTTCTTGTTTGATGAGTTGCAAAGATCGAGCTAGAAACAAGTTGTTACCTAAACCGATTTAGCCTAATCGTATGACAGTTCTTGTTTGATGAGTTGTGGGATTAAGCAAAAATCGGTTACCAAAAAGTCTTTTGAGGATTTTGCTCGGGAATGGGAAAGTTTGCCACATCAAACCCTAAACCCGTTAGACCTAACAACGATTGAATTCAGGGACTGAATTCCTTTTTGGATGGGCGAATGTGAAAATCCGTACTTTCAGGTCATTTCTCGACACGATTCATGTCTCATTATTTCAACATTTATCGTAAACTTGGTTTACTTGTTCAAATTCGCGTAACCTTGGAGGTTTAGCGGCGAATTCATGATCATGACATCACGTACATTTCATATGGACTATGATTAGTCTACATTTCATTGACATCATTTGCATCTCATTAGTTCATTCACGACATTTCATTTCATATTTTACGCGTAATTTTTATATTTAATAATCTTTATCGCGTGAGTTATTATTTTTAATATTTAATCCGTTACTTTCAAAAATGATCCCGAGGTATTTTTAAACTTACATTTAGTTCATAAAAACTATATTTTTAGTTTTCCTAGTGTTACAAATTTATTTGGTATACTAATCGTAAAAGTTTAATTATTACGTCGTTTTCTTAAAAATTATACGATAATTATTTTATCACCCAAATTTCACAAGGAAAGCATTTTTACAATTTTTATCACCTCATTACATCCTATTTTGAATTATTAAAAACTTACATGTACCAAAAATTTCCATTTACCTATACTTGTACTTTTTCTACACATTTACTCTACACTATCTTGCAAATTATACAAGTATATACAAATACATTATAAAAGAAAAAAAAAAAAATATCTTGGGATACAAGATGCCCCAAAATCCGGCCCTATGGAGGGTGTAGTTATTGATTGGTATGGTTCAAGTTTATACATGTTTCTACTCTTTCTCCAAAAAGTCTTATACATCATTTCACCTTAATTTTCTCATAGTTGCAAGTGTTAAAAATTTAGTTTTCTCTCTTCTCTTTTGCTCCATAAAACCGGCCAAGCATCAAGACTCCAAGGGATCAAAAGTTTTTGCAAAATCAAGTGTTTACAACCTAGTTTATATCCTTTTTATGGTTTTGAAATAAAACCAAGGATATTTAAGTTAATCCTTGTTACTTACACCTCTTCATTTTCACTAGTAAGCATGTTTTTATCATCTTCATGTTTCCTTTTCATTTTCATATGTTTCTTTTCATTTTGGAGATATTATGCAAGTTATGTGATTTATACCATTTATTTCATGATTTTTAAGTTATATATACATATTGGTCATCCTATAATTATTCCCATGGTATTCTTTGGTCTTGATGGTGATTAGGAACCCATGACACCCTAAGAAGGTGTATGGTAGGATTAGATTAGTTTCGGAGTTGATTTGAAGGGATTAGAATAGGTTTTGTCCGAGAAAAACTATTTTCGATAACTATATTCTTCGTTCTGTCCTTAATTCGAATTTCTGGAAAAACCAACAGATTGTACGAAACTTTGGCCTTGATTTTTAGAAAATATACTTAAAAACGAATCCGTGGTCGCTTGAACGGATAAAAACGGACTTATAACGAAGCCGTGGTGAATTTTTAAAGTTTGACGACGGAACGTATTATTTTCTGGATTTTCAGCAAACTGTTTTTAGTTTGTTCGGGTCAAAAACGAGCCTTAAGCTTCACAAATTATTTCGACTTCTCAAAAATATATTAGTTTACTTCGATACGAAGCTAAGGACGTATTATACGTAGAAAACGGATTTGAAACGACAAATATATGCACGTTTTTATAAAGTTGCCGTAACTATTATTTTCTGAAAAACTATATTATTTTTACGTTACAAGTGTTACATTAGCTGTAACGACCATGTTTGCGGCTGTTTTTAACTATGATGCAAAACTTTATGGACCGAAATGTCTCCTAGTAAAATCAAGTTCACCGGCCATATTTTTCAAAACAAAAAGCTGTTTGTCAAGCGGAGTTGTAGTCAATTATTTACGGATGTTCAAACTTGGCCGAAACTCATTTTCTGCACAACATTAGCAAAAATCATCAACTTTAACCCTTAATATCTTTATGATCGAGACCTTTTGGACGAAAACTCCTGAACTGAAACTTTTAGATATCGATACAAACTTTCCAAAACTGTCGAGTTCGTTCTCTAACGATCGACGTACACTGTTCTACGACTACTTTTCCGAAGCCATTTTTGTCACTTACATGAAATTTCCGACGACATTGTTTTACGACGAAAAGAAATAATTTCACTATAAATCATTACAAAACCATTGTAGGATGACATTTTGACGTAAATACTTGTAAAATGATTTTTGATTAGTCAAGACGTCAAACGAGTATTTTTTCGACGATAAGTATTATTTTCAAAACTCGCAAATGGTATAAATAACATACGAAATGCATGCATAACATTACATTGCAACTCATTACGTATCATATCATTCACAATAGGTCAAGATTTACGTATCACACTACATCTCGGTGTACTCACTTTTGTCTTCGCAATCATTTCACCAAGTGAGTTTCATGGCCCCTACTTTTACTTGCTTTCATAACTGTTTTGGGGGAGATACATGCTCGACTATTATTATTACATTCATGACTATTTGCAAATTATATGTTTATCCGAACTAAATTCTAGTCATGCGAAGTAACATTATTGCCATACTTAGAATTTCTATTTCATATATTCATTGGTCTAATGGTCTTGGTATATTCATTGAGCTAATGGTCTTGGTATATTCATTGAGCTAATGGTCTTGGTATATTCATTGAGCTAATGGTCTTGGTATATTCATTGAGCTAATGGTCTTGGTAATATCATGAACTAATGGTCTTGGAACGATTTGAACATACACTATATACATTTTGGCAATGGGTTGTGAACACACAGGTTGCAAGTTTTGTATGGGCGGGACTTGGAACTGAGAGGATTTACAATGCCTTTGCTGCATAAACGATTTCGATACATTGAGCCATGCACTATTTTGTGAATTCATTTGACGATTTCTGTTTGAACATAAACTATGCATACTTTGGCAGTGGGTTGTGAACACACAGGTTGCAAGTTTTGTATGGGCGGGACTTGGAACTGAGTGGATTTACAATGCCTTTGCTACATAATCGATTTTGATAGTCTTTACATTTCAACGATTTACAATGCCTTTGCTGCATAAACGATTTTGAAAGGCTTTACATTATAACACAAACTCTATGAACTCACTCAACCTTTGTGTTGACACTTTTAGCATGTTTTATCTCAGGTATCTAAGGCATACACTTCATGGCATGCATTTGGACACATCATGGAGTCGTGGTGACGACGCGTCTCACTTGGGTTTTACGCACTTTAAAACATCGTTTGAATTGTAACAAACATATTTCCGCACAAGTTGATTTTCATTTGGGACCTACTTTGTAAACTCTGATTGTTTTATTAAATCAAACGATGTATTTTCCAAACGACACTTTAGGTCGTTCAATATAACTGTGATTGTGATGCTATGACAGTCAATCCCCAGGAATTCCATTCCGCTGCAAAACAGGTAATTTGGGGGTGTGACACTTTCGTCCAACGATGTGTGGAAGGTTTATGTTGATATACATTCTGCAAATTGGGAGGATTCAAATGACTTGTAGATGATTCCGCAACATCAGATACAACAGTTTCATTAGCAAACGGGTTGAAGAACGCATTTGGATCATAATCTGCAGGTGGGGGTACTTCATTGTTCAGAACATCATCAGCTGGTTCAGTGTCGTTGGATGCGGTTTGTTCAACTGTTGTTGTAGAATCAACTGGTGGTGCTTCCTCAACAGTAGTTGTTGTAGCAGGTGTATCAGGTATCGGAATATGATCAGGTTGAGCAGTGGAAACATTGGATACACCTGGAGCACGTTGATCAATATCATCACTAAACAGAGGAGCAAATACCTTTTCCATTTGTTGACGAGTAAGCTGGGAGCTTGGATCAGCTGATGATGGGGTTTGAGGGAAGTTTTAACAGTTATGACCAGGTTCCAAGCTGTTATGCTCAAAAGCCATATCTGTAAGCTCATCGAAGTTTGCATGAATCGTTTCCATAACCTGCTTTGTACGACGATTCTAGATCCGGTAACCTTTAGAATTCTCACAGTATCCAATAAAGACTCCAATGTCAGCTTTGGCTTTGAGCTTTCCAAAGTCATCACGATCATTATTCGGGTAGCAAAGGGATCCAAATACATGAAAGTGTTTGAGATTCGGTTTTCGGTTGTGGATAAGCTCAAAAGGTGTTTTGTTGTGGCGTTTTGTAATCATTGAGCGGTTCTGAGTGTAGCATGCAGTTGAGATGGCTTCAGTCAACAAGTAATCTGGAAGTTTAGCATTGATTAACATCATTCTGGCAGCTTCCACTAACGTACGGTTTCGTCTTTCAACAACTCCATTTTGTTCAGATCCTCAAGTATAAACACGGAGTCAACTTGATTATCAATGGTAACCATGAGGTCATCTTGATCGTCAAATATGACTACTGGATCTCGTTGAGTATCATCAGAATGAGATGTGGACGGCTCATGTTGAATATTCCGAGCCTCGTCGGATTCAGATGTTGATGGAGATATTAGATCATTGATGAATATGGTTTGATCCGGTACTTGAGACAAGCCATCGGTGTCATACATTGGCCTGTGTCACTCATGTAGAGTTCTTGCATGTTTGCCATCAACATAACTGCTGCATTAGCCTGCAAGTCCTCCATATCATCATCTGAGTCTGCATCTGCCATAAAGCTCTGTTCTTTGTTTGTGAGGGTTCCACCAGCTTCGTCCTTGAGAGCCAAGAGTAAAGCCTCCTTGTGATAAGCACTAACTCCAGTCCTCGGCTTTGGACATGCATTAGCCAGGTGTCCCTTCTCATTACAGTTATAGCAACGAAGACCATTAATCCCATTCGGAGCATTACCCTGTTCAACCACTTGAGCTCTCTGTGGAGCACCTATGTTATTCCTTCCCATAGCATTAAACCCTTGACCACCGCCCATCTGACGAACATTACCACGATTCTGAACTTCAACACGTCCATTGTTAACAACAGCTTGATTCCTTGTGTTAGATGAGGTACGAATGCGATTGTTGGATTTGTTAGAGTATCGGCCGAAGGCTCTAGCAATCATGACAAACCCTTGTTGCAATGCATCAAAAGCTTCTGCATCTTCATTGGATTCACTGTAAAGTTCTCGATCATTGTTGTTGTTGTATGTAACCAATTGAGTTTCTTGAGATTGTTGCTTTGATGGATCATATGGTGTGATTGTTGCAGTTGGTTGAGTAGTGGGTTGTGGAGGATAACAAGTTTGAGCCCATAAAGCTAATTGTTGATTATCCGGAAGTGAAGGTGAAACATTTTGTCCACGGATAACCCTTTATTTGTCAACTTCTTTTTGATGAGGCTTCAAATAGTCGTAAAATAATCCGTACGTAGCATGATGAAGATTCTTTGCTTGACGGATGAAAATGACATACTTCTCCCAATCAGAACCAAGACTACTTAGGAACTTAGTGTTGACAACAATTCTTGGCATGAGGATGTTTTTTTTTTCAAATCATTGATAATGTCTGAGAATCGATGATGATAAGACTCTAATGTCTTTCCTGGTTCAATCATGAAGTGTTCATAAGCCAAGTAAATTTTGGATTCCATATCCTCTTGATTGAGTTCAGTGCCTTCCATGAGAAGATGAATATGTTCCCACATTGCTTTAGCAGTCTTTTGAGCATCAACACTTCGAAGGATCGGATTGGGTAATCCCAAAAGAATGTATTGCATTGCTAGCTCATCAGCTTCGAAATGTAGAAGTTCATCAGCAGTGAGGTAAAAAAGAGTTGTAATGTTGGTGACATCATCTCTTGGTGGAGTAGCATTTTGATCTCCGGGTGTAATGATAGTAGGCATCTGAAATGGACCTTCCTGGATGACCTTCTTTAAGAACTTTCCATGTGGCTTCTTTAGATCATAAAACCTAAAGAACCTAATCACCCATTGATCATAGTTTCCGGGAGTGAGCATTGGAGGTCTATCAAGTGATCCAGCCTCATGAATGGATTGTTGGCTACTTAAAGCTTCACACATCTTTGCAAACCAAGACGGTTCCTTCATAGTGTTCCTGGATGGATGTTGATTGTAAAAGTTTGTGTAAGGTTGTACTTGAAGACTAGGTGGTGGTTGAACCATTTGTGGTGGAATTGCTCCTTGTTGTGGAAAATGTTGTTGGTTAAATTGTTGTTGATAAACTTGTTGTTGTAGATTGAATTGTTGTTGTTGTTGACTGAGTTGTTGTTGTTGTTGTTGAGGATACACATGAGGAAAGTAGTTAGAGTATGGTGGTTGAGACATCTTGAAACTTGTGTTGATGATGGATCTTTGTAGTAGAATGAAACTTTGTTGATGAAGAGTCCTTAGGCGTAGAAACCAAGTTTAGGTAAAGTAATTCTTAGGCGTAAAAACACCAAGCTTACGCGTAAAATTAATATTTACGCGTAGGATTAGCGTACGCGTAAGAATTGAGAAACGCTAAGGTTAGGCGTAAATTGAAAGTTAGACGTAGAAAGCTTATGCGTAAGATTAGCTTATGCGTAAGGCAAGTCTTAGGCGTAAGAAAATGCTTAGGCGTAAAGAGTTCTACGCGTAAGTTTTAGCTTATGCGTAAAATTAGTGTTTTGCCCAAAAATCCTTTACACTTATTCCAGTGTAAAAGATATCCAAAGTCTAAGTGTTTTCAGGCTTATCCAAGCAAGAAAACAATGAGTAAACCAAGAAAACTGAAGATCAAACCTTGAAGAGCTTACGCGTAAACTTAGGGTTTACTTATGCGTAAAAATGAACCAAAACTGATTTCTGCCCAAAGATGTTTCTAAACCAGATTTTTGTGATGAAACAGCGTCAATATCACCAAAATAACACAAAAGTGTGAAACTTGATGATCTAAAACTTGTAGAGACGTTACGCGTAGAAATGAACACACATTTAAAATCAAGCTTAAAACCAATGAAATACACGTAAAGTTAGAAACTTTTTGCCAAAAACTGAAATTTTAACACCTAAAAACCTTGAAAGTACAAGAATCTTGGATTGTAAAGTGTAAAAAATGAGTATTTATGCGTGAGAAAGTTTATGAACCGAGAGTTACGCGTAACACTAGAACGTCAAAAATAAATTCTTTTCACCCAACTATTTGGCGATTGATACCACTGTTAGGTCACCATGTTTGTAACACAAGCATCAATATAAGAACTAGATAAGAAATGATCGGTTGAACAAAGTAAAACAATACGCGTAAGACAGTAAGAAAAGTTATGCGTGTGTATTGAAATAAGATGAACAACCAACCCTCAAGTGAGGGTTTACATGATTATTTATAGGAGGGAACTAGGGCAACACACCAAGTTCCCATCCTTTCCTTATTGGGCTTTGGATAGGCTCATGGGCTTTCTACATGAGCCTAACCTTGATTACTAACATAAAAGCCATAATTAAGCTAACTATTACATATTAATGAATAACACTTGAATTCTAGTTTAGGAGTGATTCCAACATAACTTGTCACAGCAAAGTAGACAAAATCAATGATACATGACCAAATCCATGGCCAAGACACCAAAGATTTCTCACTTCATCACCTAGACACGCTTCATGACTAACAGGTAGGATAAGACATGGGAAATAATTGGTGTAAGAATAAAAATAACAAAAAAAATAGTCTTAACCTATATAGTGCACATTTTCTTTCATCCTTTTCATGTCCCTACCAAGACTCTCAAGTTTATTATTTATTGCTACAATACCGTCCATATTTCCACTTATGCTTCTATTGCTCTCTCCGTTGTGCCACTTATGAGAGTGGTCAGCCATTTTTTGAATCGCATCCAAAGCTCGTGTAGGAGTCATTCCAGGGATTGGCCCTTGCGAATCGAGCATCTGACTCGTGGGGATGTTTATAACCTTATAGAAGACATTTACCTTTTGCTGGCTATTAAGGTCGTGAGTAGGGCATTTGTAAAGGAGATCGTTGTATCTTTCCCAAGCTTAGTACAACATTTCATCACCTTCTTTCTTGAAATTATGGATCTCCTCGAGTTGTTTTGCCGTCCTAGAAGGAGGACAATACTTTTGAATGAAATACCTTTTGAGGAGAGCCCATGTATTAATTGTCGTGGCGGTCAATCTGTCGACCCATCTTTTAGCAGCTCCTGTGAGTGTAATAGGGAACACACGTAACATGACAGCATCACTTGAGATTCTTGGAAATTTAAAGAGGTTGACAATGTATTCCACATTATCCATGTGCTCGTAAGCATCATTGGTAATGCTTCCGGAAAAGGAATTCACACAAAGCTCCCTCATGAATTGTAGTTTGATTTCGAACTGAGTGTCGTCATCAATAGCTGGCCTAACAACTCCCGACCCTTGTTCATCCCTAGTCATAGCCAGATACTTTTCAAGAGTGAGGTTATCAATGTCTACAACTGCCATGGTACCTGAACCATAAAGAAGATCATGAGAAAACCAAAAAAAAAGAAAAAAAAGAAGACTTAACAAATAAATCTAATATAGCTCCCCGGCAGCGGTGCCAAAATTCTGATGCAAGATTTTCGACCAGGATTTAATATTTATATTTCTCGTCTACCTAACGCCTACCTAATGCACTAACGAGCAATGAACCCGATTAAGTCTAAGTGTCACTTGTTTTAACTAGTTTGAGGTTGAAATGATTAATTAACTAATAAAACGCGCAAAGTAAATAGAGGTTGTGATCAATAGAGAGAAAGTGTGCTAACCTAATTAATCATCCTATCATGTAATGTCTATGTTTTAATTACTTGCAATTGATTCAAGTGGGGGTTTAAGTCGCTAGGACAACATTTGGTCAATTCGTCCTAACCTATCAACAAAGGCTCCTACCCGACGTCAAAGGTCTACCCCTTGGGGAGTCGAGGGTCTTAAGCTACCTAATCCAAGTCATTAAGTACCCTACATGCAAGATTTGAAATAATGAGTGCCCGGGCGCTAGCATCTTAGACACTTATCCCTAACTTCTTAAGTTCATCCGTACGACCGGTGATCATTTGGTCAGTTCGCACAAGAGAGGAAGGGTCGTCAGTTGGTCAATCTTACCCTTCCAAACTATACCTACCTACTTAGGGTCAGTTGGTCAATTCTCTTAAGCAACTAGATACGACCGCATTTCAAAACTACCAAAGCTAGGGTAACTACAATCGAACTATGCATGCATACACTAGAAACAATTATATGGAAGCATGAAAACACAAACAATACATTCAAGGAATCATAACTAGGCTAGCACCAAAGGTGCTTAGCCGATCATATTAGAAGAAACAATAAATTCAATGTTTAACATAATGAAAGACACGAATTAAAGTAAAAGATAGAAATGATCGCTAATGCTTATCGATATGGTGTGATTCCTCCCTTGGAGATGGCTCCGTATGCTCCATATGATCTGCCTTTGGAATCCTCTTCACGTTCTCTACTTTTGAGTTGTGAGTGAATGATGTGAAATGCAGAATTTAGGGCTTATATTTATAGGCATGATCATAGTTACGACGTAACTTGAGTTGAGAGTTACGTCGTAACTTAATTATCTTCAAAATATAACTCTCGTTAAGTAGACTACGACGTAACAATAGGGAAAGGTTACGCCATAGTTAGCAGCTCTGCCGTATAGTAGATGTGGGTTATGCTGTAACTTACTTATCTTCAAAACATAACTCTCGTTAAGTAGACTATGGCGTAATGCTTATGAGGAATTATGGCGTTGTTGATGGAGGCGCAAAATACTTCATGACCTAGATGATTATGGCGTAACCTTAGTTGGGAGTTACGCCATAACTGCAGTTGAGTAGGGAATTCGAGATAAAATACTAGCTACGGCGTAATGTGAGAGAATGAGTTACGCCGTAGCTTCTTCATAAGTAGCATACTATCATAAACCGTTAGGAAAATCTCCAAATCCGCGTCTCTATGCTCCAATGCTCATAATTTACCTGGAAATAAAATATAAAGGAATACAAGTGTAAATCCATATAAATGACATAAAATATGAGCATTATCGGGGAAAATCGACACTAAAAAGTCAGGACTATTTGATGGTATCAGTCGACTTATGGTTGCGAGAGTATCCTCTAATTCTAATCTCGTTTCACTAGACTTCTAACTATAGTACGAGATACAACTAGTTTTCTAATGCCTAACGCACACACTACTAACAAGAAGTAATAATATTAAAGACTACAAGTAGGTTTCATGCAATCATAAGCAAATACAAGTTAATTTAGCCTATCATGTTAGATCGAAGAAAAGAAAGACAAATAATCACACAATACATAGTCATATTGTAATGATTAATAATTGAATAACTTATCTTCAATGTAATATGGAGTTATTGGTGGCAAAATAGCCTACAAAAGCTGAGAAACTCGAACCAGATTTTTCCTTGAAAGTTGCTTACAAGGTTCCACCCTTATAGTGAAAATAATGCGAAAATTTATATAGGATTACAGACGTGAATGCGTCACTTGTAAGTTGCAACGACGTCAGCTCGCCGTCATCTATGGTTTCTCTTGTGCACCGACTTAGTTGTGATGGCGTCACTTAGGGACTATGACGTCGTCAACCTTCATAACTTTGGAACTGACACCGTCACTTCGAGGCCGTCTCAATTCCCTAACTGGTCACAATTTCTTTATGTGACGACGTTACATTGTGTTTGTGACGCCGTCACACCTCCTTTTGTGATGGTTTTTCCTAGTGTTGTTGTTTTCTTCGTTTTTTCGTCCAATCAAGCCCAAAATGCACCTTTTTCCAGCATTTGCTTCACAAGTACCTAAAGCTCAAATAGAAATGATTTAGGGCAATAAATGATCTAATATTACGAATTTAGAGGCTAAATGACCCTTTTAAAGCGTATGAAATTACACCTCATCAAATATCCCTACACTTGGGATTTACTTGTCCTCAAGCAAATATGCTTTTACCCTAATCAATTTACAAGTTTAGGGGCATTTAGCATCGGCTTAAAGAAAATCTACAACATAACTCGTTCTACAATAGCAATAACAAGCACACAAATTATATACTAGCACCTCATATAAAGTGTTTGGATTTTCTCATCTCTCGGGTGTATAAGTAATATAACATTTTGGAAATGGACAAATAAACACTCTCTACCTGTAATAGCACATATATTACCATAAGCTTGATAAAGGATCAAAACCTCCACCGCTTTGGCGTAAGCACCAAGGATAAACTATCAAATAGGACTTTACAAGGGTTGTAACTATAGGTGTAAGGGTAAGGAAAACATGGTTTTGGGGATACGGGGAATTTTACTGGTGAAAAGTTAATAATCTAAGTCAATTACATGTACAAAGTGGTGTTGCTAAGCCAAGACTCGATAAACTAACTCTAACACTTTCGTTGCTTTTCTTTACTCTTTCTTGACTTACAAATAAGAAGGATGACAGTCCATATATCTTCTTTCTTTTCTTTCTTCCTTTTTTTTTCAAACACTTTTGCGTTGCCATCTTTATGATCTGCTAAAAATAAATAACATAGATACTCATGATTTATAATTGAATCCTTACATTTGCATTTTTGCATAAATATAAACTAACTAATGACCCAAATTGCGAGGATCAAAACATGTGGAGTATCTTAAACATTAACGTACATATGTGGGTAGTAATTTGATGTTCTTCCCTATTACTCCTTAATAATAATACCATAAGTCCCAATATTCCCAAAACTGTATTTACAAGATATGACTCGACTTAGCAACCATGTAAGCAACTAGATAATTAACGAAGGGTTTAACACATATGTTGAAATAATAATGAACTAAAAATGAGTGCATACAAAGAAGCTAAGGCAATTTGGGTGTAACATTGAGTGGGGTTTAAACAATGCTATTCATTAATATCTCAGAATTTACCAAAATATCATGAGAACTTATAAGGATTTAAAAGGTACACTTTTGAGGGGTCATTTAAGCCCTTAATCGACCACTTTTATATCCGTTACTGATTAATTTCGTTCCTTTACACTTTTTAGCTCTCTTGAAGGTAAAATGCTGGAATGATGCTTATTTGGACGAAAAGGCGTGAATATGTGAAGAAAATGGCTAAATTCAAGATCAAGACACTCAAGCTGCTGGAAACGCACTCGACGGCGTCACAGATAAAGGGCAACACCGTCCCTCTAATTGCGACAGCTCGGAAGTGAAATTGCTATTTTGTACCTGACGGCGTCAGGCTTTAAAGAGTAGGGCGTCACAACTCAAACGGCCTAGATCCAGATTCAGACGGCGTTAGAAGATGAAGCCGACGGCGTTACAACCCCAACGTGACGCCGACACAAAGTTAACTTGGTCAAGACGAAACCCTAATGGCGGCGATCTAACGGCGTCACAATTAAAGAGTGACGCCGTCGTAGTTGTAACTCTATATATAGAATTCGAATTTTCAGACTTTTAAGGAGGTAGAATTGTGGAGTAAAACCTAAAAACGATTTTTGGTTGTCTTGGGCAGTATCTTAGGGTTCTCATACCCTATTGTACAACAAGATAAGTAATCTACTTCATTGATTTCATTATGTCTTCGATTGTATGTGTGTATGCTTGCATGTTTACCATGTCCGGCTAATTTACTTGTGTGTTTGCTTAGATCTATGAAACCTAGTTGTTAATTATTGTTAGGTTGTCTCTTATCTTAATTGTAATTGGCTTAGGAGTGCGACTAGGCTATCGTTGTGTTTAATGCTTGGTAAATCTTTGATAGTTTATGAATGACTTAGTGGATTTCCTTTACAAAACCCAAAAATAACCTCAAAGTTAGTTTATGAATGACTTAGTGGATTTTTTCTACTACACTTAAGGGTGACCTCAAAGAGTTAGGGAAAGCATACCCTACGACCTTAGAAAACACAACACGTTAAGAATAAGGACGTGACAGTTCAACCTAAAATAAAAGATAACTAGGAAGTAATAATATCTAGGTAGACACATCTTTAATCATCATACGAGCACACTTCAAAAAGACATAGACTACCCATTAGTTAGATAATTAGAATAGTAGAGTAATCGGTAGAAGTACCACCCCACAAATCCAAACCCCGAGATTTTACCTTTAGTTTTCTAAAAAATATAAAAAGATAAAAAAATAATCTTCCTCAACCTCAACCTTAGCGTAGTAATTTCTCACGAGCATTCCTATTCCCCTAGAGAACGATATCAATCCCCGAGGCTTACCCTAACACTACACTACAACGATTAGGTTCACTGCCTAGGTGGTTGAAAAACTTACTCGAAGAAAAGGAAGTTTCCTTTGACCCCGAACGCACGTTGTACGCATATCAAGAACCGCGAAAATATTGGCTCAGAGGGGTGTACTAGGGGTATCTTGTACTAAAAATAAGTATATAGCAAGGGTGTGGGGTAATTACTTGACCAATGAAGTCAATGTAATTATAATAAAAAGGATAAAAATAAGGGTTATCCTAATGCCTCTTATCATTTAGTGAATCATAATCACACGAATCTGATCTCACTAGCGATCTCGGATTGCATCACTAAAGCAAGCTCTAGAATCTATATACTACATTAGAGGTGAACGATCAGAGGTATCCTCTAATCACTACGATGAGCTGGTCCGGTACACTCATAAGCATTAAAGGTGAATGCTTTTTCCTATATATCTAAAGGCGGGCCTCACATTTTTTAGGTGGAATTTTTGAGTGCTATGGTTTTCTTTGTGATAGCTATATAACTCCCATCTATGAGACGCTTTATTAAAACTACAGTTTCACTTGTAAATGTCATAAAAAATTTATATTTTTGTGCTAAAACTACCTTTACAGGTATTTCTTTTCGGTTTATTACAGAGTTACTTAAGAATAAGACTAATAACAAATGCATGACTAGTTTCTAAGGTTCCCTTTTTATCCTCCCTACACTTAAATTGAACATTGTCCTCGATGTTCTAAAAGTATCAAAATTGATAAAGGGAAAAATAAAGAGATGAAATATACTAGTACTCCCCTGATTAGTTTGGTATGAATAATAAATGGAAATACGGTCAAATCCTTCAGATAAGTTAGTCTTATGATATGCTTCTTGTCCAATATAATATGTAAATCTTAAGAAAATGAACACGAAACCACGCATAAAATTGGCGGTAAATACAATATTTAAAATTAAAATAAACTAGATAGCAAATAAGATATAATGCTACCAAAATAAATATTTAGAAGGAATCTGGAAATTTTCAAAAATTAAATTTCAACATAAAACAAAAATCTGCTATAGTACCTGACGCCGTCACTGATGAGGATTTAAAACATACATTTTTTAGGGGTCATTTAATCCCTAAATCGTTACATTTTATATCTGTTACTACTTAAAGTCATTCCTTTTCACATTTTAGGTCTTTTGGAAGCAAATTGCTGGAAGGAAGCATTTTTGGATGAAAAGGAGCGAAAACATGAAGAAAACAACAAAGTCAAGAATACAAGGCTGTTTTACAAGCCTGAGGGCGTCCCAAATCCAAGGGCGACGCCGTCACTCACAAGGTTTTCCAAAAAGTCTCAAACGACGGCTCAGGTCATATTTTGGTCTTAACACATGACAGTGTCACGCCTTAACTCAGAAGGGCGTCGCCCTTACTTTCTTCACCAGACGATCAAAATCCTTCCAAGACGACGTCCAGACGAAGCCCAGATGGTGTCACCTATTCCTACCTGACGCCGTCCCAATGATGAGTTGTCCAAAACGAAACTCTAATAACGGCGATCAGACGGCGTCACCATCAAAAGGCGACGCAGTCGCGAGTGTAAAACTATATATAGACGTTGAATTTTATGTATTTTGTGTGCATTATTTTGGAGAGCAAACCCTAGTTTGTTAGGAGTCCGACTTGGGCAGTATTTCAGGCTTTCAAACCCTCTTGTACACTTAAATATAAGTTTGTTTATCCAATCTATCACCATATTTCATCTATGTTCAATTGTTTGTTTGTGTTCTTGCTTATCTATCATATGTAACTAAATTAATTAAGTGTTTTCTTAGATCCAATGAAACCTAGTTGTTGATTATTATTAGGTTGTCTCTTGTTTTGTAACATATTGGATTTCACAAACACATCAAACCATAAACACAATAGGCGTATAAGATGAGGTTTTAGAGAGAGAAAGAGTTAGAGGTTTGGGAACTTAGTGAGAGAAAGTAAAAGTATTATTATGAGCTCCAACTCTCTACCTTGGGAGGTAGAGAGTATTTATAGTCTTACACAAATCGCCACCTACGGGCTGTGGATCAGGCATACAGTGGGTAAAGACCCGTCCATCCTCCACGGTGTTACTTAACTAAATACTACTTAACATTAAATAATCTACGACTACGAGCTTTCTATCGATTACATATACTTGAGGTGACCGACTCTTTAATGACTGGATTTACTAAATCCTAACAATCTCGCCCTAAGGGAGGACACCTCAAATATGCTTTTACCCTAATCAATTTACAAGTTTAGGGGCATTTAGCATCGGCTTAAAGACAATCTACAACATAACTCGTTCTACAATAGCTATAACAAGCACACAAATTATATACTTGCACCTCATATAAAGTGTTTGGATTTTCTCATCTCTCGGGTTTATAAGTAATATAACATTTTGGAAATGGACAAATAAACACTCTCTACCTGTAATAGCACATATATTACCATAAGCTTGATAAAGGATCAAAACCTGCACCGCTTTGGCGTAAGCACCAAGGATAAACTATCAAATAGGACTTTACAAGGGTTGTAACTATAGGTGTAAGGGTAAGGAAAACATGGTTTTGGGGATACGGGGAATTTTACTAGTGAAAATTTAATAATCTAAGTCAATTACATGTACAAAGTGGTGTTGCTAAGCCAAGACTCGATAAACTAACTCTAACACTTTCGTTGCTTTTCTTTACTCTTTCTTGACTTACAAATAAGAAGGATGACAGTCCATATATTTTCTTTCTTTTCTTTCTTCCTTTTTTTTATCAAACACTTTTGCGTTGCCATCTTTTTGATCTGCTAAAAATAAATAACATAGATACTCATGATTTATAATTGAATCCTTACATTTGCATTTTTGCATAAATATAAACTAACTAATGACCCAAATTGCGAGGATCAAAACATGTGGAGTATCTTAAACATTAACGTACATATGTGGGTAGTAATTTGATGTTCTTCCCTATTACTCCTTAATAATAATACCATAAGTCCCAATATTCCCAAAACTGTATTTACAAGATATGACTCGACTTAGCAACCATGTAAGCAACTAGATAATTAACGAAGGGTTTAACACATATGTTGAAATAATAATGAACTAAAAATGAGTGCATACAAAGAAGCTAAGGCAATTTAGGTGTAACATTGAGTGGGGTTTAAACAATGCTCTTCATTAATATCTCAGAATTTACCAAAATATCATGAGAACTTATAAGGATTTAAAAGGTACACTTTTGAGGGGTCATTTAAGCCCTTAATCGACCACTTTTATATCCGTTACTGATTAATTTCGTTCCTTTACACTTTTTAGGTCTCTTGAAGGTAAAATGCTGGAATGATGCTTATTTGGATGAAAAGGCGTGAATATGTGAAGAAAATGGCTAAATTCAAGATCAAGACACTCAAGCTGCTGGAAACGTACTCGACGGCGTCACAGATAAAGGGCAACACCGTCCCTCTAATTGCGACGGCTCGGAAGTGAAATTGCTATTTTGTACGGCGTCAGGCTTTAAAGAGTAGGGCGTCACAACTCAAACGGCCTAGATCCAGATTCAGACGGCGTTAGAAGATGAAGCCGACGGCGTTACAACCCCAACGTGACGCCGACACAAAGTTAACTTGGTCAAGACGAAACCCTAATGGCGGCGATCTAACGGCGTCACAATTAAAGAGTGACGCCGTCGTAGTTGTAACTCTATATATAGAATTCGAATTTTCAGGCTTTTAAGGAGGTAGAATTGTGGAGTAAAACCTAAAAATGATTTTTGGTTGTCTTGGGCAGTATCTTAGGGTTCTCATACCCTATTGTACAACAAGATAAGTAATCTACTTCATTGATTTCATTATGTCTTCGATTGTATGTGTGTATGCTTGCATGTTTACCATGTCCGGCTAATTTACTTGTGTGTTTGCTTAGATCTATGAAACCTAGTTGTTAATTATTGTTAGGTTGTCTCTTATCTTAATTGTAATTGGCTTAGGAGTGCGACTAGGCTATCGTTGTGTTTAATGCTTGGTAAATCTTTGATAGTTTATGAATGACTTAGTGGATTTCCTTTACAAAACCCAAAAATAACCTCAAAGTTAGTTTATGAATGACTTAGTGGATTTTTTCTACTACACTTAAGGGTGACCTCAAAGAGTTAGGGAAAGCATACCCTACGACCTTAGAAAACACAACACGTTAAGAATAAGGACGTGACAGTTCAACCTAAAATAAAAGATAACTAGGAAGTAATAATATCTAGGTAGACACATCTTTAATCATCATACGAGCACACTTCAAAAAGACATAGACTACCCATTAGTTAGATAATTAGAATAGTAGAGTAATCGGTAGAAGTACCACCCCACAAATCCAAACCCCGAGATTTTACCTTTAGTTTTCTAAAAAATATAAAAAGATAAAAAAATAATCTTCCTCAACCTCAACCTTAGCGTAGTAATTTCTCACGAGCATTCCTATTCCCCTAGAGAACGATATCAATCCCCGAGGCTTACCCTAACACTACACTACAACGATTAGGTTCACTGCCTAGGTGGTTGAAAAACTTACTCGAAGAAAAGGAAGTTTCCTTTGACCCCGAACGCACGTTGTACGCATATCAAGAACCGCGAAAATATTGGCTCAGAGGGGTGTACTAGGGGTATCTTGTACTTAAAATAAGTATATAGCAAGGGTGTGGGGTAATTACTTGACCAATGAAGTCAATGTAATTATAATAAAAAGGATAAAAATAAGGGTTATCCTAATGCCTCTTATCATTTAGTGAATCATAATCACACGAATCTGATCTCACTAGCGATCTCGGATTGCATCACTAAAGCAAGCTCTAGAATCTATATACTACATTAGAGGTGAACGATCAGAGGTATCCTCTAATCACTACGATGAGCTGGTCCGGTACACTCATAAGCATTAAAGGTGAATGCTTTTTCCTATATATCTAAAGGCGGGCCTCACATTTTTTAGGTGGAATTTTTGAGTGCTATGGTTTTCTTTGTGATAGCTATATAACTCCCATCTATGAGACGCTTTATTAAAACTACAGTTTCACTTGTAAATGTCATAAAAAATTTATATTTTTGTGCTAAAACTACCTTTACAGGTATTTCTTTTCGGTTTATTACAGAGTTACTTAAGAATAAGACTAATAACAAATGCATGACTAGTTTCTAAGGTTCCCTTTTTATCCTCCCTACACTTAAATTGAACATTGTCCTCGATGTTCTAAAAGTATCAAAATTGATAAAGGGAAAAATAAAGAGATGAAATATACTAGTACTCCCCTGATTAGTTTGGTATGAATAATAAATGGAAATACGGTCAAATCCTTCAGATAAGTTAGTCTTATGATATGCTTCTTGTCCAATATAATATGTAAATCTTAAGAAAATGAACACGAAACCACGCATAAAATTGGCGGTAAATACAATATTTAAAATTAAAATAAACTAGATAGCAAATAAGATATAATGCTAGCAAAATAAATATTTA
Source organism: Chrysanthemum makinoi (assembly GCA_910596185.1). Classification (NCBI taxonomy): domain Eukaryota; kingdom Viridiplantae; phylum Streptophyta; class Magnoliopsida; order Asterales; family Asteraceae; genus Chrysanthemum; species Chrysanthemum makinoi. The sequence goes on along the minus strand of OU343224.1, from coordinate 224,947,967 downwards.
GAAGGAATCTGGAAATTTTCAAAAATTAAATTTCAACATAAAACAAAAATCTGCTATAGTACCGGCCCGTCACGATGAGGATTTAAAACATACATTTTTTAGGGGTCATTTAATCCCTAAATCGTTACATTTTATATTTGTTACTACTTAAAGTCATTCCTTTTCACATTTTAGGTCTTTTGGAAGCAAATTGCTGGAAGGAAGCATTTTTGGATGAAAAGGAGCGAAAACATGAAGAAAACAACAAAGTCAAGAATACAAGGCTGTTTTACAAGCCTGAGGGCGTCCCAAATCCAAGGGCGACGCCGTCACTCACAAGGTTTTCTAAAAAGTCTCAAGCGACGGCTCAGGTCATATTTTGGTCCTAACACCTGACAGCGTCACGCTTTAACTCAGAAGGGCGTCGCCCTTACTTTCTTCACCAGACGATCAAAATCCTTCCAAGACGACGTCAGACGAAGCCCGAGATGGTGTCACCTATTCCTACTGGACGTCCCAACGATGAGTTGTCCAAAACGAAACTCTAATAACGGCGATCAGACGGCGTCACCATCAAAAGGCGACGCAGTCGCGAGTGTAAATCTATATATAGACGTTGAATTTTATGTATTTTGTGTGCATTATTTTGGAGAGCAAACCCTAGTTCGTTAGGAGTCCGACTTGGGCAGTATTTCAGGCTTTCAAACCCTCTTGTACACTTAAATATAAGTTTGTTTATCCAATCTATCACCATATTTCATCTATGTTCAATTGTTTGTTTGTGTTCTTGCTTATCTATCATGTGTAACTAAATTAATTAAGTGTTTTCTTAGATCCAATGAAACCTAGTTGTTGATTATTATTAGGTTGTCTCTTGTTTTGTAACATATTGGATTTCACAAACACATCAAACCATAAACACAATAGGCGTATAAGATGAGGTTTTAGAGAGAGAAAGAGTTAGAGGTTTGGGAGCTTAGTGAGAGAAAGTAAAAGTATTATTATGAGATCCAACTCTCTACCTTGGGAGGTAGAGAGTATTTATAGTCTTACACAAATCGCCACCTACGGGCTGTGGATCAGGCATACAGTGGGTAAAGACCCGTCCGTCCTCCACGGTGTTACTTAACTAAATACTACTTAACATTAAATAATCTACGACTACGAGCTTTCTAACGATTACATATACTTGAGGTGACCGACTCTTTAATGACTGGATTTACTAAATCCTAACAATCTCCCCCTAAGGGAGGACACCTCAAAAATACATTGAATACAAACAGATATTACAATAAGATTGTTCTTGGATTCTTGTTAAAGTTCTTAGCTCTGCAGCTCGTAGTCATTGATTCTTCTTTTTTGCATGTTTGGTTAATCCAAGTGGAGGTCTTTATGTGATCCACGTGATAATGAGTTTTGAGCCGACTTTGAGATCATCGGCTATCATAAATCTCGACTCTTCCATTGTGGTGTTGGTATTATGTGATGTTGTGACATTTGGACCGACATGCTCACATTCTGGATCATGATATATTCTCATTAGAGTAGCGGAAGCTTTTGTTGATTCATGATATTGGCAACAGTGTAGCAGAAGCATGGAGTGAAAATATCAGAGTCATTGATGCACTAATCATGAGTTCTTTAGAAATGAATGTGTTGTGTGAGCATGCGGCTATGGATTGACTGCTTCATTCGATCAACAAGCGTCTGCGTACACTGCATACAACATTAGCAATAAAGCGCACGAAAGTGTCTTTGATAACTTTCGTTAAATTGAGGTACACGGCCCACGGTTCCCCGTTGATCAGTACAAGTACTGCATGTGATCAGGTATAATTCCGAATAACTTCCTTGACAGGGTTTCGCAGCTGCTCTAGCTGTTCTCAAACCGGAACGTCTCAAAGAAGACAACACGGAGTGAGTGAACCATCGAATTGAGATTCACTGATTGATGAAAATTATTTGAAAAACAATCGTGTACTGCTCAATAAAGTGTTTTGGCAATACAACGAAGGTTTTAAGGGAAATCAATTATCAATCATAAACACCTTTTTATTTTGAAATATTAGTACACAATCGATGTGCTAGAGAAAATATTTTTAAGCACAACGACCGGTTTTTCAAAGGTATCCGCCAATCCATAACCTGAACCAGGATTGATTCAAAAGTTTGAATCGCCCCATTGTTTCTGTTCAGTTGTCTCATGGTTGATCTATTGGATAGATCTCACATGCCACCCACCAGGAGCTTGTTTGATGTTGGCTCCAAAAGGCTTTCCGTCTTCATTGTGAATATGTTTGCATATCACTCAGATGTTCTGGCAATACCACAAGGATAATGCGTACGACTCATAAGATATAACCTCACATTCCACATTGTGTGAAACTGTGAGTCTTCATTGATAGTGTCCTAATGAGATTTATAGATGATCTCTTGGCTCTAGACTCAAAACTGCACATTTGGTTTCCTATATCGGACACTAGGGAGAGGGTCTCCTTCTTCAATATCAACAATCTCTAAGAGAAAGTCGATAGATTATGTCGGTTCCCCGTGAGAATGAAACAAGCCCTTTTAAGAGGAACTTGAGTATTTTGGGAAGTTTAGTGCGGTTCGTCCACTGGGTCCATGACGTCTTGTCTTCAATACAGTGTTACCTTAGTAAACACCAGTAGCATATGTATTGAACCCGGTTTCTGCCCTAAGGTTGAATTATTGGAGGGCTATTTCTTTTCACGCTTTTTCACATTCAATTCTTTTTCATTCTTCAACCCCTTGTGCTTACCGAGACTTCATAACTAGAACCTTGTTGGGTTTATTCCAGTACTAGCTCAGTCTCAGTCCGCACTCTTCACATATCTCACTTTTCTCCTTTTTTCATCAAACCTAAGGACTTCTACATTATCTAGTAGATTGTCCCTATGTAGATCCCTCCGGTTCTGGCAGATCATGGGAACAAATACCTAACCTTATCATCCTTATATCACCATATATAAAGTAAATTTGGTCGGTCTATTTGGTATTGTTCATCTGCCATTGGAATCAATTGAAAACCATTTGAAAATCAATCCAGATACTTGTGATATATTATCAAAGCATTTTGTACCTGAATTGTTTTTGATATTTTTAGAAATAGAGCTCCCCCTCAACATGTGCATCATGTATTTGAAATCGTTTTAGCACACGGAGGCAGGAGGAAGGATTAACTTCTTTGATTACCATTTTCTAAAAGATATCAACATCACTTCCCTGATTAAATCAAGTAGATAAAGCATATTGGGGAAGGATGAGGTTTTCAAAAGTTTGCTCCCCCTCAATATGTGCCTGGAAAATTTGAAATCGTTTGGCACATGTGGGGAGGAAAGCTTGCTAAACACTTACGAAACCATTTATCAAATTATCAGTTTAAATCCAATTTAAATCACAAATTCTCCCCCGGTCACAATTTTCAAATCATTTGAGATTTGTGATCTCTGTAGATTTAAATTGATTTTGAAAACTTTTGAGGAGAATTGTAACTTGATTATGAGGACATTTTAACTCATAAGGATAGGATTTTGATAAGGATCGGATTTTGAGACTTTACACTCCATTGATTAAACATGCATGATTATCTTTTGAAAACAATTGTATGTCGAACAACCTTTTGATTTAATTGAAATCATTCTCCCCCTCAATCAATGACATAAGTTGTTGATTGAGAGATAGATATTTTTGACAAACGTTAAGTCCAGATGATTATCAAAAATAGAGTCCGAGTTATTTTTCAAAGCAATTAGATTTCATTAGATAGTAAGTAATTGTTTATAGAATCAGGGCATGAGTTTTGAAAAACAAGATAAAGCATTGCTCTGTTCTTTCTTTGAAAAACGGGTTACTGCCTGAAATGACAATAAACCATAGTTTCACTTTCTCCCAAAAATATTTTTTGATTTTTTTTGATTTTTTTTGAACATTCGAACAATATCTAAAGTCCCGTGTCATTCTTTGAATGACATCACAAAGACTGTAGATATTTTCGAATCGAGAAAAACGTGACAAAATGAGAATATTGTTTTGAAATTTTTCAAGATTTTTCAAATTTTTATGGATTTTTTGAAAGTTTTATATTTTTCTATTTGTTTTTTGAAGGTTTTGAAATTTTGTATTTTGCTTTTCGAATAAATATTTACAAGATATGGATGAAGAAAGACCTTTTACTCCTCTTCTTCCTCTTGAAGACGTTTAAGTGTTTTCGATTGAAGACTCTTTAGACCAAGTCGTGGGAGGATAAACTCAAAACGTTCTCTAGGAAGAGCTTTGGTGAAGATGTCCGCTAAGCGGTATTCAGTCCTCACAAAATAAAGTTCCACCACACCGTTTTCTACTTGATCCCTGATGAAATGATGTCGAATGTCGATGTGTTTTGCTCTTGAGTGTTGAGCGTTGTTGCATGAGAGAGCAATAGCACTTTTATTATCACGATGCAGAGGATTTTGTTGAATTCAAAAGCCATAGTCGACAATTGGGATCTCATCCATAGGATTTGAGCACAACAAGATGACATGGCTATGTATTCACCTCTGTAGAGGAAATAGAAGTACTCATTTGCTTCTCTGAATACCATCTCACAAGCTTATCACCCAAAACCGAGCACCTCGGGCGTGCCGGCGTGTATCTTGACATCATGCATGATCGGCATTTGCATAGGTCATTAGTGACATACCGGTGTCCCTTCGGGTACCAAAGTCCCATATTGATGGTTCCTTGAGAATCCGAAAGACCCGTTTAACGCTTCAAGGTGCTTTTGGTAGGCTTAGCACGAAATCTAGCACACATGCAAACAAATGAACAAGATATGCGGTCTCTTGGTGAGGTACATCAGGGATCCGATCATACTACGATATTTCATTTGGTCTACCATGATCCCTGAGTGGTCCTCATCCAGTTTAGTAAACTCTATCATGGGAGTGTCAACAAAGTCACTAGAATCAAATCCAAATTTCTTTAAAATCTCATTTGCATATTTAGATTGATTTATAAAAATGCCTCTGGGACTTTGTGAAATTTGTAATCCCAAGAAAAATGACATTTGTCCCATCATTGACATTTGAAATTTGGAACCCATTTCATTTGAAAAACGATCACATTCATTGGGGTCAGTCGAGGAAAAAATAATATCATCAACATATATTTAAACGTGAATTAAATGTTTGCCTGACTTTCTAGTGAACAATGTCGGATCAACTGCTCCTTTCTTGAATCCGGTAGATAGAAGAAACTTTGATAGCGTATCATACCATGCCCTTGGAGCTTGCTTCAAACCGTAAAGAGCCTTCTTCAAGCGATAGACGTGAGTAGGATGCTCTGGATTCACAAAGCCTTGAGGTTGGGTGGCGTATCGACTTCTTTAAGATCTCTATTAAGAAAAGCCGTCTTTACATCCATCTGATAGACTACCATGTTCTTACTTGCAGCATTAGCCAAGAAGATTCTGATTGCCTCGATATGAGCAGCAGGAGCAAATGATTCTTCAAAGTCAATACCCTCCTCTTGATGGTATCCTTTTGCAACCAATCGAGCCTTATTCTTTAAAACATCACCATGCTCATCAAGTTTCACTTTGAAGATCCACTTTAGAGCAATGATCATAGCATAATCTGGAGCAGGTACTAATTCCCATACATCTAGTCGATCAAACTCATGAATTTCTTCTTGCATGGCATTGAACCAACTATCTTCATTCATGGCAGTTTAACATCTTTTGGTTCGACCTTAGAGAGTACAGAGTTGAAGAAGCACCATAAGGCATCGGTTGCTAGTTTTTTCCGTATAAATACTGGACGAGAAGGGTTTCCAATGATGTTGTCCAATGGATGATCATGTGTCCACTTTCTAGTGTGTTCATGTGGTTGTTGTTGAGGATCTGACGTAGCAGAGTCGATATCTCTTGATGAAGATGGTGCTGATGATGATTCAGGAGCAAATATGTTTTCAAATGGAGCATCTTCGGGAGTAGCAAAGGGATTAACTTCATCATGGGTGCCCGAAACAATTCCATGATGTACATTCGATGATTGATGATTTGTTGATGAGATAGAGTGATCGGCGCAGGTGCTTCTTGACTTAATGATATTGGCCCGAAGGGTTGACTTCATTGACAAGGATAGGAGCAGCCTCTGTTGATGGAATTGACATTTCATTAGCATTTGGCTCATAGTGTTCATCAAACATTGGATCAAACAATTTATTTAAATCATCTTCTGATGGAGGTACACAAGGAGTTGCTAGAGAGGGATTAGAGACAAGAGTAGAACTGATAGGACTACTTGATGAAAGTTGACATGCGGGTCCAAAACTGGTTTGTCCTGGAGCCATTTGACCAGACAGCTCATCGAACGTGACGTGAATAGTTTCCATGATATCTCGAGTTCTTTTGTTGTAGATTCGATAACGTTTCTTATTTGGTGCATAACCAACAAAAACTCCAATATCTGTCTTTGCTTTTAATTTGCCTAAATCTTGACCATCATTCGTTGGATAGCACAAAGCACCAAACACACGAAGGTAGGAGAGATCAGGTTTCTGTTTATGAACAAGTTCATATGGAGTTTTTCCATGAGAGGTATGAATAAGGGAATGATTTTGGGTGTAGCGAGCAGTGGCAATGGCTTCAGCCCATAGAAACATTGGAACCTTTGAATAAATTAGCATTGTTCTTGCGGCTTCTACAAGAGTTCGATTTCGTCTTTCAACTACACCGTTCTGTTGAGGAGTTCGTGGAACACTTCTTTGATGACTGATTTCAACACTTTCATAAAACTGAATTAAGACTTTGTTAACAAACTCGTTGCCATTGTGCATTCGAACAATTCTAACGGTATTGATGAGTCAAACCTGAAGCTGTTTGATAAGTTTGATGATGACATCTGGAGTTTCATCCTTTGTCCTCAAAACTTTACCCAAGTAAATCGAGAGTAGTCATCAACAACTACTAGAATGTATTTCTTCCCATTTATAGTTTGCACTCTCATTGGTCCGCACAAATCCATATGAAGGGTATGAAGAACTTCCATTACCGAGTTTGTGGGTTTTGGTTTGTGGGCATATTTCGTGCTTTTACCCAATTGGCAAGCGGCAAGAGATGATCTTTTCATACTTTAATCTGGGTAATCCTCTTACTAAGTCCTTTACGGAAAGATTGTTTATGGTACCAAAGTTCAAGTGATTGAGACGACGGTGCCATAGCCATGACTTAGTTTTGGAAGCCTTTGACAGCAAGCAGATGGGTGAAGATTTCATCATATCTTCGATAGAGATGGTGTATAGGTTTGAACCACGAGTTCCTCTGAGGAATTCCACACCATCAAGTTCTCTAACAAAGTAAGTATGTATTCTGAATGCCACTTCTAGATCAGAATCACAGAATTGACCAACAGAAAACAAGTTATGATCAAGACCTTCAACATAGTATACCCTGGAGATTACACTTTTGCCAACTACATAGTCACCATAACCCATAATAGCACGAAAGTGATCGTTTCTGAATCTCACAGTTCCGATGAATTTACTCACGAAGTTCATGAGCCGCAACCGGTCTCCAGTCATATGCTTGGAAGCGACTGAGTCCAAGTACCACAAAAGCGATTTGAACGATCTGCGGTTGAACACGACAAGAATGGATAAGCTGGATAATTGGGATCCCCATGCAAGAATGGGTTCCATTTGGTTAGTAACATGATTGGAACACCCACATCAGAGGTAGAAACAATGGACTCATTAGAAATAGATGCAGTGCTAGTGTCTGTATTTGACCTATTCAAAGTATGTTCGCTTCTTAAGGAAATAGTTCTACCAGTAGGTATCCATTTTCTAGTGGGCATTGACTTAGCAAATTTAGGGCATAGCTCATTAATCTTACGGCCAGTAGGTATCCATTGATAACCTACTTTACTAAATTTCCTTCCTGTGGGTTTCCACTGTTTTCTAACTTTCTTTCGCCTTTGCCTTTTACTCTTCTTATCTTGATTTTTAACGTTAACAGTTTTAACTGGGAATTTAACAGAATTAAACAAATCATTCATACCACATTCAAGATTAGTAACAGAAACCACACAATCATCATTACATGTTTTGTTAAAAGTAGCAGAATTCGCATTAATTACGATGCGGCTTAGAGCTAACACTAGAATCAACACGATTCGTTTTATTCAAATTCTCCCTAAGGTGATCTTCTACTCTCTTCCATTGAACATTCCTAGCTTGCAAGGTCCTATCATTCTTTGTGTTGCCTTGAGGCTTTGACCGCTTGCTTTGGTGTCACTTCTTACTCCTGTAGAGGGAATTGGAACATTAGTTGGTTTTGCTACTTTTGCATTCCTGAACTAGAAGTGCAGGGATCTGAACTACTTGAAGGCACATTGAAGTTCACTTTCTTAATGTTGGGCATCGAATGGTTTGTATACTTAGCACTAGCCATGGAACAAGGCATCACAGCTTTATCTTTCGCACCTAAGGATTTAGGACATGTTGCTATTAAACATTCTAACATCTCTTGAGATCGTTTGGCCTGAATGCAAGCAAACCTAATTTCATTATCAAGTGGCTTATTTATGAAGTCCTCTTCCACAATCTCACGAAGACATTCAAGACTATCCTTAAGGTGAGCAAGATAATTATGAAACGCAAGTTCGTTATTCCTAAGATGAGGAGGAATATATTTACAGATCACGATATATTTGCGGTCTGAGATGACTTTGGTGCAACATTCTCATTGAAAACAAGTGGCATTTTCCCTTTTTCTGACTCTTGATTCTAATTTCCTTTTGTAAAGATGTTATTTTTCGTTGTTCTTGTCACGAGTGACTTTCATTGAATCATATAACTCTTTAAAGTGTAGTTTAACTTTTCATTTTCTTCTAGAAAACTCTCATTTTCCTTTTGTAAAACATTAACCAAGTTTGAAGATGAAAAGTTTGAGAAGACTAAGAATCTAAAGGTGGAGGCATTTGGGAGCCATTTGCATTGTTTCTTTCACCCTTCAATTATGAGATTTGTGCTCTCATTTTCCTGATCGTGTTGCAATGAGCTTGAATTTGTTCATCATTTTTGTTTATTTCAAAAGCGCATCAAAGTCAGGAGCATTCAAGGATGTCTTGATATTTGAGGTTTTAACATTTTCCTTTAGATGTTGATATTTTAATTGCAAATCAAGATATTCAACTTCCAATTTAGAGTAATGTTTTACCAGATTATCATGATCATCCTGTTCAATTTTCTCATGCAATTTAGAATTAATTTTTTCAAGCTTAATGACACGATCATGGGAGACTTTCAGAGCAACAGATAATTCATGAAATTGAGAAGCATTAAGGGAACAATTCGTAGCAGTGTAAACACACATCTTGAGTAATACATTCAGAAATAAGATTCTCATTCAAGGTATACAAGTTCTTCCTCTCAATCTCATTATATTTTAATTCTCGCTCATAGTCACTAACCTCAACTATCATTGCATCAAATTCCTTTTCCATTTCTTTAATATCTGAATCCATCCCCTTTTTAAGACTCTCAAATTGACCTTGTAATTGTTTAAAGAAAGGCATGACCTTAGTTAAATAGCATTCTTTAGTTTGCTCAAAACCCCTTTCCCCTTCAGTTATCCTTGTGGGCGTGATCATTTTCTTACAAGTTTTCTCAAAATCAACAAATAATTGAAAAATTATATATTGACTGATTAAGGTCTTGCTCTTAGTGGAAATAGATCTAGGAACTAAATGCATTGGGGTATTGGGGGGATAAACAGTGGCAGGAAGTATTATCCTACATTGGGGATTCTGTTCAACAAACTCTTCAACTTTTTTCATATCCATATCCTTTTTCCAGAACACTTGTTCAGGGGTTAATAGAGTCTGAGGCTTAAACTTGTTTAAGGATATCCAATTTTCCTTAGTGTAATCATGGGGTTTTATCGTTATCTTATTCATTTTACACTCAGGATCTTCTAGCTTCTTATTCATTTTCTCCCTAGTGACTTTGTAAAACCTGAAAATCTAAAACATAGAATAAAGACTAAAATACCCTTGAGATCAAAATTTATAAAATACGTAAGATACATTAATTTTCATTTAACGAAATTTAAAATCTAACTTATGAACAATTAAAAAAAACCTAACGAGTATATTAAGAAATGCGTCATTTGTGCGACAAAGATAAACGTCATGTGCATAAACCATTTTGGGCCGCAATTGTTTGAGCCGAGAGTCCAAGTGAGCCAACTTGGGCCATGTTTTTATTCGGTTTGGGTTTGAGCCGAGAGCCACATCAAGCCCATCCCAACCCATAGAACCGATCGTACCTACACATATATATACAAACACAAAACATCAATTTGAAACCCTAGCTCTCAAAGTTCACGGCATCCCTTTTTGTTTTCCTTCTCCGGTCGACCAAAGCAGAAAAGGTGTTGTGATCGCGAGACTCGATTCACTGGTTCTTTGTTGTCCTTCCATTCGTACGCTAAGGGTAACGTAATCCTCAAACTTGTTTCAATGTTTCCTCCTTGATTTCTTTAGTTTTTGTTGTGAGTTTTACTTTCTTCTGATGCATGCAAATCGACTAAGTACCACATAAAATAATCAGTTTTGTCTCTTGAGATCATAACTGGATAACAAATCAATTAGACTAACATGTGGACCTGGATATATTAAATCACATTTGGATCCTCGTGCATGTGATCTCACTTTAATTATTCTCGTATGAAGCTAAATGACCACATGAAAACATGAGTTAAATCACTTAAATTATTGAAGGGAATGAACATGTAATTCGACCCATGTTTAGACACAATAAACCGAATCTGTTCGACCCGTATTCTTGATTTATTTGAACACGTATTCAACCCTCTCATGCATGCTATAATTCACGTTTATTTATTTTCATATCGATGCTAGTTCGGTCACATGAAATCGTGTTAGTTAACCCATGTTTCATTCTGTTTTGAATCCATATATTTCGAACCAAGTATAACTTTGTTTTGACCTATGAATTTGATTTGAATCTAACAAGCATGCATGCATACATCTAATACAACCACACATAAAATAATAAGTATCATAGTCTCATAAAATCATACTAAAGTCATATGTATATATCGAATAGTATACATGTAAATTGACCCATGCTTAAATCTGTTGTGAACCTATTTCGATGTGCATGTACACGACCACATAAGTGATTAGCTGCTGTTTCTTAAATTCTGTCCTGGGTAACAAGTTGAATACATGCAATATTTATATGTTTTATCATCACAAATAATAGATAGGATAGTATATGAAATCAACCACATGCATGTATATTAAGTTGTAACAGGTTAAAATGGAGTGTCTTGAGTTACGTCTAGTATCGATAACGTTTCCAAAAGACTCACGTGTTGTCCTTTGTTTGTGTCGTATGGATTTTAAAATGGTCGACTTGGTTTAGAGTGTAAAAAGGTTTTGGAATTAATGAAAGATGTAAGGTTGGATTGCAATTAATGAAAGATGTAAGGTTGGTCTTGTAAATAATGAAACTAGAAGGTTGACTCGTTAATAAAGTAAATGCATGGGCTAAACTTGTAAAATAAGTAAACTTTTGATATTTACACTTTAGACCCTAAACTATTGTAACTTGTCATAAATGACCCCTAAACTTTAATAATCATTATTTTCTTCATGTTAATCTAATATAATATTTATTACATCATAAATGACTAAACTTACTTAAATAGAAAGTACTTAAAATGGAAAGATTACTAAAAGGTGGAAACCTGCTAAAAATGGAAAGCCGTCTAAAAACGAGTAATCTAATTCTCATGGAGTGTTACATAATTCATCAGACTTAAAAGTAATAAGTGGTATTTAATTTGTATAGGTTACGTGAAGAAGGAGTAATCCTTTGCTTTCCGTATTTTTGCTTTTTGGTCATTAAACTTTGGAATAAGGTCAGATATTACGACCTTTTTTAAAGGTTCCTTATAACGTTTTCTTTTCGTTAGCTTTTATATTAGGGTTTCCTAAGCCTTTTCTATGAACCCCATTCTTTTGTTTGGTATTTGCTTATTTGAAACATCTGATTTTGAAGTATATGATATGAAAACTCTAATTTTGGAAATAAGATTAACCTTATAATTAAAGTATGATCGTATGGAGTTTTGACATTCGATTTGACCTAAGATAGTTTGACACCCGAGCCAAATATTTCACTAGTCATGGGTGTTCCATGTCCGTGTCGATGATGCACCTCGACATGACTCTAGAGGCGTAGAGTGATGTTACGCCACGTCCCTTATCATATACATTTATGAGCTCAATTATATGTTATGGCCAATATCATGCGTAGCGTATGGATGCATCCTAGATCATTATGTTATCTGTTATCATTTATATGTTATCGATATCGATGATTGATCTTTGCGTGCATGCACGCGTCCTTCATAACTCTGGTAGGTCTCCCCTACAAATGTTGCCTTATATGTGAATATGATTATGATCGATATATGTTTTACGGGCTCGTGGTAGTTAACTATAAACCTTATTCGATAATTCTGATTTATACTCTGAAAATGATTATGGTTTTGTTATCTTTCGTTCACTATATTTTGTATTGATATCATTTAGTATTTGCTTTGCTTTTATATCGTTGAGCTTTTGAAGCTCAGCCGCATTTCCTTTCTTCATGGCGGGTATCTAAGCAATGGAGCTGGGTTTTGCTTTGGGATGAGTGCATGAGTGGACTTACCTTAGAGACTTTAGCTTTGATCTTATGATGCCATTTAAGACTTTACTATTTGATTATTTACATTTGGAATTTATCTTCCATTGGGACCTATGTATTGAAGTCATGTTGACTTGAATTATTCCACATTTATGTTAAGACTTCTTTTGGATATTTATGTTTGCTTTGATATGACACCATTATTTGTGATTCCTTTACCCTTGTCGGGTCGAGGCGTTACAATTTATGGTATCAGAGCCAAGTTTTGAGACCCTTAGAGCTTAGGCTATGACCTGTGAGGATTGGGTAGACTTTAGGTTTCCTTCTGCGTACTTCCATTTAGTATCTCACCTTTGTTCATTTTGCTAAATCGTTTGAATATCGTTCGGATGGTTCAAACTTCATTAAATATGATAGCGTGGATGGAGCGATGATGCTCCTAACTTGGATGCTGCGATTGCTAATGCTCTCAACAGTCTTTTCCCTGGTCTTACCACTTTTGAGATGATGACACGGTGATCAACAACATTCGCAACCGTGGTACCGGGTAGTGGTGGAGGAAATCAACCCGTCGGCATTCATACTTGGCTCGGCGTTTGGTAAGCTCAAGCCTCTTTCTTTTAATCTTCTTTGCTACTCCCACGGAAGCCGAGGACTGGATCACTCATATTGAGAAGCTGTTTGAAGTGTTGGGTTGTGGAGACGAGTTTAAGACCCGTTTGGCTACATTTAAGTTGGAAGGTGATGCATTGAATTGGTGGAAGGCACTCAAGCAGGTAAGAGGAGGAGATGCCTTTGCTATTACTTGTACAGGGCTGAATTTCGTACCATCTTCTATAATCGTTACTTCCACGATCTTTGTGCAAAGGTATGAGAGGGATTATCAGGCGATCATGAGAATTCCAATGAGTACATGGGCAGGTTTATGAGACTGGTAAGTTTTGTGGGAACGATTGCTTCGGATGGTAGGCGTCAAGCCAAGCACTTCAAGTGGGGACTGAAGAAGTGGGTGTTGGACCGAGTGCTTAATATTGAGTATGAGAATGTGTCGGCACTGCAATGCCGCAGACTCGTAACATTGAGATCTTTCATGAGGTTTCGGGTTTCAACAAGCGTAACCGCGATGGTGATCGGGTTCAAGGTAGGACTCAAAGTAGCGATTATAAGGGAAATCTTTGGTAGGAGTTACGATTCGAGGGTCGGTGGATAGGAGTTATGATCGGTGGGGTCGGTCGAAGGAATGTGGACTCTAAACGAGGAGTCGGGATAATAGAAATCTTGGTAGGAATGGGAATGATCGTCGAGTCAAGGTAACAATAACCGGTGTTACAACAAGGATCGGTCAGCTCGAGGATCATATCGAGGTCGTGCTTTAGGATCTTCCGGTCGACAAAGGACAAGCTGAGGTTTTGCCTCCCCACCTCTCTGTACTACTTGTGGAAAGGCTCATCCGGGCGGTGTTTCAAGGCCAGCGGTGGATGTTTCTCTTGTGGTTCCACTACTCACAAGATCAAGGATTGCCCTAAGAGGAACCCGGTGATTCATGGAAACTACATCAAGCGCCACCTACTCTTTGGGCGTTTATGCTACTACTCGGAATCAGGCGGAGCGCGCCGGGTACCATTACGGGCACTCTTTACATTGGTGATTTTCTTGTCTTCGTTTTATTTGATACGGTGCCACACACTCCATTATATCTGTCACATTTGCTAAGAAACTTAATATGACCCCCAAACCACTAACAAACCACTTATCAATTTCTACGCCTATGAAAAACCACATGATCATTGATCGTAAATACGTTAAGTGCCCTCTTCATTTTGATGATCGTATTAAGCCTACAAATCTGTATCCTCTCGATATGGTCGACTTTGATATCATTCTAGGCATGGATTGGTTGGCTTGTCATAGAGCTTCCATCGTGCTATGCTAGAAGCGGTGATCTTTGGAGACATAAAACACCTGAATTCGTTTATTATGGTTCTCAACCCTCAAATCTGTTAAATTTATTTACGCTATGAAGGCGCGGACCATGATTGCTCATGGGTGCCAAGGTTTTCTGGCGTCTATTAAGGACACATCTTTGGAGAATCCTAACATTGAAAACCTTTACATTGTTTGTGAATTCACCGGCGTTTTCCCGATGAACTTCGGTCTTCCCCGACTAAAGAAGTTGAGTTTAGCATTGAGTTAATTCACGGTGCTGAACCGATTTGAAAGCTCCGTATCGTATGGCACCTGTAGAACTGAAGGAGTTGAAGGAGCAGCTGCAAGAGATGATAGAAAATGGATTTATTCGACCCAGTGTTTCTCCATGGGGTGCACCTGTTTTGTTTGTGAAGAAGAAGGATGGAAGCATGCGCCTATGTATCGACTACCGTGAACTCAACCGTATTACCATTCGAAACCGTTATCCTCTTCCGCGTATTGATGATTTGTTTGATCTGAGATCTGGTTATCACCAGCTACGTGTGAGGGAGCAAGATGTTCCTAAGACCGCGTTTCGTACTAGATACGGCCACTACGAATTCCTCGTTATGCCTTTTGGTTTGACAAATCGCTGCGGTATTTATGGACTTAATGAATCGTGTTTTCCATGAGTTCCTCGATAAGTTCGTTATCGTTTTCATCGACGACATTTTGGTTTACTCCAAGTCTGAAGAAGAGCATGAACAACATTTCCGGATAGTTTTGGAGATTTTGAGGAAGAAAAAGTTTATGCGCCAAATTTTGAAGTGTGAGTTACGGTTAAAACAAGTTGCTTTCCTTGGTCATATTGTATCTGCCGATGGTATCACCATGGATCCGTCTAAGGTTGAGGCTATACTAAATGGCCAAGACCTCGACGATGGCGAGGTTAGGAGTTTTCTAGGACTTCTTTGGTTACTACAGACGTTTTGTTGAAGGTTTCTCTCTTTTAGCTTTGCCCCTAACCCAATGATGAGAAAAGGTGAAAAGTTTGTATGGACGGATGAACGAGAAGAGAGTTTTGAAGAGTTGAAACGAATATTGGTGTCCGCTCCTATTTTGACTCTTCCATCGGTTCGGAGGATTCAGTTCTGATGATGCATCGAGAAAGGATTGGGCGTGTTTTGATGCAACATGGAAGGTAATAGCTTACGCTTCAAGACAGCTGAAACCTTATGAGGAGAATTACCCAACTCATGACCTTGAGTTAGCTGCAGTGGTGTTCGCGTTGAAGATTTGGAGGCATTACTTGTATGGGGAGATGTGTGATATTTTCACTGATCATAAGAGTCTCAAGTATATTTTCACTCAGAAGGAGCTTAACATGAGAGAAAGAAGATGGTTAGAACTCCTTAAGGATTATGACACCAACATTCGATTACCATCCGGTAAGGCTAATGTAGTTCTTTGGCTTAGCCGAAATCGGGCATTCTTGCAAGTATTGAGATTGAACCTAGGATTCTTCGTGACTTAGAGCGTTTGGATGTTGAGTTGTGTATACGAGGTTTTGATGGATCTTGGGCTAGTATGAAGGTGGAGTCGAACCTTATCTGCAAATTAAAGAAGCTCGAAAGATGATGGTGTTGTGGGCGTGGCGCAAAATGTTGAAGAAGGTAAGGACGAGTTTAAGGTTGATGATGACGGAATTGTATGGTATGAAGATAGGCTTTGTGTTCCTAATGATCCGGTGCCGAAAGTTATGGTGAAGCTCATAGTTCTCCTTTCACTATCCATCCTGGTTCTACCAAGATGTATAGGGATTTGAAGCGGTACTTACGGTGGAATGGCATGAAGCAAGATGTGGCGGCGTTTGTGTCGAAGTGTATGATTTGTCGTGAGGTTAAAATTGAGCACCAAAGGGCTAGTGGATTGTTATAGCCATTGGATATTCCAACATGGAAGTGGGATAAGATATCTATGGATTTTGTGACTGGGCTACCTCTTACTCGGAAGAAGCATGATGCGATTTGGGTAGTTGTTGATCGACTAACCAAATCTGCTCATTTCTTACCAATTAGGAAGGATTATGGTATTGGTAGATTGGCGGAAATTTTTCAGAAAGAGATCGTTAGGCTTCATGGTACTCCGGCATCTATTGTGTCGGAGAGATCCGCGTTTTACTTCCGTTTCGGAAGGTTTGCAAAAGCTTGGGGTACTCGACTTAATTTTAGTACTGACCTTTCATCCTCAAAGCGGATGGTCAGGTCGAGAAAGGACTATTCAGACCTTAGAGGACATGCTAAGGGCTTGTGCTTCGGAATGGACGGGCAGCTGGGATGAATATTTGTGCCTAGTAGAGTTTGCATACAACAACAGTTGGCATGCTAGCATTAAGGCAGCACCGTTTGAACTTCTTTATGGGAGAAAATGTAGAGCACCTACTTGTTGGGATGAAGTAGGTGAGCAGCTTAATTGAAGGTCGGAAATGATTGAGATTACTAATGAGAAAGTAGCTGTTGCTAGAGAAAAGCTGAAGGAGGCTAGGTCTCGTCAGAAAAGTTATGCCGACAAGCATCGTCGTGATTTAGAATTTCGGGTTGGAGATCGTGTATTTTTGAAAGTTTCGCCGTTTAAAGGTGTGAAACGTTTTGGAATCAAGGGCAAGCTCAGTCCTCGATTAATCGGTCCGTTTGAAATTCTTGAGCGTATAGGAGAAGTTTCGTATCGGTTAGCACTTCCGCCTCAGTTATCGCATGTTCATGACGTTTTCCATGTATCTCTCCTAAGGGGATACAACTATCATCCGTTACACCGTTGCTTCTTATCCGTTTGATCAAATTCAGTCCGATATGTCTTTATCTGAAGAACCGGAAGCTATTTTAGAAAGGCAAGAAAGAGTCATGAGAAATAAAGTCATTCCGTTCGTAAAGATTCTTTGGAGAAATCACCCGGAGCGTGAGGCTACTTGGGAAACCGAAGAGTCGATGCGAGCCAGTTATCCTCATTTCTTTGAGTAGTTTGGTACGTTATCATTTCGTGTCATTTCAATTTTCGAGGACGAAAATTCTTCTTTTAGAGGGGAAGAGTTGTAAAACATAAAAATCTAAAACATAGAATAAAGACTAAAATACCCTTGAGATCAAAATTTATAAAATACGTAAAATACATTAATTTTCATTTAACGAAATTTAAAATCTAACTTATGAACAATTAAAAAAAACCTAACGAGTATATTAAGAAATCGTCATTTTATGCGACAAAGATAAACGTCATGTGCATAAACCATTTTGGGCCGCAATTGTTTGAGCCGAGAGTCCAAGTGAGCCAACTTGGGCCATGTTTTTATTCGGTTTGGGTTTGAGCCGAGAGCCACATCAAGCCCATCCCAACCCATAGAACCGATCGTACCTACACATATATATACAAACACAAAACATCAATTTGAAACCCTAGCTCTCAAAAGTTACGGCATCCCTTTTTGTTTTTCCTTCTCCAGTCGACCAAAGCAGCAGAAAAGGTGTTGTGATCGCGAGACTCGATTCACTGGTTCTTTGTTGTCCTTCCATTCGTACGCTAAGGGTAACGTAATCCTCAAACTTGTTTCAATGTTTCCTCCTTGATTTCTTTAGTTTTTGTTGTGAGTTTTACTTTCTTCTGATGCATGCAAATCGACTAAGTACCACGTAAAATAATCAGTTTTGTCTCTTGAGATCATAACTGGATAACAAATCAATTCGACTAACATGTGGACCTGGATATATTAAATCTGTTGGATCCCTCGTGATGTGATCTCACTTTAATTATTCTCGTATGAAGCTAAACAGCCACATGAAAACATGAGTTAAATCACTTAAATTATTGAAGGGAATGCACATGTAATTCGACCCATGTTTAGACACAATAAACCGAATCTGTTCGACCCGTATTCTTGATTTATTTGAACCTGTATTCAACCCTCTCATGCATGCTATAATTCACGTTTATTTATTTTCATATCGATGCTAGTTCGGTCACATGAAATTGTGTTAGTCAACCCATGTTTCATTCTGTTTTGAACCCATATATTTCGAACCAAGTATAACTCTGTTTTGACCTATGAATTTGATTTGAATCTAACAAGCATGCATGTATACATCTAATACAACCACACATAAAATAATAAGTATCATAGTCTCATAAAATCATACTAAAGTCATATGTATATATCGAATAGTATACATGTAAATTGACCCATGCTTAAATCTGTTGTGAACCTATTTCGATGTGCATGTACACGACCACATAAGTGATTAGCTGCTATTTCTTAAATTCTGTCCTGGGTAACAAGTTGAATACATGCAATATTTATATGTTTTATCATCACAAATAATAGATAGGATAGTATATGAAATCAACCACATGCATGTATATTAAGTTGTAACAGGTTAAAATGGAGTGTCTTGAGTTACGTCTAGTATCGATAACGTTTCCAAAAGAGTCACGTGTTGTCCTTTGTTTGTGTCGTATGGATTTTAAAATGGTCGACTTGGTTTAGAGTGTAAAAAGGTTTTGGAATTAATGAAAGATGTAAGGTTGGATTGCAATTAATGAAAGATGTAAGGTTGGTCTTGTAAATAATGAAACTAGAAGGTTGACTCGTTAATAAAGTAAATGCATGGGCTAAACTTGTAAAATAAGTAAACTTTTGATATTTACACTTTAGACCCTAAACTATTGTAACTTGTCATAAATGACCCCTAAACTTTAATAATCATTATTTTCTTCATGTTAATCTAATATAATATTTATTACATCATAAATGACTAAAATTACTTAAATAGAAAGTACTTAAAATGGAAAGATTACTAAAAGGTGGAAACCTGCTAAAAATGGAAAGCCGTCTAAAAACGAGTAATCTAATTCTCATGGAGCGTTACCTAATTCATCAGACTTAAAAGTAATAAGTGGTATTTAATTTTTATAGGTTCTGTGAAGAAGGAGTAATCCTTTGCTTTCCGTATTTTTGCTTTTTGGTCATTCGCTTTGGAATAAGGTACAGATATTCTAACCTTTTCAGTAAAGGTTCCTTATAACGTTTTCTTTTCTTTAGCTTTTATATTAGGGTTTCCTAAGCCTTTGCTATGAACCCCATTCTATTTGTTTGAGCTGTTGCTTATTTGAAACATCTGATTTTGAAGTATATGATATGAAAACTCTGATTTTGGAAATAAGATTAACCTTATGATTAAAGTATGATATGTGTCAGTTTTGACATTCTGATTTGACCTAAGATAGTTTGACACCCTAGCCAATATTTCACTAGTCATGGGGGTTCCATGTCCGTGTCAGTGATGCACCTCTGACATGACTCTAGGGCAGTAGAGTGATGTTATGCCACGTCCCTTATCATTATCTGTTATGAGCTCAATTATATGTTATGGCCAATATCCATGCGTAGGTATGGATGCATCCTAGATTTGTTATCTGTTATCTGTTATACTGTTATATGTTATCGATATCGATGATTGATCTGCGTGCATGCACGTCCTTCATAACTCTGGTAGGTCTCCCCTAAAAATGTTGCCTTATGTGAATATGATTATGATCGATATATGTTTCGGGCTCGTGGTAGTTAACTATAAACCTTATTCGATAATTGATTTATACTCACGAAAATGATTATGGTTTTGTTATCTTTCGTTCACTATATTTTGTATTCGATATCGTTTCGTATTTTCTTTGCTTTTATATCATTCCTGAGCTTTTGAAGCTCAGCCGCATTTCCTTTCTTCGGCGGTATCTAAGCAATGGAGCTGGGTTTTGCTTTGGGATGAGTGCATGAGTGGACTTACCTTAGAGACTTTAGCTTTGATCTTATGATGCCATTTAAGACTTTACTATTTCAGATTATTTATGTTGGAATTTATCTTCCATTGGGACCTATGTATTGAAGTCATGTTGACTTGAATTATTTTAGCATTTATGTTAAGACTTCTTTTGGATATTTATGTTTGCTTTGATATGACACCATTATTTGTGATTCCTTTACCCTTGTCGGGTCGGGGCGTTACAGACTTCATCTGATTTCTTATCTTCCTCAGTGCACTCAGCGCAACTAGGTTTCTGCCTAGGCTTAAGGATTTCATTACCATCATAAAGTACCTTATTAGCAGCTCTAGCCTTTTTAATGACCTCTGGATTTGGTTCCTCAACAAGGGGAATGCTATGCTTATCGCTTAAGACTCTATGCTTAGTGATCAAGTGAGCAGTCTGAATGGTATTCCCTTGTGCGTACAACTTATTTTCAAGCTTGTTTTTCAAAGTTTTTAGATTGGAAAAATCATTCAAAAGTTTTGATTCCTTAGCATTGAATTCTTGCTTAAGCATTTTAACATTTTCTTGAAGTTCTTGTTTTTGCTTAGCAGTTTTAGAAAGCTTTTCTTGTAAGGAGCTTAACTCTTGTTTTAATACTTCTTCTCTAAAAGTACTTTTTCTAATAATTGTACGCATTTGGTCATCCATTTCCTGCTCACGGGTGGTTAACTCAAACTTAGCACGTTGTTCATAAATAGCAACTTGTTCTTTATAGGCATTCAGTTCAGAGGTAGCAGAATCATTAGGAACACTAGCAGTGTATTCATCATAGATATAGTCATCATTGACTGCCTTAGATACATCACTTGGTTCAATCGCATTCTCACATTGGGTCACATATTGATCATATGGGACAATATTATCATTGCCCATATTTGCAATATCGAGTTCTTGGTTTCTGCGATTGAACTTTATCATGTATCTTTTCGATCAACGGTATCATATAGTTTTAATACCTCTGAGATGATTGATTCTTTGGATTGACCAGCTTGCTGTGGTGAGGGACCTTTGGAGACCATTGGAGAAATGCTAGCCATGAAAATTGTGCGTGCAATAGGTTCATCATCGACGTCAGAGTCATATGCATCACAGTCGGCGACTTGAAAGGCATTCTGATGATTATGACCTATCTCTTGAATTGGTTGCTCATCCACATCTGCATCATATGTCTTGGCATTGCCCTCAGCAAGAAACAACAACTCCTGTTCATCTAACACAGCTCCATTGTCCTGAGCTTGCACAAGTAACATCTTATCTCTGAAGTACTCTGCATTCTGTGGGCGTTTTGGAGATTTGCAGTTTCTAGCTATATGTCCATCACCACCACAGTTGTAGCATTTGATTGGCTTTGCTTGTCCTTGATTTCCATTCCTTTCCCTATTCTGATTTGCCACATATCCTCTACCAACTCCACCTCTTCCTTGTTCATACTTGCCTTTCTTGGTGGTTGCACCATAACCTTCCCATCTCGGCGGTTGCTTGATTGTATGGATTGGATGCGGTTTTGAGGTTATTGTTGGTGTGTGGGAGAGAGTTCATGTTTTGACTAACCATGAGAGAAGGTTGATTGATGAAGTTTTCCATGAGTGTGTTTGAGTCGGGAGGCTTATATGCTGGATCAGGGATGAGTTTGTAATTACCATTACCCATGGGTATGACTTGAGAAGCTTTGGTGGTAATTCCTACATTTGTGTAAAAGGCTGTTGAGTCATTTGAGGAACTTGTTTCTCCCTGGTTGGTTTTGAACTGTTCAAGAATCCTTTTTTCAAACATAGCATGTCTCTCATTTTACAGAAGGAAGGCATAAAGTTGCTCATAGTTTGTGTTCTTCAATCCTTTGGTTAGCTTCACAGAGGTGACAAACTTGTGTCATTCGGGATTCATGTTGTTCACAAACTTTGAATTCAGTTGAATGTTTGGCATGGTCATTTTGATATTCCTCATATCATTTACAAGCTTGTGAAATCTCACGTAGTATTCATAGATACTCTCTTCTGTTTTCATCTTGAAGTGTTCAAATTCATCATACAGCTGTGATTCTCTGTCTTCCTTAGTTAATTCAGAACCCGAGAGAAGCATTTTGACATTATCCCAAACAGCCTTGGCTTCAGTGTTGTGATTGATAAGCTTGTAGATATCTTTTGGAAGACCATGAAGTATAATGTTAGAAGCCCGATATCAGCATCGAATCTCTTTTTCTCCTTATCATTGAGCTCATCATACGTCTTTGGTCTGTCTAATCCATAAATCGGTGTTCCATCTGCAGCATTGTATCAATTAAGTCTCTTGTAGTCTCAATCGATAAGGTCCTTCATCAATGGATTTGAGAATGTTGACCCCATTTTCCTTTCCAAGACAGTACAATCTGATTCGTTGAGCCCAAGAGTCGTAGTCAATTCTGTCAAGCATTGGTGGACGAGTATCTGAACCAGCTTCCTGAACATCCTCAGCAACAGTGGAGATGATTGTATGTACGTTGGTAGACATGTTGGTAGACATGTTAACAGATTACACGGGATTTTATAACTCTATGATTAAACCGGGAAATAGATTCTTTCACGGGATTTTACTAAATCAAGAGAAAACCGTATTACAAACAAAAAACAACCAAGTCGCTAAGAATTCTTGAACCAAGTAGCTAAGCCCAAGTCGCTAAGACCCAAGTCGCTATAATGCCTAGTCGCTAAGACACAGTCAAGTTGCTAAAGAACAACTCGCTAAGATCCAAGTCGCTAACACCAAGTCGCTAGACACAAGTCGCTATAATGCCAAGTCGCTAAGACACAGTCAAGTTGCTAAAGAACAACTCGCTAAGATCCAAGTCGCTAACACCAAGTCGCTGAGAATACAAAGTACAAGTCGCTAACAAAGTTGAAAGCAAGTCGCTAACTTCACCAAGTCGCTAGCCGTAGTGGAGAATCCACTAAGCATCTTGTTTGTCGGCTTGTCTCAATAGACAAGTCGCTAGGACCAAATCGCTAACAATTAACACTACAACTCGCTACCTTTTACTGAAGCAAGTCGCTACGATGAAAAACACTACGAGAACAAAGTCGCTAGCAAGAAAAAAACTTCAAAAACACACTTTTCAATCCAAAACAAGCTCAACCACAGTGATTCAAGCTTACCAAATCAAAACTCAAGCACTTACAATGGTTCTAAACACAAAAGTACACCCAAAATTCAAACTTTAACACTAGAAATGATCCAAATGATGCAAAAACCACTAAACTTTTTCAAACTCAAAAACCATCTAAAACCACTAGAAATCCAAGGATATGTAAGAGAGATGATCAAACCATGGCTCTTGATACCAATTTTAACATATTGGATTTCACAAGCACATCAAACCATAAACACAATAGGCGTATAAGATGAGGTTTTAGAGAGAGAAAGAGTTAGAGGTTTGAGAACTTAGTGAGAGAAAGTAAAAGTATTATTATGAGCTCCAACTCTCTACCTTGGGAGGTAGAGAGTATTTATAGTCTTACAAAAATCGCCACCTACGGGTTGTGGATCAGACATACAGTGGGTAAAGACCCGTCCGTCCTCCACGGTGTTACTTAACTAAATACTACTTAACATTAAATAATCTACGACTACGAGCTTTCTATCGATTACATATACTTGAGGTGACCGATAATAGAGTATTCGGGGAAGATACTTTGGTACTTGGCGATCCCGGATGTTCTAGAGGAGAGTTACGATTCATAGAATTAGGGAGTTAGGCACCCCCTATGACTAACACGAAATAAAATGCGTCAATTAGAATGAGAATGTGACAATTCAACCGACCAATAAAAGATAACTAGGGTGTAAGAAAATCTAAGTGAACACGTTTTTAATTATCATAAAAAACACACTCATACAATCCATAGCTTTTTATTTTTAATTAGTTTAATTAGTTTTTAGTTTAAATTGTTAAGTAGTTAAATTGGTAGAATTACCACCCCCACTCTTCAAACCCCGAGATTTTACTTGCTTTCATTAAAAAAATATAAAAAAATAAAAAAAATCTTCCTCACTTCACCTTTTCGTCATACATCTCTACTAGCATCTCTATTCCCCTAGAGAATGATCAACCCCATGGGCTTGCCCATACAGCACTGCAACGAATAGGTACACTGCCTAGTGGGTTGTAAAGTTTGCTCGCAGAAAAGGAAGTCTTTCGACCCCGAACCACGAATCAAGTTTTTTGGCACCGCTGCCGGGGAATAGAATAGCTAGTTAGTTTTCTATCTCGATTAGGTTTACTCGCTTGATTCCTATCAAGTGAGCTATATTCTTTCTTATTAGCTTTCTTGTATTTTATCCCCCTTCTCCGTGTTTTTGTTCGTAATTTTGTAAAACCCTAAAATGTCAAACGAGTTAAATGACCATTTTGCCCCTCAGGTAAATACTTATGAAAACTCGTTAAATACGTTAAACATTTAATTTATGAAAGATTTACACGAGGCATTGAAAATAAAACTTACACTTAAGTTACAAAATGAATATCACACAATATAAATCATTGGACTATATTACAGTAAAACCTCTATAAATTAATACTCGATAAATTAATAACCTCGATAAAATTAATTATTTGTCCGGTCCCAACTTGGGACCAGTACAAATTTGGACCCCAATCGATAAAATAATAAGATAATAATTTTTTTGAAACCCCAGTGTATATATATTAGTCCCAACGAAACTATAAATTAATAATTACTAAAAATTCCATATATATGTATATATGTGTGTGTGTGTGTGTGAGAGAGATATATATATTTCAAAATCCTAAGATTTTTTAGTAAAAAATGAATCCATAGTCACTTGTTTTTTTGTTGAACTTCAAATCTATATATTGAGTTTATCTTAAAATCTTCTTATTGCACTAAAGAGGTGGCGCGTTGTCTTCTCGTATTGCAACAAAAAGTGTTAATTTTATTTTGATAAAGTGTGAATGTGAATTCGTAAAATGTTAATTGGAACTTGTTTTTCAAATATTTTTTTCGTTTCCAATGAGTATATATTGTAACTAGCTAGTATATTAGACTTGAAAATTTAAAGGTCATACGTAAAAACTCTTTAAGTTAATAAATTATTAATTTATCGATATAATAATATCTCGTTAAATTAATAAAATATCGCGGTCCCAACACTATTAATTTATAAAGGTTTTACTGTATGTACATGTGCTAGGAGATTTAAATTAAATGTAACAAGTAATTATAGTAAGTAAATAAAATGTGATTTGGTCACACTTATTTTCCCTCATACTCGGCCATATGAAACGCCTAACACACCCATATAATTGCCACAATTAGCTCATTCATATCCCATCATATCTTCATATTTTCTCTCAAAATAAACACAAGAAAAACCTAATTAAAAGTGACGGCAAAAACTCCCTCTTCTCCATTTTTCTGTCGACAACAAAGGGAGAAACAAAGGAGGTTTGTAAGGTGTCTAAGGCTGCGATAATCGTGTGTATTGGTTCAAAGGTTGCTTGGTCTGTCGTGGGTCTGGAATTGCTGCTGGTTGTGGGTATAAAGGGTGTTGGTTGTCTCGTTTTAACCAATGTTTTGAAACCCGGGTCGACCCGGCCGGGTTAACCGGTCAGACCGGTTCCGGGCAAAAAAACGGGTCAAAAAAACCCGGGTTTTTAAAACCGGGTTAACCGGTTAGACCCGCCGGGTTTTGAGTGACCCGGGTCAACCCGGTTCTCAAAACCCGGCCGGGTTTGTTTTTTTTCAAATTTTTTATTTAAAAACCGGGTTGACCCGGGTTAATCCGGTGGTCGAACTGGTTGACCCGGCGGTCGAACCGGTTGACTCGGTTATTTTTTATTTTTTTATTTTTAAATGAATAACCGGGTTGACCCAGCGGTCGAACCGGTTGAACCGGTCGGCCCGGTGACCGGTGACTCGACCGGGTCGATTATAAACCCGTTTTTCAAAACATTGGTTTTAACCTTGTTCTTCTCCTTTCTTTCACGCCAAGGTAACACAACTTCAGCTTGTCCCTTTTCTTCCTTGTTCCTGATTTTTGTCGAGGGTTTTCGGTCCTCCATGCGCATGCTAAATACCCATTCATACATCACATACAATGATAACATAAGCTAAGTAAAAATCAAGTGTTATACCTATATGAATTAATGAATGATGAAGTTTATGTGTCGACCCTTATGTCTAATGTTTGGGGATCATTCTGGACCTCCCCTTTTGTTTACATGCTCACGCTAAAAGGCTTGTTTCATGAGATAATACAAATCATTGATATAACACTTATATGCGTCGAATAAGGAGCACAAAAACAGCTTGGCATGAATCTGATTTTAAACCACACGACATGTGTATTCTTTTTGTTATTATCAAGTTTGAATGAATTAAAACATGGCTATGCTAGATATTATTTTGGGTCGAATAGTACATATTCCTCCTGTCATTACAAATAAAAATGGAAGTATTGGTATAAATTCTAAGTCATGAACGAAAATGGGTAGTCTTATGGGGGTAAGTTTGAGAGTGATCGCGGGATTCATGTGTGAGTTGTTTTCCATTTTGAAAGCATGTCGGGATAGATGAGTCGGGGGTTAATCATATTACGTGTTTACTTGGTCGTAAATTATTTGAACCGCGATCAACTGTGAAAATGTTACAACTTCTTTTGAAAAGGGTAAAGGGGCATGTTCTAGGGTGATCGCGGGATTAATGGGTAAGTTGTACGAGGTGTTTAACGTGTGTCGGGGAAGTCGAGTCGGGGGTTAGTAGTTACGGGTGTTTACTTAGTTGTGTCGATTAGTCGTTTGACCCGCGATCGAGGTTGAAGTTAGCATGTCGAGAAAAAAAAAGAAGTAAAATGAAATACAATATAGTACGAATGGTTCAATATTGTTTCATGATTTATAAATTGATATATTTTCACTTTAACCCTCGTCTTTAGAACTTTGTCGCATGCAAACCTTGCACTAATAGTAAAAGACACATTACACCCTAGAGTATCAAAATAATACTACCTCCGTCCCTAAATAAATGTCCACTTTGACTTTCTACGGTCTTTCTTGCTCAACTTTGATCTTAAATATTTCTATTTGTGCCATATAATTCTTGATGCAAAATATATGAATGGATTGGTTTGTAAATATATTTTCATTGATATAATTTTCATCAAGTATTATATAACACAAACAAAATTATTTAAGATAAAAGTTGAATAAGAAAGACCGTAAAAAGTCAAAGTGGACATTTATTTAGGGACGGAGGGAGTAATATTTAGTTTTAATTTCAATATACTTGTCACTAATAACTCTATACTTTGAGATAATGACTATGTAAACCCTAAACTTTAAGATGTTTACCATGCAAACCCTATACTTTGAAGTATAATATAATAAAGCCTTGAAATAGGATATTTGTCATATTAAGCATTTAATTTTGCCATTTATCATTTGTAACCCTTAAGTTTGGCTAATTAATGATTATTACCCTAAAGTATTTTAATTACGTCAATTACTAAAAATGAGAATACGCTTATAAATCTAAAAATATTTATACGATTAACCCGTTATTAGGGGTGTTAACGGGTCGGGTTATCGGGGTTATCAGGTTTGTCGGGTCGGGTTGAGTCGGGTTTTGAATTTTTTAAAAGTGACCCGCAACCCGACCCGATTAAGAATCGGGTTATCGGGTTCGGGTGGGATTCGGGTAGGGTTATTTCGGGTCGGGTGATTTGGGTTATCGGGTGACCCGATTAAGTGCTGATAAGTAAAAAACATCAATTATTTGAAATATATTTATTCATAGACGTGATAAAAAAATCAAACAATATGCATTTGAAAAGCTTGAATTTGTACTTATAGACACGTGAAGGTGGTATTGAGTTTGTTTTTGGTTATCAGAATTGTGCTTGGATGTTTTCAAGCTATTCTTTACTCTATACTACTTTATTGCTCTTGTGGTTCTGTTATTTTTATTGAAATCCACAAGACCAGAGGTTAGATGTCTTAAGTTAGAATTGGAAGATCCTTTCGATAATCTTCTTATAATAAGAAATTGTAAGGCCTTTTGTTTGGTACATGTAAGGTCAATTTCAAACGTTTAGTTAATGATCTCTAACTGCCAGGAAACTAATAAAACTATGATAATCAAAAGCTTGTTAAATTGTATGTCAAGCACTTTTTCGTGGTTTCATGCATAGGAAAAGTAATAATTAAAAGATCAATAGGTAATTATCGGGTCTTATCGAGTTGACCCGATAAGCCGATAGCATTATTCATTTAACCCTAACCCGACCCGATAACACTATCGGGTTATCTGGTTCGGTTCAAAGTAACCCGACAAGATTTTTTGACCCAATTAGACCCGACCCGATTAGCCTTATCGGGTTCGGGTTCGAGTCGGGTCAACCCGACTCTACTGACACCCCTACCCGTTATGACTTAAATGAGCTAATAAGCATTATATGAATCATAATCCGTGTAGATTCGTTGGAGGAGACGTGACGTTGTGTCTTCGTGTTCATTCATCCGTTTGCTTTCTTTTCATTGGCGTTAAGGTACAGATATTCTAACCTTCCTCATAAGGTTTCTCATGATCTATTTGCATCTTTGATCTCCTGCCATTTTGTTATTGAACCGTTGAATTGCTATTGACCCCTTTGATATTGAACCTTTGATATTGAAACTGTGATATTGAACCTTTGATATTGAACCTGTGACATTGACCCTTTGCCATTGAATCTGGATATTGAACCTTTGCTACTGCACTTTGATATTGAACCATTGCTATGAACCTCTGAATTGTGAACCATTGATATTAAATCTTTGATTCTGAAGACTTATATATTGCTACACTTTGGACCTTTGTTTGACCCATCAGATTGATACCCGAGCCAAATATTGTTATCCTAGCCATGAAGGTAACATGGTCGTGTCATTGATGCACCAATGACATCACTCTATTGTGGTTGAGTGATGCTCCACACCGTCCCTATATTGTATTGATTATGCGCGCTTCATTGTTATTGTTATGGCCACTATTGTTCTGCAGGGGCGTATGGATGCATCCTAGATTTGTATTGTGTTGTATTGATATTGATATATTGTATTGGAGATGTGGTGCGTGTGTGCAATACACCCCCTCACAGTCTGGGAGCTAGCTACTCCATTGGTCACTGAGGTCTCCCATCCTATTGGTTTGGTATTCCGAGGTCACCCCTCCGAATACGATGGCTACTATTGGATACTGGGCTGCTAATGCCACTATTGATTGTATTGTATTGTATTGTTGGCTCGGGATAGATTTCTGACAACCCTTACAGTTTTGACGTACCTATATTGTACCTCCTGTATTCTCCAACGCACCATATTCTGTATTAATTGTCCATTACTCAGTACCCTTATGTGACTCACTCTACTACCATGATATATATTCCATTGCATTGATTTGTCATACTCTTATTCCGTTACTTCAGACTATCATTCCATTCACGTACCGGGTTATTATATGATTATTGAATTGATTGTGCTATTCATGTTTTATGTGGCTACCGTTTACCTGCTACGATAAAATTAATATGCGATTATATGATTCACATATTGTCATCTAACTATATGTTATCTTACTGCTATGTGATCCCTTTGATTTTTCTGATGATCATGCTAGTGTGTAATCAATTGTTTTGTCTGTTTATCATGTATACTTCGTTCAGTTAATCTCGTGGACTATGACTATCCGTTAGTATCCTTATATGCTTATTGTTGACCTGCCATGCTTACATTTCTGCTTATGCTACTGTTTGATTGGGTAAATGGTTCAACTTATTTTGTCTGGCTTGTTAACTTGTTAGTTGCCCTGCTATGTCCTTAATCCATTCAATTATAACATTCATGCTGTATTCCTACTTGATACGTGTGGCTACCATGTTTTGACTGCTGATAGTATTTCTGCTATTATGATGCTTGTTATGTTATTAGCTGTGGGTTACTTGACTTGTGTGTTTGCCATGCTCACTTTCTAATTAGTTGCTTCCGTTAGTTTTAGATTTCCGTTTGGCCTATATGTAGTCTGATGTCTTGATTACTTGTATGCCTGGTTTGTATGTGCTTATATATGTGTCATCGATGCTTCGCTTTGCTTCGTTCTCCTTGTTATCTGTTCTTTCTGGATATCTGTGTAATTGTGTTTCTACAGGATCCTCATTGACTCATTGTTTCCTTTCCGTTGCGACCTTGTTATTGTTTCCTTTGTTTCATTTTGTATTTCTGATTTTGTTTAGCTTTCATTTTGTTATATCTGTTCATTGGGCTTTTTAAGCTCAACCGCATTTCTTTTCCTGCGGCAGGTTTTAGGTTTGAAGATGGGCTTGATGGGCTGAGAGTTGGATTATTCGAGTAGACCGACCTTAGTTACCTTATCATTTTGGACTTAATTTGAAGAGTTTTTGTTTTTAGATTTCTTTTCGTTTTGGACATATTGGATTTTGTATTTTATTTGTAAGTCATTCGTTTATATGACTTGGTACTTTATTCTTTAAGACTTCCGCTTGAAAAAATTATTTGTATGTTCTGATATGACACCAGAATGTGACACTTCTACCCTCGTCGGGTTGGGGTGTTACAAATTTTGTCACTTTTCGTCATGGAAGGTGATAATCCACCCAACAACGATCCGCCACACTATCCACTACCACCACCAAATCCACCACCACAAGACCCGCCAAGAGGCCGTACTCTTGGTGAATACTCTAGCCTGAGCCATCAAAGCTATAGAAACACCATTGAGCTTCCCCGTTTAGCTCAAACTACGACCCTGCGATCCGACACCATCTGGTTGGTACAAAATGGATGTGCATTCCATGGACTTCATTCCAAAGATCCTTGTTGGGTTTTTATGAAAACTATTGCTTTTGGGAAATTCATCTACTTCTGGAGTTCTTGGTGAATTGCTCTAAGTGTCAACTACTGCTGACGTTAGTGAAACTGCTACTAGTGTCTGCTGGGTGGTGCTATACAGAATCGTGAGAATACACCAAGTGGTAACTACTGTTGGGCTTGTGTATCTACTTCTAGTGTTGTGTATCTACTGCTAGAGTATTAGTCTGTTTTGTATTTATAGAATGTCGTGTTTCCTATTATGTAGTATTTGATAAGTATTGAAAAGATACAATTGTTTAGGAAATGGTTGTAACCTAGTAGGACTCCTTATCATATAAAAGGAGGTATTATGTCATTAGTTTTAATAAGTTTGAAGGCGCCTTCAAGGTTGAAAACCATAGTGATATTAAGATCACTCGTATTATTAATCTAATAACATTGAAGCTTTTGGTAGTGAATTCATTGTGTTCTTCTTATTCTACAAGTGTTATATTCCGCGTAATACTTGTAGATTCAAACAGTTTCTTATACAAAGCTTTTCAAGATCTATGTTCATAAGGTGAATTGGGATCAACAAGTGGTATCAGAGCTTGTGTAATCAAGAAGCTGTTACAACAAGAATAAAATTTTCTACAACTGTGAAAGATGGACTCTAATTCAGTAACTATATCTCACAACAGGGTTCCCATGCTCAAACCAGAGGAGTATGAGATGTGGAAAATGAGAATAGAGCAGCATATCCAAATGATTGATATTAGATTATGGGAGGTGATTGAAACTGGAGATACTGTCTAGTTTAAAGCTAGAGATGCAGGAAAAACTGTTCCTCTCACTGCTGTAGGGGATATTCCAAAAAGAAGACTGGAAATGAAGGCCAGAACAATTCTCATGATGGCCATTCCAGATGAATATCAACTGTCCTTCAATTCAATCAAGGATGCTAAGCTTTTGATGGAAGCTTTAGAAAAGAAGTTTGGAGGAAATTATGCTACAAAGAAGAGCAAGAAGAATCTTCTAAAGCAACAATATGCAATGATACGCGTATAAAGCGCGTTTGGGGTCAAAAGAAACTTCCTTTTCTTCAAGCAAGTTTTTCAACCACCTAGGCAGTGAACCTAATCGTTGTAGTGTAGTATTAGGGTAAGCCTCGAGATTGATATCGTTCTCTAGGGGAATAGGAATGCTAGTGAGAAATTACTAAGCTAAGGATGGGGTTGAGGAAGATTATTATTTTTATCTTGTTTATATTTTTTAGAAAATTGAAAGGTACGAATCTCGGGGTGTTGGATTTGGGGGGTGGTATTTCTACCGATTACTCTACTAGTCTAATTAACTAAGCTAAGGGTTAGTCTATGTCTAATTGATGTGTGTTCGTATGATGATTAAAAATGTGTCTACCTAGATGCTATTACTCACTAGTTATCTTTTATTGATGGTTGAATTGTCACGTCCTTATTCTTAACGCGTTGTGTCTTCTAAGGTCGTAGGGTATGCTTTTTTCCCTAACTCTTTGAGGATACCTTAAGGTTATTGCCTACAAAATCTCTAGGATTTATAAACTAACTCTAAGGTTATCTTTGGATTTTTAGCCTACAATAACTCTAGGCGATTATAAACTAATGTTCACAAAGATTACTCAAGCATTAAAATTACAACGATGGCCTATTGCAATCCTAAGCCAATTACAATTAAGATAAGAGACAAACAATCAATATTCAATAACTAGGTTTCATAGATCTAAGCAAACACACAAGTAAATTAGCCAGACATGGTAAACATGCAAGCATACACACATACAATCGAAGACATAATGAAATCAATAAAGTAGATTACTTGTCTTGTTGTACAATAGGGTATGAGAACCCTAAGATACTGCCTAAGACAACCAAAAATCGTTTTTAGGTTTTACTCCACAATTCTACCTCTCTAAAAGTCTGAAAATTCGAATTCTATATATAGAGTTACAATTGCGACGGCGTCACTCTTTAATTGTGACGCCGTCGGATCGCCGCCATTAGGGTTTCGTCTTGACCAATTCAACTTTGTGACAGCGTCACGTTGGGGTTGTGACGCTGTCGGCTTCATCTTTTGACGCCGTCTGAATCTGAATCATGGCCGTCTGAGTTGTGACGCCCTACTCTTTAAAGCCTGACGCCGTCAGGTACAAAATAGCAATTTCACTTCTAAGCCGTATCAATTAGAGGGACGGCGTCGCCCTTTATTTGTGACACCGTCGGGTGCGTTTCCAGTAGCTTGAGTGTCTTGATCTTAACTTTAGCCATTTTCTTCACATATTCACGCGTTTTCGTCCAAATAAGCATCATTCCAGCATTTTGCCTTCAAGAGACCTAAAAAGTGAAAAGGAACGAAATTAAGCAGTAACGGATATAAAAGTGGTTGATTAAGTGCTTAAATGACCTCTTAAAAGTGTACTTTTTAAATCCTTATCACACAAACTTTTCTGCATCAAGCACTGAATCCCGTGATGAGATCTGCAACAGGTTGCAAAAGCTGGTAAGCCAATTGGAGCTTGTGGGGGTTGTCACTGATCAGAAAGACTTGAATCAAAAATTTCTGGCTAGTCTTCCATCTGAATGGGAAACTCATGCCATTGTATGCAGGAACAAGCTAGAATTGGAGAAGTCAAGCCTGGATGATCTGCACAACAACCTGAAGGTGTATGAAGCAGAAATGAAGCAAAAGTCAAGTTCAAGCACATGTTCAAATAACTTGGCTTTTATCTCATCAAATAACATTAGTAGCACATTGGGTGATGTTCCTGCTGCTAAGGAAGGAGGTGCTGCTGGTGTAATGGGAAGTGGTGCTGGAGGAGAAAATCTTAATGATGTTGCAGTGTGCTCATTCTTTGCTAGTCAGAGTTCTATTACTCAAATAGCAAATGAGGTCATTCAACAGATTCATCCTGATGATGCTGAAGAGATGGATCTTAGGTGGCAAATGGCAATGCTCACTATGAGGGCAAAGTGGTTTATTCAGAGGACTGGGAGAAGTATACAGATGACTGGTACTGACAAGGTGGTCTTTGAAAAGTCCAAAGTAGAATGCTTTAACTGAAAAAAGAAAGGTCATTTTGCAAAGGAGTGTAGGTTTCCCAGGTCTCAGGACTAGAGAAGTGGATAGGAGGAACATCCCAATATAGGAGACCTTAACCACTTTGGTGTCATGTGATGGGCTTGGTGGATATGATTGGAGTGATCAAGCTGCAGAAGGCCTTACTAACTTTGCTCTTATGGCTCACTCCACAACCTCAAGCTCTTCTGATTCTGAGGTATCCTTTGAATCATGTGCAGACTCATGTTTTTATAAAGATGATTATAATAGAGTAATAAAAGAACTTGAAGATGCAAAATTGTTACTTTTAGGTTATAAAGAAGGTCTAAAATCTGTAGAAGCAAGATTATAATTTTTCAAATCTAATGAAAATGTCTTATGTGAAAAGATTAGCACAGTAGAGGTTGAGGTAGACTTAAGAAATCAGACCATAAATGACCTTAAAGTTAAATTAGATCAAGTTCAAACTGAAAAAGAGAAGATTAAGATAGAAAAATACAGCATTGAATTACATGTTGAAAGACATGAATATCAGTCTAAGAAAGTTAATAATATGATAGACACTCAGATCTTTAACAGGTACAACAAAATAGGATATAGAAAGGGAATTGGATGTTATAGTGAGGCTACTCCTCATCCTTCTGGAAATTTCTGCCCCCTTATGCCTGACTTGTCTTTTACAGGGGAGGAAAAGAATTGTGATACCAATAAGGAAAAGGTATCATCTGAGATCAATAGAGATAATGACAATCATGAAGGAGGAGATGATCTGGCTAGACGAGTGTCTCAGGCACCAGTGATTGAGGATTGGGTGTCTGATGATGAAGAAGAAGAGAGTGTTAGGTCTAGAGTCCCAAATAAAACTGTCTCTACCATAATTGTTAGAGAAAATGTAGAGGCAGTAGTGTCATGTAATAAAAGTACTCCTAGAGGAAATCAGAGAATTTGATGTCTGATAAGCTAGGAAGTGATTTTATTATGAATAATAAACCTTGCTTTTCTTATGGAAGTTTTGATCACTTACATTATACTTGTCTTAATAAATTAAAAGAAAAAGTGACAAAACCAGTGTGGAACTATGCTAATAGGGTGAATCATTCTAATTCTATTAATAAGCTTAACCCTCATGCTAAATCATTTGTTCCAAAAGAAGTTTTAATGAAATCTGGATTGAAAAATGTAAATACTGTGAGATCTAATTCTACTGCTACCACAAGACCTATAGTGAATGCTGCCAATACAAAGACATGTTTTTCAAAAAAGGCACATTCAACTATATCTATACCCATTTATAGAAGAAAAACATTTCTAAATAACAAGGATAATCAAAAAGTAAATACTTCTTTAAGAAAACCTGTAAGTACTACTTGGCAAAAGGTAACTGCTGCTAAGCAAAATTTGAATTAAAATGCTGTTATGGGTAAAAAGGGATATGCTGTAAAGGCCTTAGCATGTTGGACTTAGAGACCAAAGACCTCTATTGTAAATGATGTCTCCAAAGACAACGGTGCATCATATGTACTTCAAAGATTTAATTACATAGATGCACAAGGCAGATCCAAGTCTATAATGGCTTGGATCTCTAAGAGAAACAAATTCTCTTATTTTATGTGCAGAGCAATCCACAAGTGGACTTATTAGACAGAGGCATGATTGACAGTAGATTCTCTAGGCACATGACAGGCAACATGTCCTATCTCTCATATTTTGTGCCTATTAATGGGGGATATGTGGCCTTTGGTAGCAACCCAAGGGGTGGAAAGATTACTAGAATTGAAAGATCAAAACAGGCTCTCTGGACTTTGAAGATGTATACTTTGTCAAAGAACTCAAGTTCAATCTCTTCAGTGTATCACAGATGTGTGATAAAAAGAACGGTGTCCTCTTTACTGACATTAAATGCATTGTTCTGTCCCCAAACTTCAAGTTGGTTGATTCAAGCCAAATCCTACTTAGAGTTCCAAGGACAGAGAATATATACAGTGTTGATTTGAAGCACATGGTTCCAAGAAGATGATTGACTTGTCTATTTGCTAAAGCTACAGCAAATGAGTCTATATTATGGTATAGAAGACTTGGGCATTTGAACTTCAAGACTATGAACAAGCTGGTGAAAGGAAATTGATAAGGATTTAAAACATACGCTTTTAGGGGGTCATTTAAGCCCTATTTCAACACATTTTATATCCGTTACTGCTTAATTTCGTTCCTTTTTACTTTTTAGGTCTTTTGGAAGCAAAATGCCGGAATGAAGCACATTTGGACGAAAAGGAGCAAATATATGAAGAAAATGGCAAAGTCAAGATCGCAGCCACTCAAGACTGATTAGCAGAACCTGACGGCGTCCCATCCAAAGGGCGACGCCGTCCCTCTATGAAGACTTGATCAAAACATGCATGCGACGGCTCAGTGAAATTTCTGGTCATATAACCTGACGGCGTCACGCTTTAAATATTGAGGGCGTCACTCACAGTTTTCACTCCAGATAGCCCAGATCTAGAATCAAGACGACATCTCAACTAAAGACCGATGGTGTCACAACTCTAAAGTGACGCCGTCCTATCGATGACTTGGCCCAGACGAAACCCTAATGAAGGTGACCTAAAGGCGTCCCGTGCAAAAGGTGACGTCGTCTCGATTGTAAATCTATATATAGAATTCGATTTTTCTGTATTTTGAGAGGTAGAATTTTTAAGAGCAAACCCTAACTCAGTTGTAGTCTGAATTGGACAGTATTCTAGGGTCTCATACCCTATTTTACACATCAAGATAAGTTTGTTAATCCAATTTATCATTATGTCTACCCCATACTCGATTGATTGTGTGTATGCTTGCTTGTCTATCATTTCTAGCTAAATTACTTGTGTGTTTGCTTAGATCTATGAAACCTAGTTATTAATTTTTGTTAGGTTGTTTCTTGTCTTAATTGAAATTGGCTTAGGAGTGCAACTAGGCTTTATTTGTGTTTAATGCTTGAGTATGCTTAATGATGATATGGTTCATGGATGAAATAGCTTAGGCTTGCCGACTCCGTGAGTCATATACGAGAGATAAACTCAAAGAACTATGGAATACGCACGCCCTACGACCTTTAGGAATACAATGTCTTAAGATAAAGGATGTGACAACTCAACCAACCAATAAAAGATAACTAGGGAGTAATAGTATATGAATGAACACATCTTTAATCATCATACGAGCACACCTCAATTAGACATACATATCCGTAGTAATTAGATAATTAGATAATTAGTAGAAGTAGAGTAATCGGTAGAAGTCCAACCAATTGCCCCGAGATTTTACCTTAGTTTTCTAAGAAAAACAAAAAAACTAAAAAAAGAATCATCCTCAACCCCACCTTCTCGTTATATATTTCTTACAAGCATTCCTATTCCCTTAGAGAATGATATCAATCCCCGAGGCTTCCCCCAAACTACACTACAATGATTAGGTTCACTGCCTAGGAGGTTGAAAAACTTGCTCGTGGAGAAGGAAGTTTCCTTGACCCCGAATGCGCCTTCCGCGTGCATCAAGTTTTTGGCGCCGCTGTCGGGGAATAGAATAGCTAGTTAGACTTCTATCTCGTTTATGTTCCCTTGCTTGATTCCTATCAAGTAAGATTTGTTCTCATTTTCATTAGCTTCCTTGTAGTCTATCCCCCTTCTTCATATTTTTGTTCGTAACCTTATCACGTTTCATAATGGAAGGCGATAACCCACCACCAAATCAACCACTTCCAATCAATACACCACCAATTGACCCTCCAAGAGGCCCTACTCTTGGTGAATACTCTAGACCAAGCCATTAAGGTTATAAGAACACCATTGAGCTCCCTGTTCAAGCTCAAACTACGGCCCTGCGATTCGACACCATCCGGTTGGTGCAAAAGGGATGTGCATTTCATGGACTTCGTTCCGAAGATCCTAATCAGCATCTCAAGGACTTCCTTAAAATCGTTGACTCTATCTACCTTGATGCTACCACACGGGAGACCACACGCTTGGGTCTCTTCTGATTCTCTCTACGGGACCAAGCTAGTAATTGGCTTGAGCGACTTCCCGCCGGATCCATCTCAACTTGGGATGATCTCACCACTCATCTCCTCACCCAATTTTTCCCACCGGGGAGAACCACCAAACTAAGGAACGACATCTTGATGTTCCAACAACGTCAAGGCGAAACTCTCTACGAGGCGTGGACTCGATTCAAGGACTTGATCCATAAAGTCCCTCATCACGGTATCGATATTTGGCTTCAAGTCCAAATCTTTTACGATCATGTCAATTTCTCAACTAGGAAAACCATCGACCAAGCGGCCGGTGGCAAACTTAGTGAACTTACCGCGGAGGAATCGTGGGGTACAATAGAGGACCTTGCCCTCTATGACAACGAATGTTGGAATGACCCCTGTGAGTTGCCCAAAATCGTTAAGGCAATCTCTATGCCTCCCATTGACTCACAACCTACCAATCGTAGGATGCTCAAACTTGAAGATCAAGTCAAATTCCTAATGAGCTCCTACGAGAATCTTAAGCCCTCACGCCAAATGAACAAGGTCTCTTCCTTGTGTGAGATATGTAATGGTCCCCATGACACTCATAATTGCACGAGACTCCCCAAACAATATTCCGTGGACTACGCATCTTGGCGTCCTAATGGAATAGGAGGGAGATTCCCCATAACACCCGGACCTAGGACTTTCAACGAAGCCCGAGAAGCATGGAGGGGCAAACCCGACTATAATTGGGGTCAAACCAAAGAATTCACCTCTAAAGACTCCTCATGTCCGCAACAACACAACCAAAGCTCTCA
The DNA here is from genome assembly GCA_910596185.1 of Chrysanthemum makinoi. Classification (NCBI taxonomy): domain Eukaryota; kingdom Viridiplantae; phylum Streptophyta; class Magnoliopsida; order Asterales; family Asteraceae; genus Chrysanthemum; species Chrysanthemum makinoi. Next base: position 224,908,756 of record OU343224.1, on the reverse strand, counting down.
CGGCCCTAGTCAACAAAACCTAGAAAGGATGATGCAACACCTAGGTACATCCCAAGAAGCCCAAATAGCCAAGCTTTCGGACTGCTTTAACCAAAAACAAGCCGAGATGGATAGGAAGATAGATAACCGTTTGAAAGCCATAACCAATAGTGATAGGAAGACCACCGAAAAGGTTAATTCCATCTCGACTCATTCTCCCGAAGCTTTCGGTGTTAAGATTAAGGGCCCAAGCAAGTACTTCGAAACTAGGGACCCGTCTTCATCCAAGCATGTTCACTTCGTCAATGCCATCACCCTAGTGAAACCAAATAGGAATAGTGATGAAGCGAACCATGAGACGGTACTTGAGGTTAGTGAGACTCCTAAGGATGAGTCAACCAACGAAACAGATGAAGTAGGTGATGAATACTTCAATATGTTTCCTACGGAAGAGGAACTTTCATGCCACCCACACCTAGTACGTGACCTTCGTCACATGTATATTAGGAGATGCCCACGAATCACCTTTGAAAATCCTAGAAATCTCAACACACCATGTTGCATAGGACATCTTTTCGTGCCAAAGGCCTACATTGATCGCAAGTCCCCAATAAACATCATGACTAGCACATACTATAATTGGGTGATGAAAAAACCTATCCCAAATAGGCAAGACCCCAATGATCCTAGAGTTAGATGTAATTTCCTTGGTAGAGTTAAAGGATTGCCCATCTATGTAGGTAGCTTCATGTACCTTACGGATTTCATGATTGTTGAGGATATTAGTACGGCTATAGATCCTAGCTTTTCCCATGTAGTTCTAGGAAAGCCATTCATAGAAAACACCGGGATGACTTATGATCCGTCGTTAGGGATAGTTAGATTCAAGGATGAGACCGATGACGTTGCTTACCAAATGCCATTTAAGATTGGGAAATTTTCATCACTATCGAATGATGAAAAGGAACTTAAGCTATCAGTCTACTATAGGAACGAGGAGGATAAGAAGAGAGGAGTAGACTATGTGATGAATAAGATATTTGGGTTCTATAAAGATTGTTTGAAACTAGGACCAGAATATAGAACCAATTGGGGGCAAGATGACATCTTAGAAAGATGCACGATAGAACATAACTATACCATGTAAAATCCCAATAGAGATCGTCATGAGTAAGAAGATGACGGTAAGGAAGTAACGTAGGAGCACGACTTCGAGTCTAGCTACAAGACTCATAAAGAAAGAAAAGCGCTTCGTAGGAGGCAACCCATGCTTAATTGTTTGCTTGTTTTGTTTTTCAATTTTTGTGTGTCTTATATCTTTTTCATTGTTGTTTATTCTCATGTTAGACTTTGTGAAAATGCTTTATTTTGTCTTTAACCTCGTCTTAATTACATATGAAGGTATTTTGCAAAAAGATAAGTGTAGGGAAGATCATATACGTTTCTAAGAACATGAACATGAGAATTGTAACTATTGAAATTGATATATTTATGTGTTTGTTAGAGTCAAATGCTTGTATCGAGTCATAATGGATGTTTTGCAGGAAATTTTCCAGGTTTTAATGATGTAATTTTTCCAGAAATTTTCCAGAAAAACGCAGCAGACCAATTTCTGTCAGGACAACCTGACGACGTCAGGAATAAAGCCTGACGACGTCAGGCTATGCAGAAACAGATTACTTACCGCCCGCTTGGTTCAAAGTGGGGAAAGGGAAAGGGAAAAGGAAAGGGAAAGGGAATGCAAAGGAATGAGTGAGGTGGGTAATCAATCCCTTACCCCTCAATTTATTCTATAATGGTTCATTACCCAATATGGGGTAATTAATCCCTTTGCACTCCCTAACCAAGCACTAAATAATGAGTAGATGGGCCCTTTTGAATACCTTACCCATTCCCCACCCCCCTTAACCCCCCAACCAAGCACACCCTTAGTTTTTCATTTTATGTGCATTATAATTTTTTTTAAATTCCCAGGTCTTAATTTTCCAGTAAAACTACAAGCATCCATTTCACAAGCATTATATCTTACTTGCTTTCTAGTGTAGTTGTGTGTCATATATAGTTTTACCGCCGATTTTACGTGAAGGTTTCGTTTGTTTTCTTATAAGTGTGCAGGTTATATTGGGCAAGAAGAAGAAACACAAATTGGATGAAGCTTATTACTCATGCATTCTTCTTGGAATATCCTACCGAGCTAATCAGGGGAGTATTAGTTTTTTTCTCTTTTAACTTACCTTCCTTAATCATAACTTTGATACTTTCGAGAAACATTGGGGGCAATGTTCAGTTTAAGTGTAGAGAGGGAGAATAAAACGGGAACTTAGAAACTATTCACTCACTTGATCATTTGTCTTTTCCTTGGTAATTTGTGTAATAAACTAAGAGAAATACTCGTTAGGGCAATTTTAGCGCCAAATTTAAAATTTTTTATGACATTTACGAGCTAAACTTTAGTCTTAATAAAGCGTCTCATGGATAGGAATTATATGACTAGCACAAAAACCGTTTACCACTCAAATTGAACCCCAAAAATGTGAGGTTCGCCCCTAGATCTTTAGGAATAAAAGCATTCACATTTAATGCTTAGAGAGTGTACCAGTAGTATAAGAGATTCTAGAACTTGTTTTGTGGTGCATTCCGAGATCGCTAGTGAGACTATACTTGTGTAGTTAGGAGTAACTAAATGATAAAAGGCATTAGGATTGAGTAATTACCCCACACCCTTGCGATTTACTCATCTTTAGTACACGAGACCCCTAGTTAACCCCTCAGAGCCTATCCTTTTCGCGGTTCTCATGATGTTTCAGTTTTCGGAAATATCAATGAAGAGCATTGTTTACAATCCACCCTAAAATGTACACCCAAATCGCCTTAGCCTCCCTTATGCACTCATCTTTAGTGCATTATTGTTATCATTACTAAACCCTTAGTTCAAATATCTAGTTACTTGCATGGTTGCTAAGTCGAGTCATATCTTTTGTACACAGTTTGGGACGATTGGGACTCATGGGTAAAAAGTAATATTTTATGGAAGCAACGGGAAAGAACGATAAATTAAAATTCCCTTTGTCTACGTAATTAAATACTCCAAGTGTTTTGATATTTTTAAATCGGGTCAATTAGTGTTAGAGAAATAAAAACTCAAGTGTAGGGATGCTCCTATAAATCCCTTATATTTTGATGTTATCATAGAGGATAGAGTAAAAAGGTATGACAAAAAAATGAAAATGAAAATGAAGAAAAAAAAACGGGCTACCATCCTATATCTATCTTTATGTTTATGTTTTTAAATTTATGTTTGTTTTGTTTCAAGTTATCTAGTTTAGTGAGTCGAGTCTTGGCTTAGCAACGCCACGCTTTACATGCTTGTAATATAAGATTTTTGATTTGCCACCACTAAATATCCCGTATCTAACATAACCCTTTATTTCCCAACCCTAATCCTAACGTTACAACCCTTGTAAAGACCTCTTAGATAGTTGTTCCAAGGTGCTTACGCCAAAGCGGTGGAGATTTGATCTATTCTCAAGCATATGGTAATCTATGTACTATGCCAGGTAATGAGTGTTTATCTTCCATTTCCATTCGTATTATATTTCATATAAACCAGAGAGATGAGAAAATCCAAACACCACTTGTGAGGTGCTAGTATATAATTTCCGTGCTTGTTATGACTATTGTGGTGCTTTTATTTGTTATGAACTACTTTAAACCAATCCTTCATGCCCCCTAACTTATAAATTGATTGGTCAAAAGCACATTTGCTTGAGGACAAGCAAATACCAAGTGTAGGGATATTTGATAAGGATTTAAAATGTATGCATTTAGGGGGTCATTTAAGCCCTATTTTGACACATTTTATATCCGTTACTGCTTAATTTTGTTCCTTTTTACTTTTTAGGTCTTTTGGAAGCAAAATGCTGGAATGAAGCACATTTGGATGAAAAGGACCAAATACATGAAGAAAATGGCAAAGTCAAGATCGAAGCCACTCAAGACTGATCAGCATAACCTGACGACATCCCATCCAAAGGGCGACGCCGTCTCTCTAAGAAGACTTGATCAAAACATGCACGCGACGGCTCAGTGAAATTTCTGGTCAAATAACATGACAGCGTCACGCTTTAAATATGGAGGGCGTCACTCACAGTTTTCACTCTAGACTACCCAGATCTAGAATCAAGACGACGTCTCAACTAAAGACCGACGACGTCACAACTCTAAAGTGACGTCGTCCCATCGATGACTTGGCCCAGACGAAACTCTAATGACGGCGACCTGACGGCGTCCCATGCAAAAGGTGACACCGTCGCGATTGTAAATCTATATATAGAATTCGATTTTTCTGTATTTTGAGAGGTAGAATTTTTTAGAGCAAACCCTAACTCAGTTTTAGTGCGACTTGGACAGTATTCTTGGGTCCCATACCCTATTTTACACAACAAGATAAGTTTGTTAATCCAATTTATCATTATGTCTACCCTATATTCGATTTATTATGTATATGCTTTCTTGTCTATCATGTCTAGCTAAGTTACTTGTGTGTTTGATTATATCTATGAAACCTAGTTATTGATTGTTGTTAAGTTGTTTCTTGTCTTAATTGAAATTGGCTTAGGAGTGAAACTAGGCTTTCGTTGTGTTTAATGCTTGAGTATGCTTAATGATGATATGGTTCATGGATGAAATAGCTTAGGCTTACCGACTCCGTGAGTCATATACGAGAGATAACCTCAAAGAACTAGGAAATACGCACGCCCTACGACCTTTAGGAATACAACGCGTTAAGATAAAGGACGTGACAACTCAACCAACTAATAAAAGATAACTACGGAGTAATAGTATCTAAGTGAACACATTTTGATCATCATACGAGCACACGTCAATTAGACATAGCTATCCGTAGTAATTAGATAATTAGTAGAAGTACCCCCAACCAATTGCCCCGAGATTTTACCTTAGTTTTCTAAGAAACAAAAAAAAATTAAAAAAAGAATCATCCTCAACCCCACCTTCTCGTCATATATTTCTTACTAGCATTCCTATTCCCCTAGAGAATGATATCAATCCCCGAGGCTTACCCCATACTACACTACAACGATTAGGTTCACTGCCTAGGAGGTTGAAAAACTTGCTCGTAGAAAAAGAAGTTTCCTTGACCCCGAACGCGGCTTTCGAGCGCATTAGAAATCTTGTCAGGGGATTGCCTGCTAAGCTATTTTAAGTCACTGAAAATTGTGTTGCTTGTCAGAAGGGAAAGTAGCATAGAGCTTCTTGTAAGTCCAAAACTGTGAGCTCCATCAGCAAACCATTGCAGATTCTTCATATGGACCTCTTTGGCCCTACCTTTGTTAAGAGTTTGATGAAGAAAATGTATTGCCTAGTTGTCACAGATGACTATAGTAGATTCATCAGGGTTTTCTTTTTGGCAAAGAAGGATGAGACTAGTGGAATCCTTAAGGATTTTATAACTAAAGTAGAAAACATATCTGGTCTAAAAGTTAAAATAATAAGGTGTGACAATGGGACTGAGTTTAAGAATCAGGAAATGAACCAGTTATGTGAAATGAAGGGTATTCAAAGACAGTTTAGTGTAGCTAGAACCCATCAGCAAAATGGTGTTGCAGAGAGGAGGAATATGACACTTATAGAGGCTGCTAGGACTATGCTTGCAGATTCTAAATTACCAACAACCTTTTAGGCTAAAGTAGTAAATACTGCTTGTTATGTGCAAAATAGAGTTTTAGTAATAAAGCCTCACAACAAGACCCCCTATGAGTTGTTTCATTGTAGATCCCCTATCCTAGTCTTTTTGAAACCATTTGGGTGTCCTGTAACTATCCTGAATACCATAGATCACCTGGGCAAGTTTGATGGGAAAGCTGATGAGGGATTCTTTGTTGGGTACTCTTTAATTAGCAAGGCCTTTAGAGTATTTAACAGTAGAACCAGACATGTTGAGGAGAACCTACATATCAACTTTGATGAGCTTAAGCCTAATGTTGTAGGAAAAGGTCCTGATTAGCTATTGAATATCGATGGACTAACCAAATCAATGAATTATGAGCCAGTTAATGCAGAGAACCAGTCTAACAAATATGCAGGTACTAAAAAAAATGCAGCTGCATGAGTTGAAAAATAATCTATTGTAGACTACATTCTCATTCCAATTATGACTCCCTCTCCTCAATAATGAAGAGCTCATAGGATGACAAAGAGCCACCTTCCAGTGAAGAAGTGCTTTCTGAAGAACCAAGGAACAAAGGTGCTGCAAATGAAGAGATCCCTAGTGGTGATATTGGAGGTGATAAAACTTACTTAGATGATTATGTGTCAGAAAATAACTCTAAAATACCTAGTAGCAGTTCCCCTAACTGCTGCTATGCCTATTGTTCCTACTTCTGAGGTTAATGATGATGACTTTAACACTAGCAGTAGTTTCCCCAAATCTACTGATATGCCAAATGTCGATACAACAGCAGAATGGATAGGTGAAAATAACACTAGCAGTAGTTACCCTGTACCTACTGCTAGGCCATATGTCCATGTTTATGAGGACATGTCCATTGTTTACCATGATGATCACAACATCCCTGCCTTGGAGGAAATGTATGCTGACACAAATGATGATGTGTTGGATGGTAAGGAGGCTGATATATCCAATCTTGAAGAAGTCATTCCAGTCAGCCCTATTGTAACTACCGGAATTCACAAAGATCATCCAAAGGAGAATATAATTGGAGAATTACAATCTGCTGTTCAAACAAGAACAAAGTCAAAGGGTTTGAAAGATCAAGGGTTCTTTGCTATATCCCTTCATAAAAGAAACAACCATAAAGATCTCCAAAATTGTTTGTTTGCCTGTTTTCTATCCCAAATTGAGCCCAAGAAGGTACATCAAGCTTTGACTGAAGAGAGTTGGGTTAAGGCTATCCAGGAGGAATTGTTGTAGTTCAAGTTGCAAGAGGTGTGGACCTTGGTTGATCTGCCCAATGGAAAATTTGTTGTTGGTACTAAGTGGGTGTTTAGAAACAAGAAAGACGAAAGGGGATCGTAGTGAGAAACAAGGCAAGATTAGTGGCACAAGGATACACACAAGCAAAAGGTCTTGACTTTGATGAAGTGTTTGCTCCAGTTACAAGGATTGAAGCCATCAGACTATTATTAGCATATGCTTCATACAAGGATTTTCTAGTGTGTCAGATGGATGTTAAAAGTGCCTTCCTATATGAGAAAATAGAAGAGGAGGTATATGTGTGTCAACCTCATGGGTTTGAAGATCCTGATTTCCCAGACAAAGTGTATAAAGTTGAGAAGGCTATGTATGGGTTACACCAAGCTCCAAGGGCATGGTATGCAACTCTGTCCACTTAATTAATGGACAATGGGTTTCACAGGGGTACCATTGACAAAACTATGTTCATACTAAGATCAAAAGGTGACATTCTGTTGGTGCAAATATATGTTGATGATATCATCTTTGGATCTACAAACAAGGAGCTATGTGTACAGTTTGAGAATCTTATGCATGATAAGTTTTAGATGATCTCTATGGGGGAGCTTACCTTCTTTTTGGGGCTGCAAGTGAAGCAGAAGGAGGAGGGTATTTATTGATGCGCGTACGAAGCACGTTCGGGGTCAAAGGAACTTCCTTTTCGTCGAGCAAGTTTTTCAACACCCTATGCAGTGAACCTAATCATTCCAGTGTAGTATTGGGTAAGCCTCGGGTATTGATATTGTTCTCTAGGGGAATAGGAATGCTAGCAAGAAGTGTATTACGCTAAGGTGGGGTTGAGGATGATTCTTTTTTTTTTATCTTTTATATGTTTTTTAGAAAGTTAAGGGTAAAATCTCGAGGAAATTGGTTTGGGGGTGGTACTTCTATCGATTACTTCCACTATTCTATTTATCTAATACTACGGGTAGTTATGTCTATTTGATTGTGTGCTCGTATGATGATTAAAAATGTGTTTACCTAGATACTATTACTCCCTAGTTATCTTTTATTGTTGGTTGAATTGTCACGTCCTTATTTTTAACACGTTGTGTTTTCTAAGGTCGTAGGGTGTGCCTTTGTCCTAATCTTTGAGAATACCTTTAGGTTATTGCCTACGAAAGCCACTACATTATTCATAAACTAACTTTAAGGTTACCTTTGGATGTTTAGACTATGAAATCCGCTAAATTATTCATAAACTAATGTTCACAAAGATTACTCAAGCATTTAAACACAACAAAATAGCCTAGTTGCACTCCTAAGCCAATTACAATTAAGATAAGAGACAACCAATCAATAATTAATAACTAGGTTTCATAGATCTAAGCAAACACACAAGAGATTTAGCTAGACATGTTAAATAAGAAAGCATACACACATTCAATGGAAGACATAATGATACTAATGGATTAAAACACTTATCTTGATGTGTAAAATAGGGTTTGGGACCCTAAGATACTGTCCAATTTGGACTACAAACGTTTAAGTGCTGTTTGGTTGGGTGATATTTGAAAGATTTTTTCGATTTTGAAATTAAAAGTCTCGAAAAATCGTGTTTGGTAAGTGAATAGTGAGGTATTTAGTTATTGTGGGACCCTCAAAATAGAGGTTTTTAAAACTCATTGGATGAGGAGAACATTTATAATACGGCATACCTGAATTCCTTTTTTTACCCCATTAGACAAAAATGCCCTTAGCAACCTCCACCATTCTCTCATCCACTCATTCTCAATTTTCATCTCTCTCATTCACTCATTCTCAATTTTCATGTCCAACATAAATTATATCATCAATTATTCTTCCTTATTTAGTTGCATTAAATCAAATGTCTTCTTAACCCTTTACTTCTAATCTTTAATATTGTGGAGGTAAATGTCAATTTTGATTTTGCAATGGATTTTTGGGTTGAAAAATTAATTTGGGGTTTTTATACAAACGAATTTGAGCAAAATGAGAGTTTGAACAAAATGAGAGATTTTATGTTTACAAGGATGAAAGTTTATAGTTCACGGAAATCAATTTCAAGTTTAAAAAGAAACAAGTTGGTTTCTTTGTAATTGTTGGGGTATCAAAATCAATTATAGCACACATCCTACAAATGGATATTCGTAACTTTGGTTCATATTTAGTTTTATCCCCTTGATTTCAAGAATTTTAAAAGCGTACTCAAGTAGTAATTTTGGGGATAATTTTGTGTTTGTTATTTTTTATCTTTAATTTTCATGCCAATAAGTTGGATTATTTCGTAACTTTGTTTTGTTTGGTTAATTTGTGTTAATTCATACTCCGTACGTCAGTTGACTACATGAGTAATTCAAGCAAGTCACATGGTGTTTGTTGTTCTTGTAGGCATTATTGATTTGATAGGGAATATCTTAGGACAATATTGTCATTTACTAATTCACACTGCAAATCTTTTTTAACATTTTTTGTCAACCAAACATGAAGATGCATTTGAAAAATAGAGGTTTGAAAACTTGTATAGTTTAAAAAACCTCAAAATTTGAAATACACGGTTTATAAATTTGTGAACCAAACACCCCCTTAAGGTTTTACTCCAAAATTCTACCTCTTTAAATGCAGAAAAATCGAATTCTATATATAGATTTACACTTTCGACGGCGCCGCCTTCTAGGTGGGACGCCGCCAGATCGCCGTCATTAGGGTTTTCGTCTTGGCCAAGTTATCGATGGGACGGCGTCACGTTGTAGTTGTGACGTCGTCAAGCTTCAGATGAGACGTCGTCTTGGTTCTCGATCTGGGCCGTCTGAGATAAAAAGTCTTAGTGACGCCCTTCCTTTTCAAAGCCTGACGCCGTCAGGTGTTGTGAGCAAAAAGTCCACTGAGCCGTCAGGTGCATTATTTATCAAATCAGTAGAGAGGGACGACATCGCCCTTTAATTGGGACGCCTTCAGGTTTATTTTGAGCAGCTTAAGCGGCTTCGATCTTGACTTTATCATTTTCTTCATGTTTTCACTCTTTTTCGTCCAAATGTGCATCATTCCAGCATTTTGCTTCGAAGAGACCTAAAAAGTGAAAAGGAACGAAATTAAGCAGTAACGGATATAAAAGTGGTCGATTAAGGGCTTAAATGTGTACGTTTTAATTCCTTATCAAATATCCCTACACTTGGTATTTGCTTGTCCTCAAGCAAATGTGCTTTTGGCCAATCAATTTATAAGTTACGGGGCATGAAGCATAGGTTTTGAATAATTCATAACAAGTAAAAGCACCGCAATAGTCATAATAAGCGCGGAAATTATATACTAGCACCTCACAAGTGGTGTTTGGATTCTCTCATCTCTCAGGTTTATATAAAATATAGTAAATGGAAATGGAAGATAAACACTCATTACCTGGCATAGTACATAGATTACCATAGGCTTGAGATTAGATCAAACCGCCACCGCTTTGGCCTAAGCACCTAGGAACAACTATCTAAGAGGTCTTTTAAAGGGTTGTAACGTTAGGCTTACGGTAGGGAAACAAAGGGTTTTGTTGGATAGGCGATTTAGTGGAGGCAAGTCAAAAATCTTATGTTACAAGCATGAAAAGTGTGGCGTTGCTAAGCCAAGACTTGACTCACTAAACTCTAGATAACTTGAAACAAACATACAAAAATTGAAAAACATAAACATAAAGATAGATGTAGGATGGTAGCCCATATGTTTTTCTTCATTTTTTTTACACTCTTTTTTTTTCCTTTTTTTCGATTTTTTTTTCATACATTTTTACTCAACCATCCTCTACGATAACATCAAAATATAAGGGATTTATAGGAGCATCCCTACACTTGAGTTTTTTATTTCTCTAACACTAAATTGACCTGATTTGAAAATATCAAAACACTTGGAGTATTTAATTACATAAATAAAGGGAATTTGAATTTAAGGTTCTTTCCCGTCACTCCATAAAATATTACTTTTACCCATGAGTCCCAATCATCCCAAAACTGTGTACAAAAGATATGACTCGACTTAGCAACCATGCAACTAACTAGATAATTGAACTAAGGGTTTAGTAATGATAACAATAATGCACTAAAGGTGAGTGCATACAAGGTAGGTTAAGGCGATTTAGGTGTACATTTGGGGGTGTATTATAAACAATGCTCGTCATTGATATTCTGGAAAACTGAAACATCATGAGAACCACGAAAAGGATAGGCTCTGAGGGGTTAACTAGAGGTATCGTGTACTAAAGATGAGTACATCACAAGGGTGTGGGGTAATTACTCGACCGATGTGGAAGAGGTAATTATAATACAAGTTTCAAACAAGGGTTATCCTAATTCCTCTTATCATTTAGTTATTCCTAACTACACAAGTGTAGTCTCACTAGCGATATCGTAATGCATCACAAAACAAGTTCTAGAATCTATTATACTACCGGTACACTCTCTAAGCATTAAAGGTGAATGCTTTATTCCAAAAGATCTAGGGGCGAACCTCACATTTTTTGGGTGGAATTTGAGTGGTAAACGGTTTTGTGCTAGTAGAGAGAATTGGAAGAGACGCAAGCGCGTGGGCTCCTGTGTGGTAGCATCAAGGTCGATGGAATCAACGATTTTAAGGAAGTCCTTGAGATGCTGATTAGGATCTTCGGAACGAAGTCCATGGAATGCACATCCGTTTTGCACCAACCGGATGGTGTCGGATCGCAGGGCCGTAGTTTGAGCTTGATCGGGGAGCTCAATGGTGTTCCTATAGCCTTGGTAGCTTGGTCTAGAGTATTCACCAAGAGTACGGCCTCTTGGCGGGTCAATTGGTGGTGGGTCGATGGGAATTGGGTGATGAGGTGGCGGGTTATCACCTTCCATGATGGAAAGTGATGGGATTACTAATAAAGTCACGAAGAAGGGGGATAGACTACAAAAAAGCTAAACAAAATGAGAAAAAATCTTACTTGATAGGAATCAAGAAAGGGAACCTAAACAAGATAAAAATCTAACTAGCTATTCTATTCCCCGGCAGCGGCGCAAAAAACTTGATGTGCGTAAGAAGCGCGTTCGGGGTCAAAGGAGCTTCCTTTTCGTCGAGCAAGTTTTTCAACACCCTAGGCAGTGAACCTAATCATTGTAGTGTAGTATTGGGTAAGCCTCGGGTATTGATATCGTTTTCTAGGGGAATAGGAATGCTAGCAAGAAATGTATTACGCTAAGGTGGTGTTGAGGATGATTCTTTTTTATTATCTAATACTACGGGTAGCTATGTATATTTGATTGTGTGCTCGTATGATGATTAAAAATGTGTTTACCTAGATACTATTACTCCATAGTTATCTTTTATTGTTGGTTGAATTGTCACGTCCTTATTCTTAACGCGTTGTGTTTTCTAAGGTCGTAGGGTGTGCCTTTGTCCTAACACTTTGAGAATACCTTTAGGTAATTGCCTACAAAATCCGCTAGATTATTCATAAACTAACTTTAAGGTTATGTTTGGATGTTTACACTACGAAATCCGCTAAATGATTCATAAACTAATGCTCACAAAGATTACTCAAGCATTTAAACACAACGATAGCCTAGTTGCACTCCTAAGCCAATTACAATTAAGATAAGAGACAACCAATCAATAATTAATAACTAGGTTTCATAGAGCTAAGCAAACACATAAGAAATTTAGCTAGACATGTTAAACAAGCAAGCATACACACATTCAATGGAAGACATAATGATACTAATGGATTAAAACACTTATCTTGATGTGTAAAATAGGGTTTGGGACCCTAAGATACTGTCCAAGTCGGACTACAAACGTTTAGGGTTTTTACTCCAAAAGTCTACCTCTTTAAATGCAGAAAAATCAAATTCTATATGCAGATTTACACTTACGACGGCGTCGCCTTATAGGTGGGACGCCGTCAGATCGCCGTCATTAGGGTTTTCGTCTTGGTCAAGTTATCAATGGGACGGTGTCACATTGTAGTTGTGACACCGTCGGGCTTCAGATGAGACGTCGTCTTGGTTCTGGATCTGGGTTGTCTAAGACAAAAAGTCTTAGTGACACCCTTCCTCTTCAAAGCCCGACGCCGTCAGGTGTTGCGAGCAAAAAGTCCACTGAGCCGTCAGGTGCATTATTTATCAAAAGAGTAGAGAGGGACGGCGTCGCCCTTTAATTGGGACGCCGTCAGGTTCAGTTTAAGCAGCTTGAGTGGCTTCGATCTTGGATTTGCCATTTTCTTCATGTTTTCACTCCTTTTCATCCAAATGTGCATCATTCCAGCATTTTACTTCCAAGAGACCTAAAAAGTGAAAAGGAACGAAATTAAGCAGTAACGGATATAAAAGTGGTCGATTATGGGCTTTAATGACCCCTTAAAAGTGTACGTTTTAAATCCTTATCATTTATCAGCCAAGAGAAGTATGTGGCTGAGATTCTGAATAAGTTTGGGTTTAAGGATGTTAAGACAGCTAGCACACCTATGGAAACTATGAAGCCATTGCTTCCTAATGATGGAAGTGAACTTGTGGATGTTTATCTCTACAGATCCATGATTGGATCTCTCATGTACCTTACTTCATCAAGGCCAGATATCATGTTTGATGTCTATGTATATGCAAGATTTCAAGTCACACCTAGAGCTTCACATCTCTATGCTATGAAGAGGATCTTCAGATACTTGAAGGGGAAACCTAAACTAGGCCTTTGGTATCCTAAAGATTCATCTTTTGACTTGATAGCATACACAGATAGTGATTATGCACGAGCTATCTTGGATAGAAAGTCTACTACAGGAGGATGTCAACTTTGGGTTGTAGACTTATTTCATGGCAGTGCAAGAAGCAGACTGTGGTTGCCAATTCCACAACAGAAGCAGAGTATGTAGCTGTTGCTAGTTGCTGTGGTCAAGTTCTTTGGATGCAAAACAAACTGATGGACTATGGGTACAACATCTTGCATACAAAAATATTCATTGACAATAACAATACAATCTGCATCATTAAAAATCTTGTTTTGCATTCAAAAACTAAGCATATTGAGATTAGACATCACTTTATTAGAGATTGTAATGAAAAGAAATTAATTCAAATGGTTAAAATCCATATTGACAAGAATGTTGCAGATCTGCTCACAAAAGCTTTTGATGTGGGGAGGTTTCAATTTTTAACTGCTAGTATTGGAATACGTAATATCTAAATGCCTGATCTTAACTTGTTTTTGTAAAGTTTTGTATGGATTTGTACTGTTATTTAAATAAAAAGTGCTGCCAAGTGTTTCAAAAAGTGCTACTAATTATCTTAAAGTACTTTTGGAATCTACTGTTTGTAGTATTTCCAGTGGTTCAATATATATCATATTGTGATTCTTGCAAATTGGTTTTGCTTGTGCTTTTGTGGTCTTGGATTAACCTTTTGCAGGATTCAGTAAGGAGGGTGGTAGATTGGATGCAAATTTGGAGTGTATACTGCTACTCACAAACAAAGTGCTGCTAGGCAAAAAGAAAGTGTTGCTGAGCCAATGAATCTACTGCTTGGAAAATGTTGTTTTGTTTAAAAGTGCAGGGACGAAATTGTATTATTAGGTGTATAAATACCAAATTGGCTCATTCAATCAGATTTGTGCCCCAAAAACGATCTCAATTGACAAACCTAACACTCCAATTAACATCTCTCTTACAAATCCCTAATTTTCGAAATCCTAATTCACGATGTTGAATAGACAATTTGCTGATAATCATAATTTGTTTACCTTACTGGAAAAATCCATTCAAGAATCAGAAGGGTTTGCTGAAATCATTGATTTTCTTAATGCTTGCCCTATAAGGTGTGCATTAACAATAGCCCCTACTATATATCACGATGTTGAATAGACAATTTGCTGATAATCATAATTTGTTCTGGACTACTGCTAAGTCAAGAACAATTAATGGGGAAACACAGATTCGCGCTTTTGTTGGTAAACAGGAGATAATCATAACTGAATCTTCTGTTAGAAATTCTTTAGAATTAGCAGATGCTGAAGGGATTGATTGTCTCCCTACTCCTCAAATCTTTGAAGGTTTAGAAAAGATGGGGTATGAAAAGCAATCAAATGAATTAAATTTTATAGAATGATTTTCTCCCCTCAGTGGAAATTTTTGATTCACACCATCCTCCATTGCATAAGTCCAAAAACTACATGCTGGAATGAGTTTAGTACTAATATAGCTATTGCTATTATGTGCTTAACTAGGAATCAGTCCTTCAATTTTCCAAAAATGATTTTGGATTGTACGATAAAGAACTGTGGAGATTCAAGTAAATATTTTTTATATCCCAGGTTTGTGCAACTTTTTATTGATGACCAATTACAAAGAAAAAGGACTTATAAATGCACATGGGATATACCTAAGCTTACAAAGAAAATTTTTACCTTTATGGAAATGGATGGACTTGGATTTTCAGGTAAGGTTACACCACTCTTTGAAAACATGGTAAACCTTAACCAAACTCAGGATGAAGGTGCAACAATCCCAGTTGTAACCCAACCCACATCCACCATTTTTCCTTCCTCAACTGACACAAGAAAAACCTATAACTGTAGGAAAACACAAAAGGGTGCTAAGCTACCTCAGGCTGGCACTAGTATGGTTCTGAGATGAGGCTGTCACTGGTAGTGGAGGTGACATGTTGGCAAGTGCTGCCACTACTACTTCTAGCTTAGCAGCAGAGCAGGATAGTGGTACCATAGATAAGACCCAAGACAAGGCAACTTCTACAGCAGCAGATTCTCAAGAACCTGCTGCTAGTGAAGGAAACCCCAACCAAATGGAAAATTTGGGCGCTCAGATGCTCAAAATAGGTTTGAGACTGAGTTTACATCCTATGATTCACCTCTCATGGAAGGTAGTGATGGACTACTTAAAGAATTGACGGATCTTTGTACAAAATTGTCACAGGATGTTCTTAGCCTCCAAACACTTACAGCTTCTCAGGGTGAAGAAATAAAGAAATTGAAAGCAAGAGTCAGATATTTGGAGGGAATTCAGAGGTCAAGAACACGAAAATATAGGAGGTTGGTTCAGGCTGGCACTGCATTCAGGGTAAGCTCCTCTGGGGAAACTGATTTGGGTGAGGATGCTCCCAAACAGGGGAGGAATGAGAATGATGTACAGAATTCAGGGGAGGCTCAGAATAATGAGGATGTAGGGGTTGATAATGATATGGATACAAGTTTTGATGGTGAGGACACTAGGGTGAATGATATGCATAAAGATGAAAGTGTAGGAAAGATGCAGGATCAAGTAGTGGAAACTGGGAAGGAAACAGAGAAAAGTACTGCTGCAGGGGAGGAATATACTTCTGGGGTTCAAGAAGCTGCTACTAGTGTAATTTAATCTGTTGTTGGTATTAAGGAGTTTGCTGCTGTATCTACTTCTAAAACTACTTCCCGAAGTGATGAGGATAGAACTGTTAATGAGGAATAGATGGATGATTATGTACACCATGACAAATCATGTGATCCACCTCTCGGGCTAGGTAACACAAGCCGAAGTGGTGAGGGTAGTGATGGACTACTTAAAGAATTGACGTATCTTTTTACAAAATTGTCACAGGATGTTCTTAGCCTCCAAACACTGACAGCTTCTCAGGGTGAAGAAATAAAGAAGTTGAAAGCAAGAGTCAGATATTTGGAGGGAATTCAGAGGTCAAGAACATGAAAATACAGGAGGTTGGTTCAGGCTGGCACTGCATTTAGTGTAAGATCCTTTGGAGAAACTGATTTGGGTGAGGATGCTCCCAAACAGGGGAGGAATGAGAATGATGTACAAAATTCAGGGGAGGCTCAGAATAATGAGGATGCAGGGGTTGATAATGATATGGATACAGGTTTTGATGGTGAGGACACTAGGGTGAATGATATGCATAAAGATGAAAGTGTAGGAAAGATTCAGGATCAAGTAGTGGAAACTGGGAAGGAAACAGAGAAAAGTACTGCTGCAGGGGAGGAATCTACTTATGGGGTTCAAGAACCTGCTGCTAGTGTAATTTAATTTGCTGCTGGTATTAAGGAGTCTGCTGCTGTATCTACTTCTGAAACTACTGCTAAGGTAATTGTAGGTACTGCAACTCCAACTAATGTCACAGATGATGATACTACAATGGCAAAGGCTATGATGGAGTTGAAGAAATAAAAGCCTGTGGTTACAGAATCTGTTGCTACATCAGTTACACCAACATCTACTGTTACACCAGTTGTGCCTACACCAATTCCTACTCAACCTATCCTACAAGCACCTAAGCCACCAACCAAGGGTATAGTCTTCAAAGAACCTATCTCATCTTCAAAGTCAACTGCTTCTCAACACAAATATGAAGGAAAACCCAAAGGAGTATATGAAGATCCTGATCCTTATGCTGATATTCCAATGGAGTTCTGGACAAAAGAGAAGTTAGTTGAACATGATAGAATGGCAACTGCTAGACTTCAAGAAGAATATGCTTCAGAGAATGCAGAAGTTCTAAAGAGACAATAGATTGCAGCTGAAAATGAGAGAAAAACTTTGGAGCTACTAGCAAAAAGGGATGAGGAAAGAGTCAAGGGAGATTCAGATTGTGAGTTTAACAGAATCCTTAAGGAAGAAAATGAGGATAACTATACACGTGAGGAAAGTACCCAATGGCTAAGAAACTTCATGGAAAAGAGAAGAAAATAAAATGCTGATGAAAGAAAGAAGAAGAAGTTGCTTAAACCACCAACTGTTAAACAAAGAATATCCTTTCAATGCTAATACTTAAGAAACATGAAGGGGTGGAAGTTAGTGCAGTTGAAGCCTTTTTTAGATGCTGAAATTGAAAATAAGTATGAGGCTGCAAGAAGAGAGATAGATATGGCTAACTTCATTCCCATGGATTCTGAAGAACCTTTGAAAGACAAATTGGTAGAGGAAGTGCAACCTCAGATGGAACATAACCAAGAGGAGAAAGAAAAAGTGAAAGAAGAAGTCCAACAAAAGAATTTTACTATTGGTGTTAAGAGGTCTGGAAATAGAAAGAAGTCAATAGGAAGAAAGAAGAGGAAAGCAGACAGGTCTAAAGCTTATGAGCAGTCTGAAACTAAGCAAGAAGGACTAAGTGTTAGTGAAAAGGCTGATGAGCAGGAAGAGGAGCAGATTGACCTACAGGACAAGCAATTGTGGAAGATCTATATTCAAAATGTACCTTGATTAGTTACTCTGTACCTAAGGCTGTCAATGAAACTCCTTTGGGGGTTAAACATCCTGTGGTAGATGTTGTTTTTGGAATTCAATTGGGGAGTGAGACATTCTGGGATATTAAAAGATCAAATGGGCAGGTTCAGAAATTCATTAGATTTAGTCAATTTCTTGGGCATTTGGATAGGCAGGATTTGATAGAAATCTGGAGGATATTCAAGGAGAAGCATAGTCATTATCCTAAGATGGACTATGATGCAGTCATTTGGAACTATCTGAAAGTTATGTTTGAACCATCTCATGAAGATCAAGAATGGCAAAGGTTGAGAAACAACACAGTTCAGAGATGGGATGTATATTAGAATTGTGGGGTGCATGATGTATATGCTCATGGAGTGGTGGTATATATGCTGATGAAGAAGGATTATACTCAACTCATAGCCAGTAGAGATGTTATTAGACAGATGCTGACACCCAACATGATCAGAACTCAAAGGCATTTCCTATCTGATGATCAAGCTTACAAGTTGATCAAAAAATATGAAAATATTATAGATCCTAAAAAGAAGAAGTAGTGTGTTTGGAATCATCCTTCTGGTGGTTATTCATACTTAAAGGTGTTAGGTCACCATATTGTAACATAAGCATCAACATGTAAGAAATATAGAAGAAGTGATCGGTTGAACAAGAACAAACAATACACGAATGATAGTAAGGAAATGTTATGCGTGGATATTGAATGAAAGTGAACAACCAACCTTCAAATGAAGGTTTACAAGTGCTTATATAGGGAAAGGAACTAGGGCAACACACAAGTTCCCTTCCTTTCCTTATTGGATATGGGCCAAGGCTTATGGGCTTTCTACATAAGCCTTGCCATTAAAACTAACTTAAAAGCCTATTTAAGTAACCTATTACATGTTAATTACAAACACTTGAAGTATAGTTTAGGAGTGATTCCAACAATCTCCCCCTAAGTGTTGGTAATTAATAACTTCAGTAATCATGAAACGTTGTTGGTGCTAATGTAATAGTTGCTTTGACGTCTTCTGACATTCTTCTTTCTTGTGAGAAGAAGTTCCTTGAATCTAACAATCTCCCCAGTGTGAGGATCTTGTTTTTCTTTGAAGTTTTTAGCTTTGACGTCTTCATTTATCTTCGTTCTTTGTTCTGGTGTGGATATGGTTATGTTATGTTGCGGCAATGCTTCAGTTGCCGTTGCTCGAGGTGTCTCACGTCCTTCTCCAACATGCTCACACGCTTTTTGACGTTGGATTTCAGGATTAATGTAGTTCTCTTTAGTCTTTAAACTTTGTAGATTCTTTGGCTTTGACTAAGAATCATTCTGACTTTTGTGTTGCCTTTCGAGAGAACTTCAATTTGTGTTGTTGTTGGTATGAGCATGTGGAGAATCAGCACGATCATCTCCCAATAGCATCCATAAGAAGAAAACATAAGAATTGGTTAGTGATAAACACCAATCGATCATTGTGGTCGTTTCTTAGAGAATTGACCACTACGATTGTTCTTTTGATGAATGTCTTGATTCCATTCACCTTGGTCGGGCGAATCAGCCGTCCGAATCCCATAAGGGACAGTTGGCATTACATTGAACAAGTTCAAGTAATGACCCACATTTCCAGGACTCGATTCTTGAAAGGAATTTCCTTAGAGGGATTTCCAACACTTACAAGTTCGAACTTCGAGCGTATTAACAGCATAGTGTGAAAACACATCTCTAATTCTAGCAAAGGCTCTTCCTCAAGTAAGATAACATGATGTACCGAAGTACATCTACAGTTCAGGTGAGTCGCTGAGGTACACCGAAGCATCACCCCACGACTGTAGACTGTTTGAGACAACACTAAGCGTAACCCACGAGGAGTTACCGAAGTGACCTTTGTCATCGGTTGTTTGATGTTGACCCCGGCGGAGTTTCCATTCAATCACTGAGGATCACAGATGTGAACCCCTCATAAATGTTCTTAACAGATTGCTAATATCTGTGTAGGACTCTAGAATAGTATCACTTGCGTCCTTATTGTTGAACGACAAGTGATGAAATGTCGAGTGTTCCTAATAGATCTTTTGATGAATCTCGTGGCTCTAGACTCAATAGTGAGCTTTGGTTTTCCTAAGCGGATACTAGGGAGAGGGTCTCCTTCTTCAATACCAGCAATCTCTAAGAGAAAGCCGATAGTTTACGTAGGGTTCACTGTGAGAATGAAGCAAGCTTCTGTTGAGAGAAACTTGAGTGACTAAGAAGGTTTAGTGCATGCATCACTGGGTCTATGACGACTTTAATCTTCAATACCGATGTCATCTAGTGACAGCCAGTAGCATATGAATTGAACCCGGTGTTCGCCCTAAGTTGAATAATTTGGAGGGCTATTTCTTTTCACCCTTTTCTTTACTTTTATTTTTAATTCTTCAACTCCTTCTTTCTCCGATTCTCATTTTCTCCTTATTTATAATCATACTTAAGAACTCCTAAGTTCTAACTATTGGTGGTGTCCTTGGGTAGATCCCTCCGGCTCTGGCGGATCATAGGACGGTTATTCCTAACCTTAGTCACCTTATAACTCCATGACTAACCTATGTTGCCATAAAACCATTTTCTTGAAAAATATCTCAAAGTGTTTATGAGTAAAAACATTTTGTAACACTGTGAGAGTTTTATCATTTGCAGAAATACTCCCCCTCCACACGTGCTTAAGTGTTATGACAGAAATGTGCACGGTGAGAGAAGAGCGCGTACTTTTGAATTGATCGACTCAAGATAGACAATTCCCCGCGAGACACGGTTACGTTGCATAGTTAAAGAGTTACATTGTCAGCTTTTAGGTGACAACTAGCTCTAATAACTACCTTGAAGGTGTGGAAAAACCTCGAAAGGTTGTCAAACCCGTCAAAGTTCATGTCTATCAAGAGATTCTCGAATAGGTACAATCTACTCGGATAAGTCTTGGAAGACAAATCTTTTTCGATGTATGACAGTTCAAATCTCGTCAATTCATGGGTTAAGTCTTAGCACATGATGATTCAATCATATTTACAACATATTTGTATCACACATTTTTTCTCCCCCTCAAAAATGGCATATAATGTTATTTTTGATGAAATTTTGATTTCAAATATGTCCATTTCGAGTTTTGTGGGAAGTTTCCACGAAGAACAATTTGTGAACAAAGATTTTTTAGCAAATACTCCCCCTCAACAAGTAATATTAACTTTTGAGGTTTTGAAAACATAAGGGGAAGTACTTGTTCTTTTGAGCAAAAATTTGTAACATGAAAGTTTTGATAAGTTTTACTCAAAAGTAAGAAGCTTTCGCTCCTTTTATAAGGATTGTGGCACTGATGCGTACCACAGGGTCCTTTCATTACAAGAACGGGTTGTACATTATTATTTGTGCACAAGCCATTGTTAATATATCAAACAAACAAAATCACAATCAAGAGAGTTAAGAGAGTACCCAATGATTATAGACGATCAGCTAATTTCTGAGGACGTTGGTAAGTCAGAATCGGAAAGTTTGGTCATCCTCCCACATAGCTCTTCCAACCGTCGCATCTGATCCCGATGAATCAACCTTTCATCAATCCTAGTGATAAATCAACGAACATCCTTGCGATCCTTTGAATTCCATCTCTTCATCTGAATAATACCCAACTCAATGTCCTTCAATCGATATGCCAATCCATATCGAACCATCTCCAGGGTGGCGTCATAGACCTTTGTGAATTTCATCGAAAGCCATGCAGCAAGTATGATGAATTTTCACTTTGGTAGACAAACCCAAACTTTGGATTTTGAACGATTTTGTACTGAGGTTCTTGATTGATTTCGTTGAAGTGTAGAATTTTGGTAAGATTCGACCCTAAGGTGGAGATCTTTAACACCCTCTTTGATTTGATACGTATAAAAACAAGGGGTGCAGTAATGTACTTGATCTAAATTTTGGTTGACGTTCAGGTTGAGGCTCAGGTATGAAGTGATCCTCACCACCAGTGTATGTAAACTGATCAATGGTTATCTCCGTTTTTGGTGTGGTTTCTGAATCCCTTGGTTGATCAGGTGGTGGTGGTTGTGTAGCTTGTTATGTAGTGGTGATAACCTGCTTAACCATTTGACGAATCATTGGATGGAGTTGCCTTCTTAACAAATTTTGTTGTTGACTTAGTTGTTTCTTTTGTTGATGGAGGTGATGATTGAGATGATGATTTGGGTTTGGTAGAAGTGTCAAGAGGTTCTACAGAAGACTGTTGAGGTTTGTGTATTGGATTGTCAACTAAGTAGTTGTCTGATTCCTTCTTTAACTTTTCCTCTTCAGCTCTAGCAGCTACTTCTGCCTCTTTTCGCATCATTTCCTCTTTAGCCACCAAATTATCATCATCAGTGACTCATTCATCCTTATCATGATCGTAGTCTCCTTTTTCATAAGTTTCCTCATCTTCATCATGCTCTTCTTCTTGCAGTTGTTTTAGTTATTGTTGTGGATGGTTCATTTCAACAATTTTAGTGACAGTGACACCCTGATCCTTACTGGGTTGATTAACTAGATCGGATGGGTTAAGAGTTGTTTGCAATGGATCTTCCATAAGTGGAGGACTACTGTTAGACCCTCCTGCCCCACCAGATTGATTAACCGGAAAGGTTGAAGCATGATATTCCATCATTTTCTGCTTTAATGTCTTACGAAATTGTATTTCCTCATCCATTGAATCATACTCATCATCAGGATGACTTTGTGAGCATGAATTTGAATGGATATTGCAGAAGGATATCCACAATTACAAGCAAGATGATTCTGAGCATATGAAGTTGTTGAAGACGACACGGAGATTGTTCTTGCCAAATGTTTTGTCATATCCGGCTGGGAATGTGTTTGCCATTGAGAGCTCAGCTGGGGCATTAATGTTTGTTTGATTTGCAGCCATTTTGTGATCTGAAAGTCATTAGACAAAGAGACAGACATATGGAAACACAATGTGTTTGTTTTAGTCTGATTTATTATTTAATTACTTGTTTTATGGTAACATGTTTATGTTAGTTACAAGTCCGAAGTCACATTTCTCCAATTGTTTGAAGTTGATGTGGTAAGTTACGTGAACGTGTTAATTTTGAAATTTCAAAGTCCAATTTTTCACTTAACACACAACATATTAACTTTTAAGCATATATGAAACATCAGGTATTTGTGACTTATGCGTAACATTTAACAAGTAACATATGCTTAACAGGACAAAATGTAGTAAACAGTGGGTTATGAGTACCAAGGATCCTTATGCGTAAGAAAGGAGCTTATGCGTAAGAGTAAGCTAAAGCGTAAGACCAAGCTTATGCGTAAGAGTTTCTTACGCGTAAGGCAAGTTCAAAGGCTTTAGACTTACGCGTAGGAATAAGCTAGATGCTACGCGTAAAGTTTACTCGTAAGAGTAAAGCTTATGCGTAACAAGCCTTGTTTACGAATATCTTTCCAAGATACGCGTAATCTACTATAGACCTCTTATGCGTAAGATTTACGCGTAAGATTTCTCTTAGGCGTTACCTTTACGCATAAAATTAATCCTTAAGCGTAACGGTTTGAACACCTAAAGATTCTGACATTACGAATAGTTAACCAGTTAAATATAAACATGAAAACTTGATTACAGATTATTCCAAACATCTTTTAGATCACAAGACAAGCACAAGAACATATCGAAACACACGAGAAAAACTTAGGCGTAAAATTTCTTAAACCCTAAACCCTTAATCTACACGTAATAGATATAGCCACACAAATCAAACAAGAATGTTTCTGGAGTGTCCTAGATGTCATATGAGTGCAATGGAACAAGATTTAACATATTTCCACCACAGAATCAGAAGATTCATGGGAGATGAACCCTAAAAAACCTAAAACTTAAATTCTTACGGTTTAGATGTTTCTGGGATAATTTAAAGGTTCAAAACATGCATATAAACTTATTCAAACACTTTCTTGACCTCCAAAACAAAACATAAAACATCGCAGAATAGAAAAGCCCTAAATGAGCGCAAGGACCCTAGAATTCAAATTTATGAATTTGAAGATTCAGGATGGCTTTAGACGATTGAAACATGTTTAATAGACACTAAGAAAGATTTTAACATAACTCATTTCAATCCAAATACTATTATGCATAAACACCCAATTCGTTTGAGTGAACAATTTTTCAAGATCACTTTTAAAGAGTTTTAACCGTTGGATTTGAAAGATTTTTGAAATCCTTGTTTAAAATCTAGATCAAAACAATTTAGAACTTACAGATTATGAACAGCTTGAATGGATTTTGAAGATTTGATTTGGGCCGTTTGATCTTGGTGGTATAGGAGTAAATGCACATGAAGTGGTGCATTGAATGTGTTAGGTGATTGTTTTTGTTAAAAATTAATTTTCCAAGTTGACACTGTTAATACAAATAAGCCGTAAAAACGTTTATTTATATTTTACGATCTTCAAATGTTTTGTCGATAACAAACGTAAAATCATTTTAACGAAACAAAGTAAACTGTTTGAGCCAATAGTTTTCTAACAAACTTACGTTTTCACATAAAACACTAAAACAAGTATAAGTGATTTTATGATTTAGTAATACATATGTACAACAACTAGTGTTTACATATTTGGATAAATATATACTTAAAGTAGTATATACTAAAATGGGTAAAAACTAACAAATGGTATTGACCCATAACCCATGGTTTTGTCCAAACCACTTAACTAGGTTCATTGTATTCTAGAGATACATTGTATCTAGAAAGAAACCCATGGATCAACCCATAACCCATGACCCATGACCCATAACCAAAAATACCCATGGGCAAAGAGGAGCGTCCCACGGATCCCTAGCTTTACGCTAGCCAGATCCCTTGTGGGAGGGATCCGTGAGATCCGGGGAACAGTGAACTTTCTCCTCTATAAATAGTGAGCCATTTCTTCCTTTTGGCTCACCACTTTCACACATACTTTCTCCAAGTATTGTACCTCTCTAACCACTGATCCTAAGGGATCTTTCTATGTACTTTGTCTTTTGTTTTTGTGTGATTCTCTAGGTTTCTCTTAAAGGTGTGATCACCACTTCTTGAAGTCGAGCAAGCTCAAGTCCATGTTGCCATGCTTCGTCATCATCAAGACAACTGAGGTTCTCTTGTTGATAGTTCTTTCTTCCTCCGTAGATGTTGTGTTGAAGGCATTAGTGAAGGATGCCGAAAGAGTCAAGACGAAAGCATTAGTGAAAGATGCTTAACGTCCGTGTCAAAAGCATTGGTGAAGAATGCTAAAGGTGTCAAGTCAACGGCATTAGTGAAGGATGCCTAGGAATCAAATCAAGTGGCATTAGGGAAAAATGCCTAGGCCGTATAATTGATGAGGTTCGTCGTTATACATATAAGTATTAGTTTATTTTCAAGGATGGTGATATCCTTGATGGTGCTGTAATGAGGAGTGGATCTCCTTAAGATTAGGTGATGTGTTGTGATGGGTAGTAGTTCCTCCTTAGTAATGGAACTAGGTGCTTAGCCTAGTACCTAATAAAGGGTAGGCGACGTTGCGATAGGATTAGTTCTCCTTAGAGTGAAAGAACTTGGTAGTTAGCCTAGCACCGTATAAAGGGTAGGCGACATTGTGTTAGGTGTGGTTCGCCTTGGTGTGAAAGAACTCGGTATTTATCTTTGTACCAGAAAAAGGTGTAAGCGACGTTGTGAAGGATTCTCCGCCATATGGAGATTGGTGTAGTGATTACGAACTCTCGAGTAGGTGACTCGGGGAGTGAAGTAGGGCAAAGAAGGTGTCCTTGTAGCCGAACCACTATAAATATTTGTGTCGTGATGATGTGCTTCTTACTCTATATCTTTCATTACACGTTTATATATCTATCTATCAACGTCCAACATAAACAACCAAATAGATTGACCTAAGTCGATCTAAATATTTAAAAGGAAGTTTTAAATTGGTAAAACTATTCAACCCCCTGTCTAGTTTTCCATAATTGGTATCAGAGCTTCGTCACCAAGTTTCTTAAAGTATGTTGTACTTTAAAAACTTGATACGATCCGTGTATGTTTGAAAACTACAAAGAAGGATTTTTCAAGTCATGTTTTCTTTTAAATCATTCTGTTGGACATTGATAGATCATCCTAACATTTTTTTGTTTCAGGAAATCTTCATGCTAGGATCTCTCCAAAACCTTCATTTCTATTCAAAGAATAATGAAGTCAACCTTCAAGAAAGGATCTAAAAGTAATCACAACTTACTTACACCAAGTACAAATGATTACTTTAAGAGCTCATGAAGTATTTATGGTATTATTCCAAACCAAGAAGCATAGAGGTATGTTTTACTTTTCATTAGATAGCTTACATGAGTTTATTGTTATCATAGTTCTCTTTGTTTAATAATTGCTAGTCTCTTTAAAATTCTATTTCGTCACCTTTCCGTCTTATTCATCATCAGGAATAGTATTCCTTTTGATTCGTCAAACTAACGTCGTCGTCACATATGAACCCTTGATAAGTAACTTATCAAAACCCGTCGACCAAAAACAACCTTTCATTTTGATACGTCTAAACTATTTTTTAGTAAGCTAGCTTATAAGCCTTCTACAAAAATAATGCCAAATAACCCTTTTTCTGTCTAGCCGGATCCCAAATACAAGGGATCCGGGGGAACAGTGGAGCAATCACTATACGCTTTCAAAAATCATCACTGATCATTTTCCCTCTCCTCACATAACACAAAAATGACTAAACTACTGATCTCATCCTCATTGGACGTCATACTCTCAAGTATTCCTCTCTAGAACACCATTGTAAGTAATTACACTAACTTTTTCTAATTTTCATCATCCTCATCCTAGGGTTTATGGTTTCACAAATCTCTAATCAATTATTTTAATTAGGGTTTTCAATATTAATCATGAAAAGGAGCTTTTAACATAATTAAGATCACATCATGTTCACAACATTGTTAATACAAATCAAAACCATAAACCCATCTCAACTAATTTTACCTAATTGGAAAATTTGTGTTTCTAGGACCAACAATGCCTAAAGCCACTCAACAAGATCATCATGATACCGTCCATTACCTTACTCATTACTACCGAAATGAGGAATTCTCAAAAACCGACCGCAAGGTCTTCAAAAAGCTTGAAAAACGAGTTATCCACGAAGGTCGTGTAATCAAGGAATATTTCCTTGAGGATACTGACATTCATCAAGTCTTCTCGGCAATCAATTTTGATTGTTTTCTTGACATTGATGAACAAATTTGTCCAGTCTTCATCTTTGAGTTTTATAAAAGCATTAGGATCATTCGAAACGCCGATGATAGCATTTCAATCGCCTTCATCATCAATAAGCGAAACTTCATTCTCCTCTCAACACCTTTGCTCAAATTCTTCGCATTCCTTGTGAAGGAATTTGTATGTACTCTCAAGATTGGGCAATTAACGCTCAAAACCTTGTACTTGATTCTAAACCAATGTACCATACTCCTCTTGATGAACCCGAAACCATCCGAGACACCATTTTCAAAATAAGAGCCGACCAATCCCGTCTCAACCGAAACAAGAAGCTCATTCACCGTGATCCTTTTCAAATGGAACTTTTTGAAATGCATCCCATATTTAAAAAATGGGAAGAAATCCTTAAGGAAAACGTCATTAGCCTAGTTGGTAACAACGATCATACAAATGCATGTCTTGTGCAAATGATCTATTGTCTTATCCACCAAAAGCCATTTAACCTCGCCTATTACATGGTCAGGAGAATGGTCGGGGTATTCAAAGATTCCAACATGGTACTTCCGTATGGTATGCTCCTAACACGACTTTGTAAGTATGTTAGTGCATTGCAACCATCTCCTATCAACAATGATCATTTCTTTGTCGATCATGTAATGGTACCTCTTACCAAAATACCCTCTAAACGCTTCATGGTCAATGGAAAGAAACCTAAAGCTCTCTCGGACTCCTTAGAAGGAGAAGAAGAAGAAAATGAAGAAGAAGAAGATGTCGACCCCATAGCTAACATTGAATTGGAACCCTTTGATTACTACGAACAACTTCCAACCATTCCAAACGAAACCGCGGAATTCAAACAATCAAGAGGCATGATTCAAAATATTGCTTACCACCTCACAAAGTCGTCAAAGAGGAAAAGAAAGAACTGACGAAAGAGACAATAGGAATATGCTTATTTTTAACACTTGACTTATGTGTGGATGATTATGTTTTAGCACTTTTGTTTGTGGTAATTTGGATATTGTTACTTCTACCATTATCAATGAGTGTTGCTTTGAGATGACATGCTTGTACTTTTTGTTTAGTTTAATGGTTAATTAGTGTGCAAAATCTGCACCTTATTCTGTGGGGGGTTCTAATCTGCAGATGCCGGATCCCTAGGATTAGCCTAGACGGATCCCTCCCTTGAGGGAACCGTAGGATCTGTGGCATTAGATCGAATACAAAGCATCCCTTACATCAAGATAGCTTACTAGATAACATCACATTAGCTAAACATAAGATATTAGAACTCAACTAAGTCTACTTCAAGGATGAGAAAGGCTTAGACTCACTTATAGCTTACATAAGATCTTAGTCAAAATGT
The DNA here is from genome assembly GCA_910596185.1 of Chrysanthemum makinoi. Taxonomy (NCBI): domain Eukaryota; kingdom Viridiplantae; phylum Streptophyta; class Magnoliopsida; order Asterales; family Asteraceae; genus Chrysanthemum; species Chrysanthemum makinoi. The sequence continues at coordinate 224,880,007 of OU343224.1, read as the reverse complement.
CTTTTGATTTATCAACACATCAAAACTCACCATATTTCCGCTTCAATACTCACAAATTGTTTTTCATCTTTCAAAACACTTAGGTGGACATATTGAACAATTTTAGGAAATTGTTTCCAGTCATCTTTATCTCAAAGTGGGTCAAAAATTAGTTTTTCAATTCTTGTGATTTTTAAGGATTTTTCAAATTCCATCTCAAGCTAAAATCTGATCTCTAGGATCATTTATTATGACTTGACACCACCTAAACTCTTAGTGTTATCCTTGAACAACCATTGGTAGTCATTTAGTCCCATTTTCCTTCCATAAAAAGCAATCATTTGCTATAACATTCATTACTCTTGATCATTCAAGAACACCCTCATCTTAGATACTTAGGAAGACTGAAACACCCAAAATGATATAGGTTTTAACTCTTAGAAACTCCATTTCTAACCTTTCATAATCACGAGAGCCGGATCCCTAGGATTAGCCTAGCCGGATCCCTCAAAGGAGGGAACCGTGGGATCCGGGTGACAGACTATGTCAAATCTAACCAAAACAATCATTTCAAGCTCATCTTGCTTACTTAAACACTCCATCTCATCCTTATTAAGTTCCTAGATCAGTGAAATTCTGACCTTCAATCTTGTGCATGTTAATCATCACATTTTTAAGAATCTTAGTGGCTTAAGTCTTAAATGCACTTACCAAATTTTTCTCTTTATAAGTCATATTGTTAGAATACCTTAGTCATCAAACTCAACACAATCCTCAGCAATTACAAACATATTCCTTAGTCATTTCATCATGAGAAAAGCTCCTAGTGCTAACTCATCCACCCAAGAACCACTCAAGAAACCTACTAGGTCATACCTAAGTTTCTCAACCGAATCATCTCCGGTTAAGTCCACAAATGCTAGGATTTCCCCTCCACCAAAGAAACCAATCAAACTAATCCCCAAGAGGATTGTTCCCACAAGGATATCATCACCAAAATCTATTAAACCAAACATATCCTTTTCATCTCAACTAACAGCATTGGTGCCTAGAGCCACCTCACAATCATCTCCACACTCTCACAACTTAAAGGACTTACTTCCTTGGCCATCCCATCTTCCACCACTACCAACAAATTCACTTGAAAAGGTTGTGCAACAAAACCAAAGTGTTGAATAAACACTTGCACCAATATCAACCTCTCCTATTCCCCCCAATAGTCCATTTTGGATTATGAGGGGGAATCAAAATCAACCACCCGACCACATGGAAGTTGACGCCTCCTTACCACCACCCTCAAACATTGTTGAGCCACCACTTAATAAGCCTCCACCAATTCCTCATTTTGAGAATCTTCCACCTACTTCGCTTGAACCTCCGCTTCAAGAAGCTCAAAACCATGACAAGGATTGCTATCATTGTCAACATGTTGAAAGGTTGATACATGAACTACGTGAAGAGCAACGTTTCATGTTTTATCACTTCCTCGAACGTTTCGAAGAGGTCAACAAGCCTAAACAACAATGAGCATCATAGTCACAAGCTCGAACTTAGAACGTTTAGGAAACCTATCTCATCCTTGATCATCATTAGGTTTTTAGTTGAATCTTGAGTTTGGGTAACTCATTCAAATTAGTAGTACTTGTATGGCTAGATCATTCTCTTAGTTTTAGAGATTTGTATGATTATCTCTTGTTTTTATTGAATGAATATCTATATGCCATGTTTGTTTAGTGTTTTGTGCTTGCTACATTATACACATATCTCACCTCTTCATTAGCATTGTTTGGCATATCTTCATTGCTGAAGAAAATGTCACCAGATAGCCGGATCCCTCCAAAATGCCTAGACGGATCCCTCCACAAAGGGAACCGTGGGATCCGTGGTCCAGAAAAATAAATTACTACTCACTTGAGTTTTATTTGCAGGAATTATGCACTATACTCTTGTTTTCTAACCTTTATTTTGTAGATTTTCAAAATACACATGAAGATTTTGACACCATAAAGCTAGGGGAGCTTTGTGTCAAACCATACATTGCAAATCCATTTGCAACTTGATCCTTATTTGGATTACTCTTCATGACACCCCATTGCAAAGTTGCAATCTTCAAGGAGGTGCATTTTTCGTCACAAGGATCTAACCAATTGCAAACATAATTGCAACACATTAGCTCACTTATTTTTATGTACTTGACGCCCTCACAAAGGGATGGACTAGTCAAGGGGAGTTAAGATGAGAACCATTCCGCCACTTACTCACTTTTACATCTTTTATTTTACATATTTTTCTTAAAACTTTGTGTTGTTGGTTTTCGACGCTCTTTTGTTTCGACAAAAGGGGAGAAGAGAGTAAAAACTCCAATTCGAACTTTTATGAATTTTAGTTTTTTCTTAAAATTATTTTATGTTTTGTCATCAACAAAAAGGGGGAGATTGATAATACAAATAAGCCGTAAAAATGTTTATTTATATTTTACGATCTTCTAATGTTTTGTCGATAACAAACGTAAAATCATTTTAACGAAACAAATAAATTCGTAAACTGTTTGAGCCAATAGTTTTCTAACACACTTACGTTTTCACATAAAACACTAAAACAAGTATAAGTGATTTTATGATTTAGTAATACATATGTACAACAACTAGTGTTTACATATTTGGGTAAATATATACTTAAAGTAGTATATACTAAAATGGGTAAAAACTAACAAATGGTATTGACCCATAACCCATGGTTTTGTACAAACCACTTAACTAGGTTCATTGTATTCTAGAGATACATTGTATCTAGAAAGAAACCCATGGATCAACCCATAACCCATGACACATGACCATAACCAAAAATACCGTGATCAAAGAGAGCGCCCCACGGATCCCTCGGCTTTTACGCTAGCCGGATCCCTTGTGGAGGTATTCAATGGATCCTGGGAACAAAGGAACTTTCTCCTCTATAAATAGTGAGCCATTTCTTCCTTTTGGCTCACCGCTTTCACACATACTTTCTCCAAGTATTGTACCTCTCTAACCACTGATCCTAAGGGATATTTCTATGTAGTTTGTCTTTTGTTTTTGTGTGATTCTCTAGGTTCCTCTTAAAGGCGAGATCACCACTTCTTGAAGTCGAGCAAGCTCAAGTCCATGAGTTGCCATGCTTCGTCATCATCAACACAACTAAGATTCTCTTGTTGATAGTTCTTTCTTCCTCCATAGATGTTGTGTTGAAGGCATTAGTGAAGGATGCCGAAAGAGTCAAGACGAAAGCATTAGTGAAAGATGCTTAACGTCCGTGTCAAAAGCATTGGTGAAGAATGATAAAGGTGTCAAGTCAAAGGAATTAGTGAAGGATGCCTAGGAATCAAATCAAGTGGCATTAGGGAAGAATGCCTAGGTCGTATAATCAATGAGGTGCATCGTTATAAATATAAGTATTAGTTTATTTCCAAGGATGGTGATATCCTTGATGGTGTTGTAATAAGGAGTGGATCTCCTTAAGATTAGGTGTTGTGTTGTGATGGGTAGTAGTTCCTCCTTAGTAATAGAACTAGGTGCTTAGCCTAGTACCTAATAAAGGGTAGGCGACGTTGTGATAGGATTAGTTCTCCTTGGAGTGAAAGAACTCGGTGGTTAGCCTAGCAGCGTATAAAGGGTAGGCTGAGTTGTGTTAGGTGTGGTTCGCCTTGGTGTGAAAGAACTCGGTATTTAGCATTGTACCGGAAAAAGGTGTAAGCGACGTTGTGAAGGCTTCTCCGCCATAAGGAGATTGGTGTAGTGATTACGAACTCTCGAGTAGGTGGTGTCCTCTTAGCCGAACCACTATAAATATTTGTGTCGTGGTGATGTGCTTCTTACTCTTTATCTTTCGTTACACGTTTATATATCTATCTATCAACGTCCAACATAAACAAACAAATAGATTGACATAAGTCGATCTAAATATTTAAAAGGATGTTTTAAATTGGTAAAACTATTCAACCACCCCTTCTAGTTTTCCACAGATACGTTCAGTCCCTCAACCTCAAAGAGGTTCCAACCAAGATCCTTTGACTTCCGTTTAGGTTGGACAAAACACTTGTAAGGCAAGAAATTTAACGATACTCCCCCTCGACTTTTGAAATAATGAATTTTGAAAGCATTTGAGTCCGAGGAGAGTATTTGACCAGATACATATCCACCATTTTAGAAGAAACAACTTATTAATGGTAACATGCAAGTACAAGGTTTTATGAGATCAAAATATTTTTACTTTCTCCCCTCAACACTTGTTCGGGAAAATAATGAAAGTTTTGATAGAACAAAGTGTTGACGGAAGATTTGTACTTGCAATGTTTGAAAGAATTTAGATAGAAGAATATTTTTGTATTTTATCAAATTTTATATATTTTTTATATTTTTGTTTTTCAATAGTTATTTACAAAAGAGGTTTTGGTGTTTGACTGGTTTTAAGATTGTATTAAAAGTTCGTCCATTTCCTCTGTAGTCAAACACCTCATGCCAATCCAGTGGATCAAATCACTAAACCTAGCAGGAGCCAAAGCTTTGGTGAGAAGATCCGCCAGTTGGTGATCAGTACCTACAAAATATAATTCAACGGTACCCTTTTCCACATGCTCTTTGATGAAATGATATCGAAGATCGATGTGCTTAGACTTCGAGTATTGAACAAAGTTGCACGAGATTGCAATAGCACTTTGATTTTCGCAGTACATTGGGATTCTGTCAAATATGTAACCATAGTCTTTGAGTTGTGTTCTCATCCAAATGACTAGAGCACAACACGCTGATATGGCTACATATTCTGCTTTGGTTGAGGACAGCGATGTAAAATCATGTTTCTTAGATTGCCATGACACCAGTTTATCACTAAGAAATTGTAGAGCACCCAAGTACTTTTCCGAGAATCTAAGCAAACCTACGGGATCGGCGCTCAAAAGCTATTAGTTCAAAACCAGAATCCTTCGGATACCAGATCCTCGGAGGATTCTTTTAGCCTCAGAGAGGTGAGTTTCAGTTGGTTTCGACTGATAACGGGAGCAAAGATATACAGCAAATACAATGTCAGGTCTACTGGCTGTGAGATACATGAGAGACCCTGTTAGCCTCGCTAAAGTGAAGTCATTATGGGAATTGCATTAGTTTCTTCTTTTACTCATTCACAAGGACTAGTTTAGTCATTTGTGCTAAGTTAGGCTTGTCCTAGTATAAAAATACCCTCCTAGTCCCAACTAGGAGGGTAGGAAGTTCACTTTGAAAAAGAAGGTGTGTGTGGTTTCTTCTTCTTCTCTCTAGAAACACACACATCTTCCCTTTTTCTATCTAATACAATAACCATGTCTTATTCATTCTTTGAGCTTCCCCGACCCCCCGAACCACATAAATCATTAGTATTTTCGATCCCCGACAATTGGTATAACGAGCCAGGTTGTTGTTTTTATAGATTTGTGTGGTTTCGAATGTTTGTTTAAACTGTTTTAACCAATTTTATGTGCCGAAAATTTTTTTCCAACTTTTGAGGTTTAAAGCTTTATTACTTAATATTGTATCATCTTAGTCAAACAAATAACACCTTTTAATGTGCGCTACGCCAGCTTTCGTTCAAGATTCGCTTGATAACATCATTTTTGTGACTTTTTGTACCAAACCGTGGAAAATATTGTGGTCAAACCTTGGTCAAACCGTCATCTTTTGGTTAATCGTCAAAATAAGAGTTTATATGCTTTTCGGTTTTGTATGAAGATGGTCGGAAAAACATGGTCGAAAAACTCACCGAAAAGGTCAACGGGTCAAAACCCTAGTTTTCACGCTTAAGAATATCTACAAGGAAAGTTACCGTGAGTGCTGAAGTTACGCTTAAGAAATGGGTTACTATGTTTACGCATTAAGACCAGGTTACAGGTTCTTTACGATAAGCCTTGGCTTACGCGATAACCATGACCGGTTCACGCTTAAGAAGCTACGCTTAAATGTTACGCATAAGGTTTTATTATCAAGATATTATGCGTAGATCTGAACCAAGAAAGTTACGCGTAGACCGACCACACAACATACCATATACCATTCGACTTCGCTTATTCCATCATTAGTCCGAGACAACCAAACCCAAACCTAACTAGACTCACCCCAAAGGACCCTCACAATCACTCTTCAACTCTCATTCAATCAACAAAATAACCTCAATTATATTATAAACAATCTCGAAAACGGTTCAAGATTTCATCTTTTTCGATTTTTCTTGGAACCTTATCATCCTTGATCATGTTCGAAGTCCAAGCTTCAATGATATTCGACTCAACAAGAAATAAATAATAACAAGTATGTTATTTTTATCTCTTTCGTTCGTTCTAATTTCAAAGAAAACCATATACCTACCTGAGACCCTATCAGGATCTTGAAGCCCTTAGAGAAGCGTTCTTGATTCGTACATTAATGGAAATACCAAGTAACGGTATGGTTGTGGACTGGATTCAATATGAGAGTATAGGAGATGAGAGTTGTGATATGAAATATTTGGAGATGATATTTGTGTTGAGACAGATTTAATTGTATACTGAAGAAGTTGTGGGGGCGGAGAAAAAGAAAAACGAAAAAGGGAGACGCTTTTTAGGTTTAGGTTAGAAATGGTTGTGAATGGTGTGAAGTTATATATCCTATGTTGGATTATACATGGGCCACGATGATTTCGGTTTTGGGCTTCACATATCGACCGTAGCTGAATTGAAAAGTTGGATTTGGGCGTTGATTAACTATCATATGGTAGGTGACATGGAATGAACTATTTGGACGAGGTTGATATTATTTTTCAAGATTATCCAAATTTAATTCATGGTATTTGAATAAATTTTGGATTATGAATGGTATTCTTGGCATGTTATAAATTTTCACGGAGGATACACGTTCACGGCTAAAGGTTTTGATGAATTTGAAGTGTGATCACCGAGATGACTCTTTATTATTTATTTGGGTTTGAAGTGAAGTTTGACGGGCGCGTTTACTTATTTCGCCTTCTTTCTTCTTCCCTTCCGCCAAGATGACTTGTCCGGCAAATATATTGAGTGTGATGAAGACTTGCTATCTAGTTACTTTTGTGATTCTTTCTCTCTTAACCCACACAGTAGCTATCACTTCTGTCTCAATGAAGTTGAGGATACGCCAAGAGGTTTTGTACATTGGGTACACCGTTCTTTTTCACCAGGATAGTACAAGCTAAGTAATCAACCGAGATTTAACTTAATTCTCAAGTTCGTCATATTGGGTTATCTTCACATGTGGTTACTACGTACCGCTGAATTTTGATACATGGGGTTGAAATGAGTTAGACAATTTCAAATGGTATTGTTCATCGACATCTTCTCACGGGCTGATTTGATTTATGATAGAATGCTTCCAGCTAATGCTTCATGTACACAATTATATGCTTGATTCCGATAAATCGTAACCTTCAGGGAGAGAAATGTGTACATTATGGTCGATTTGATATATAAAAGATAATCGGAATGCATTTGTGAGATGAAGATGTTGATATCTTATCCCTAATGGACAATTGAAGAAGGTCGAAGTGACAGCCTTTTCTACATTTTCCGCCGTTCAAGACTAAAGACGGTTCTAATTTAATTATCAAAAGACTTCTTCAATTCAGGAAATTCATCGAAAGGTTGTCGGTTTGGGGAGAGCACTATTAGGGGAGAGCAAAAGGTCGATTTAATCCCTAATTAGATTTGCTCGCATTGTTCTTTTCCGCAAGTAAAGAGATGGCGGAGAAGATTCATGAAGTTTGATGACCGTGAAGACACTCTGGAGCTGCTGCTTATCTCTGTTGTGTTTAATTTTTTTTCTTGTAGAACATTGTGCAACTCCCGTATGACATCACTTGGGGAGAGATTGTTAGCCTCGCTAAAGTGAAGTCATTACTGGAATTGCATTAGTTTCTTCTTTTACTCATTCACAAGGACTAGTTTAGTCATTTGTGCTAAGTTAGGCTTGTCCTAGTATAAATACCCCTCCTAGTCCCAACTAGGAGGGTAGGAAGTTCACTTTGAAAAAGAAGGTGTGTGTGGTTTCTTCTTCTTCTCTCTAGAAACACACACATCTTCCCCTTTTCTATCTAATACAATAACCATGTCTTATTCATTCTTTGAGCTTCCCCGACCCCCCGAACCACATAAATCACTAGTATTTTCGATCCTGACAGACCCAATAATACTTTGCTATTTGGTAGGGTCAACCAATTTCCCATGCAAATCAGTGTCTAGTTTCTTGGTATGTGCCATTGGTGTGGCATAGGTTTCACAGCTTTGCATTCCATGTTTGTTTAAAATTTCAAGAGCATATTTGGACTGACTTAGGAAAATACCACGGGGTGATTGATGAACTTGTAATCCTAGAAAGAATGTAAGTTCATGTAACACCCCCAAAATCACAATGTGACAGCGGAAGACTAATTGGGGTATTACTTAGAGGATCATAGTCACAAGTTATAGAAAACGGCTCTAAAGAGACGTTTTAATAAAAAGTAGTTGCCATTTCATAAATCTCGCTGAACACAAAGGGAATACCACATGTTTTGGAGTTACACAAAAGATAGTTTAAATATTTATGAAATGATAACTTTAATTGAAAACGACACCACTTCAAGTGTCCCACGACGCCCGCTCCACCTTCATGAAATTCTAATTAGTACCTGAGATGAACATGCTTAAAAGTCAACAAAAGTTGAGTGATATTCATAGGTTTAAATAATAAGTTGAACACAAGTAAGAGATGATAATTGCTTCGAATACAATCACCATGGAAAAACATAGATTATTATTATGCACTAAGCTCATGACACCAAACTAACTGCATACACCTAATTACTGGTGTAAGTAATAATATTGCCCTCAGAGATGGAATTGCCAATTCCATAGTTATCCAATATATATGCCCGGTTATTTCCAATAACCGAGTCGGGGTCGTTAATTCCCATAGTACTATCCACAATATTCGCGTTCACTAGCAAGTGATTAATGGTTCATGATGTAAGGGACTTATGGCAGGCAACTTAGGCTATAATAATAATAATGATCGATAAGTACAGTTTAGGAAAAGACTTGTGTTCTAGTTTATAGCATGTATCTCCTCAAAGGGTTTGAAAGAAATAAGTAAAGGCGAGGCTATGAACTCACCTTAGCAAATGGTATCCGAGTAGTGTAAAGTCAAGTAGTATGAGCACGGCCAATCGCCACGCAACCTATGATTAGCATGGCAAGTCTTAGTTTATTGTTTTGATTCATGACTTAGTATATTTAAACGGTTGAAGCATTCTCGAGAGTTTGTGTTTAATAACGCTTATGTGGCAACGGTTAAGTTTAAATAAGTTTCGAAATGCTTATAAGTCTTTAGCTCTTGAAAGAGTGAGTGGAATAGTCTACGAAGCATTCAGATAAGAGTTGGCTCGAGTATATTTATTAAAGTGGAAATATTTATAAATCAACTTATATTTATTTGATTTAGTTTTGAAAAGTATATATATAAGTACAATATATATTTTATCTAAGTTGTGGGAAAATATTATATTTAGAAAAGTATAATATTTTCTAGTTTATGCAAATGTGGTTGTCAAGTAGAAACATGTACTAATCTTATTTATGTGACGAAGACTTGTAGAAAACATAAATTTATTATCTTTTAGAAGTTTTAGGATGGGAAGTGTTAAGTGTAGATCTTGGAGGGTCCAAAGTTGTAGAGGTTTATATAAGTTTCAAAATTTATAAGTATTTTAAGAAAATGTGTTAAATGGTTCAAAGTAGATGGTTGAAATCGTAGATGTTAATATTAGTTTACAAAGCTTATAAGAGATTTTGAGAAATATGAGAAAAGTGCGAAGTTTGGGGACTAATTGTGTCAAGATACCAAAGTTACAAGTATAACCCAAAAAGAAAAGGGCAACTGCCATGAGGCGTTTCAACCTCAACCTCTTCTCCAAGAGGCCACGCCCCACCAACCGAGCTAGGGACTTTTGTGTTAGGATTTGCAGTGTTATACTAGTTAATGACCTTGTCGATCCGCTCCATGTTTGTTTTGCATTTCTTTCACAAAGTAGCATGTGTCGACTTTTCATGCAATGCATTTCTTGTTTGGTGATTTTAAACAAACATGTTTGAAACTTATGCATGCATATACATTGCTTTTTCTCTTGTTCGTTGGTTTTAAACAAAGATGTCGAGTGTACCAAGGGTACAATATAAGCCTTACATTTGCGTTTATTAGTTAGTTCAAATGGGTTGTCAACAAAACGGGTTTCTACCCACCCAAGGTTACTAGTTTGATCCGAAATGTTGTTGGTTTCAAAATATAGTTGGTTCTGGACAACGTAGCTAGTTATAATAAGGTTGTGTACAAGTGCCGTGAAAATGCATCAATATGTTATCAAATGGTTAAGAAATCATGTCGTCCTATATACCTAATGAAAAAAAAAAGAGGAAAGGACTTACGACACCAAGAATGGTGGTGGAGAGTACGTGTAGGCGAGAATGGTAACCAAAAGAACCCGATATGTTTTCCAAAGTAAACCCGACTATCTTGCTTCTAAACCCTTATGCTCGTTACCTTAGTTCTTCCTTTGAGTGTTTGGAAGTTTTAATGAGGGTGTGGAAGGGTAAGAGTGTCGACTTGAGCTAGAGTAAACCAAGGGAAAACCAAACTTCAAATTGCTATACCTTGCATACACTTAGAGGTTTTGAATGAAATTTTTGTAAGTGAAATATGAAATGAGCTAAGGCTCGTTGGTTTTTAAGAAGCAAAGAGGATGAAACTTTTGGTTAAAGACCAAGAGTCTTTGTTGAGCTTGGATACATGCAACCCTTGATTTTACTACAACCTAGGAAACAAGCACATGGTCTTTGGCTTCTTCTTGGGTGTATTCGGCTGATGCAAGGACAAAAGGGACAAGAAATGAGTTGTGTGCATGGGGAACTTGCTTCCCAAAAGTCAACTATTATGGATACATGATGGACCTTGTGTTTATATCTCAATATATGTTCCAAAGTCTAGATATTTGCAAGTTTTTAGAAGGGATGGTGTACTTATGAGCCCATTCGGTTACAAGAAAAGAAAGGAAAGAAAAGACCTCAAATTTTTGTTACGTATATCGTGTCCCGTTTAAGTTTAAATGTGAGTCACTGTCCCGGTTGATGTTTTGACCGACGATAATATATATAATTTAGTATGTTTTTATAAAGGTAACTAAAAATATAAAAGTAAAATATTAATTCTAACTTGTAGAAATATTTATTTGACTTTAGCCATAATTATTTTAGTGTCGGTACGCTGCGGCTCTGTAAGACAAGAAAAAATTTCTGTGAGACCGATTTCAGTATCCAGAAATATCGGGCATGATTAAATGAGACTACTCGGAGTTGCATAAATTTTTATGCAATAAAATGAAACGTACATGCTAAAATGCTCAAATAAGTTTTGATAAACAATCTAGTTTATTAATATGAAGGTTGATGATAGTGAAATTTTACAGGTGGCTACAGTACCAACACCTTAAGAGAATTCCGTCCGCGGAATTTTAGTTTACAGTGGTTGTCGGAGTTGAATTTGCAAAGAGATGTGGGTACTTAACACGCATGGTGTCTTCGTGCTCCCACGTGTACTCGTCCTCTTGAGTTCCATCTAACCTTGACGATAGGGATGCGACTTTGCTTAAGTCGCTTGACTTCCCTATCCATGATTTCAATCGGTTCTTCGACAAAGTTGAGCTTGTCATCGAGTTTAATCTCTTTTAGTGAGACGACAAGAGATTCATCCGACAAACATTTCTTCAGATTTGAGACGTGAAAGGTAGGATGAACCCTACTAAGTTCTTCCGGGAGATCAAGTTTGTAAGCAACCGGGCCGATTCTTTCGAGAATCTTGAAAGGGCCAATGTATCGAGGGTGTAACTTTCCTCGTTTTCCGAATCTAACTTTTCCTTTCCAAGGTGATACTTTCAACATGACTCGATCACCAACTTGAAATTCCATGGGTTTCCTTCTAACATCAGCGTAACTCTTTTGTCGATCTCTAGCAGAAGCCGACGAATTTGTACAATCTTTTCGGTTGTTGGACAACCTCGTCCAAGAGTTGGCATCTCCAACCTCGCCCAAAGAAACGGTGATCGACACTTTCGACCATAAAGTGCCTCAATGGGCTGCCTTGATGCTAGCGTGGTAACTATTGTTGTAAGAGAATTCTGCCAACGGTAAGTGTTTATCCCAACCTTTTCCAAAGTCGATCACGCAAGCTCGTAGCATGTCTTCCAAGGTTTGGATAGTCCTTTCGCTTTGGCCATCGGTTTGAGGGTGATATGCGGTACTCATATCCAAACGAGTACCTAAAGCCTTTTGAAGAGATTTCCATAAGTGTGAAGTAAAACGACTGTCACGATCAGAAATGATGGAAATTGGTACTCCATGATGAGATACAATTTCCTTCGTGTATAGTTGAGCAAGGGTTTCATTTTATCGTTCTCCTTGATGGGTAGGAAATGGGCGATGGTAAGGCGATCAATGATGACCCAAATGGTGTCGTAACCCTAGCAGCCTTTGGTAGTTTGTTATGAAATCCATGGTAATTCTTTCCCATTTCCAAACTGGAAGTTCAGGCTGAGTTAACAATCCGGTTTTGACATTCAGCTTTGACTCGAACGGTGAGACATTTCCCAACGACGTTGTAATTTCAAATTTTCATGTTTGGCCACCAATAAAGTTTCTTGAGATCTTGGTACATTTTGTCGGATCCCGGGTGAATGGAATATTTAGACTTGTGAGACTCATGCATGATGAGTTCCCGTATTCCTCCATAAAGTGGTATCCAACTTCTATCGCTAAAACATAAGGTTCCATCCGATCTTTGTGCAAAACCGTTCTCGCTTCCCGGCATTCCAAAGATTCTTCTCATGGGACTTCGGTTTGAGAGCTTCACTTGAGCTTCAAGGATTTTGATGGAAGGGGTGACTTAATTGTCATTCCCAAAGATCTTACTCGAAGAGGTTTAGGTCGATCCTTTCGACTAAGAGCATCTGCCACGACATTTGCTTTTCCGGATGATAACGGATTTCACAGTCGAATCACTAAGCAATTCTAGCCATCCATGTTGTCGCATGTTCAACTCCTTTTGATCGAGAATGTGTTGGAGACTTTTATGGTCGGTAAACACCGTACACTTGGTCCCATATAGGTAATGTCTCCATATTTTGAGAGCGAAAACCACGGCTCCTAATTCCAAGTCGTAGTAGTAGTTCTTCTCGTGAGTTTTGAGTTGTCGCGAAGCATGCGATCACCTTGTTTCTTTGCATCAATACCGCACCTAACCCTAGGTGTGATGCATCACAGTAGACCACAAAATCTTCCACTCCATCGAGTAAGGCTAAGATAGGCTTCAAAGCTTTTGTTTCAAGAGTTGAAAGGCTAACTCTTGTTCCTCACCCCAGTCAAAATTCTTCTTTTTCTGGTTAACTCCGTTAGAGGTTTAGCGATTTTCGAGAATCCTTCGATAAATCTTCGATAGTAACCCGCAAGACCTAAGAATTGGCGTATCTCGGTAGGGGTAGTAGGGGATGACCAATCTTTGACAACTTCGATTTTTGAAGGATCAACATGAAGACCATTACTATCTATCACGTGACCAAGGAATTGAACTTTTTGAATCCAGAAGTCGCATTTGGAAAATTTAGCATACAGTTCTTCTTTCTTGAGTAGCTCCAGAATGGCTTTCAAGTGTTCCGCATGCTCTTCCTTGTTGCGGGAGTAAATGAGAATGTCATCAATGAACACAATCACAAATTTGTCCAAGTAAGGTTTACACTCTGTTCATCAGTCCATAAATACCGCTGGTGCGTTGGTCAAACCAAATGGCATAACTTGGAACTCATAGTGGCCATATGTTCGAAAGCGCTTTTGGAATATCTCCTTCTCTAACTCTCAGTTGGTGATACCCAGATCTCGATCAATCTTGAGTAGACGCTGACCCTTGCAGTTGGTCAAACAAATCATCAATTCTAGGCAATGGATATCGGTTCTTCACCGTTAGCTTGTTCAGCTCACGGTAATCGATACACATACGAAAAGATCCGTCCTTCTTTTTGACAAATAAGACCGGAGCTCCCCAAGGCGAAGAACTCGGTCGTATGAATCCTTTTTCGACAATTTGAAGTTGGTCGGACAATTCTTGTAGTTCGAGGGTGCCAATCTATAAGGTGCTCGTACACGGGTGCCTCCCCGCATTAGCTCGATTTGAAATTTACTTGCCGAATCGGAGGAAGACCGTGCAAGTCTTCGAAATACTTCGGAAAGTCCCTAGCCACGGGACGCCTTTAGTTGTTTCTCATCCGCTTTCTTCTTCTCCGTTACTTGTGCTAGAAAAATGTGGGATCCTTTTTCTATGTACTTTGCAGTTTTGACGACGAGATGATATTCAATCGGGTTTTACTACGATCACCCGAATGATCGAGTCTTGCCATTGAGAGGAAGGTGAACGACTTTCTCGTCACAGATGATTCTTGCACGATTCTTGGCTAGCCAATCCATGCCAATGACAAAGATCGCTACCAAGTTGGATAGGCATAAGGTCTATATCGAACGGGTGGTTTGATAAAGATAGGTTGCAACCTCGAAGGATAGTGTTAGTTCCTACTATTTTTCCATCGGCTAGCTCTACTTCATATGTGGTATCTAGGACGGTTGGGGTGACTTTTTAAGTGGTGCAAACTTAGAAGACACAAAGCTTTTGTCGGCTCCAGAATCAAATAACACCTTAGCTAAACGATGATTGAGTGAAAACGCACTGCAACGACGTCCGGGTTTCTTGTGCATCTCCATCTCCTAGCACATAAGCTCTTGCTCTAGCAGGGTTGTTGTTATTGTTGTTGTTCCCGCATTTTGGGCACCTACTCTTGACATGCCCAGCTTCTCCACATCCAAAGCAAGTTATCCCCATGGGTGGGAGGTTACTTCCAGTGTGGCTTTCAACCTTGTGGGTATGGCCCACCTTGTTACACTTTCCACACTTAATAGTACAATGTCCCACATGATGCGTGCATCGAGCACAAAGGGTGTGGTCCAGCATAGCCTCTTCCATTGGCGGGTATAGCCGCATAAGCCCTCACAACTTCTTGTCTACGGTTTTGTTGGTTGTGGTGGTTGTTTCGGTTTTGGTGATATGGGTTGGGATTGTTATTGCGGTGTTGATTGTGATTGTTGCGGCCTTGGTTGTTGTTGTTGCGGTTATTGTTGTGAATGAAAGAGTTGTGGTTGAAGTTGTTTGAAGTGTTGCCTCGACGGTCATCAAACTTCCTTTTGTTGTCGTTGTTGCCTTGCACGGATCCATGTTTCAAGACTTGATCCATGAGTTGGTAGGAAATTGTGATCACTTCTTCCACGGTCTTGGGTTTTGATGCATAACATTGCCCTCAATGCTTCGGGGTAATCCCCCAATGAGATTTTCCAGTAACTTAACTTCATCAGTAATCATGGAAGGGCATAGAGCTTTCAATTCTTGGAAACGCTTGAAGTAGGTTTTGAGATCATTGCCTTTAGTAGTCAGATGATAGAATTCATCTTCAAGTTTCTTTATCTCGGTCCTTGGACAGTATTGCTTCATCATCAATTGCTTTAGTTCAATCCAAGTGGTTTTGTAGGCTTCTTCCATGCCAATAGGTTGGGCATGAGCCTTCCACCAATACAATGCATCTTCCAGAGAGTACCAGAGCAAATTTCACCTTGCAATCTTCTGAGCAATCACTTAAAAGAAATACAGTTTCAGATCTTTCGATCCAATGAATAAGGCCAACTGCGCCTTCAGTTCCTTTGAAGAAAGTGGGTTTGCAATTCATGAACTCTTTGTATCCACATTTGCGATTTGCCACAGCTTCATTCTGGTTGGTTTGATTTGGAGCTTCATTTGCTCGAGCTGCTCCAGCAGGTCTTGCAGAAAAGCAAGACCGATTTCATTAGTAACTAGCCTCCGAATTGCTTGTGGGTCATCTCGGGAGTTTTCAGAGAGGTAGAGGTAGTTCTTGTTCTTGCCATTTTTCTAAAGACATACACTCAAATCTTAGAATCATTCAACATAATTGTGAATTATTATAAAAAAAATTTCATAATAGTCAAGATCATCACATTATATCAATAGAGTATAATCATCATAAGAAGAATCGTGAATGTTAGAACCACACAAGAGAATATATATAAATGATCACTTTGATTCATACACTGATAAATAAGAAAGATCATCATACATGAGAACATCAAGAAATAAAACCATATGTCTATCATCCATACATAGTGATACAAAACCATACAATGTCGCATAAATAGCTTGTTCGATAGTTTACAAAACATGCGAATACAAGGCCTTTATTAGTGCCACATGCGGCAGGCTAAGGTACCAAAAGACTAAATAGATGAATCACCACTCTAGAGGTCTGCAGGTGTGTCCTCAATCGGCGTCGTAGGTCACGGACTAGCTCACACCATCCACCTCTATCTCGGTGCCTCCAATCTCTCGCCCAAAGCAGTAGCACGAGTCTCCATAATAGTCATCCCTCTGACTGTCGTCGCACAACCCTCCATCTCAACCTCTCTCAGCCAGCAGTCCTAATCTATTCACTCCATCCTCCTCTCTCCAACATCAGAATCGCTCCACTAGCTCTCTCACTCGGGAACCAATCCTATCAAGCTCTCTCCATCGTATCCTCCCTTTAAGGAGCTCTCCAACCTCATCTTCAATGTTCTCGACACGTACCAACGGAACCTCATCAACGAATGCCACAACATCCTCGAGCTGATCCTCAAATCGTAGAACTCGGGCAGCTATCAATGGAATAGTATGATGAAGGGGTTCTCCCGAACCAAGAGTCTCAGAAGCAGAAACCGATGCTCCCCAAGCTCCACAGCGCTAGGTGCACCCTCCTCCTACCTCCATCGACTAATGAGCGGCATCATGTATGACCAACGCCTAGCATCAACCCTCCTACGGGCTCGCCAGAGGTACCAAACATAGCCTGTAATATGGGTCGAATGTGGGTGAGAGACGGGCTCTCTTCCCAAGAGATGTCATCGGCTTTGCAGCGCACCAAGGGTGATGGTGCACGGGATGAGGATGAAATCGGGTATGGTGGTCCGGTAAATGAATGTGGTAGGTGGAGGTAGTGGTGAAACAGTATGAGTGGTGGTGCGTGTAGCTGATGGTGGAGCGAGGACGATGGTATGTCGATGGTGGAATAAAAGTGATGGGTGCCTTTACTGCTTTCCGAAGTATGTATGAAGGTAGCACCCTTCTTTCGTAACGGAATGGCTGGCCAAACGGCGCGGGCTCGAGGGTTTGAGAACCCACTCGCTTTCTTCGACGATAGGCAATGGTGATGGGCAAGAGATAGAAGATACGGAATCAGTGGATGAGTGTGTCTGGGACATAACATCAGAGGGTGATAGCCACTGTTGTGACTCCAAATATCTGTCATAAGTGAGGGACCAAAGACAGCAAACGCCGTATGGTCAAAGCAAGTGGTGGCAGCGACTTCACTCCTCGAAGGGCTCAAGAGGACATAGGTGCAACGAGAGCCGGAGTAGAGTCAGAAGACATAGCATCCTCCATCTCGGTGTCGGATGTCAGGTCGATAGGGTGAGTAAAGACGACATAGTATTGAACAACCCAAAAGAAAATATGTACTCATAAGTAAATAAAGCCATGCAAAAATAAGATTTAGTTAGTCGCAATATCTGCCACGCAAATCTAAATGCCTAACCAAATGAAAGCTATCATCATAAGTTTATCATGCAAAGTTTTGCTAGTCATGTAGTATTTGCTAAGTGAATCTTCTACATGTTATCGGTACGAAGTAGGCGCAGAGGACGCGAAGTGGTGGTGTAAAACGGTCCGTTTGAAAACGTGGTTATAGTCCAATTTGTTTTTGAAAATACAAGTTGGTTCTCTATAACCTAGGCTCTGATGCCAATCTGTAACACCCCCAAAATCACAATGTGACAGCGGAAGACTAATTGGGGTATTACTTAGAGGATCATAGTCAAAAGTTATAGAAAACGGCTCTAAAGAGACGTTTTAATAAAAAGTAGTTACCATTTCATAAATCTCATGTTTAGAACACAAAAGGGAATACCACATGTTTTGGAGTTACACAAAAGATAGTTTAAATATTTATGAAATGATAACTTTAATTGAAAACGACACCACTTCAAGTGTCCCACGACGTCCGCTCCACGCCTTCATGAAATTCTAATTAGTACCTGAGATGAACATGCTTAAAAGTCAACAAAAGTTGAGTGATATTCATAGGTTTAAATAATAAGTTGAACACAAGTAAGAGATGATAATTGCTTCGAATACAATCACCATGGAAAACATAGATTATTATTATGCACTAAGCTCATGACACCAAACTAACTGCATACACCTAATTACTGGTGTAAGTAATAATATTGCCCTCAGAGATGGAATTGCCAATTCCATAGTAAACCAAATATAGTGCGCCCGGTTATTTCGATAACCGAAGCGGGGTCGTTATTCCCATAGTACTATCCACAATATTCGCGTTCACTAGCAAGTGATTAATGGTTCATGATGTAAGGGACTTATGGCAGGCAACTTAGGTTATAATAATAATGATCGATAAGCATACAGCTTTAGGAAAAGACTTGTGTTCTAGTTTATAGCATGTATCTCCCTCGCGGGGTTTGAAAGAAATAAGTAAAGGCGAGGCTATGAACTCACCTTAGCAAATGGTATCCGAGTAGTGTAAGGTCAAGTAGTATGAGCACGAAGTACCGCCACGACCTATGATTAGCATGGCAAGTCTTAGTTTATTGTTTTGATTCATGACTTAGTATATTTAAACGGTTGAAGCATTCTCGAGAGTTTGTGTTTAATAACGCTTATGTGGCAACGGTTAAGTTTAAATAAGTTTTGAAATGCTTATAAGTCTTTAGCTCTTGAAAGAGTGAGTGGAATAGTCTACGAAGCATTCGTATAAGAGTTGGCTCGAGTATATTTATTAAAGTGGAAATATTTATAAATCAACTTATATTTATTTGATTTAGTTTTGAAAAGTATATATATAAGTACAATATATATTTTATCTAAGTTATGGAAAATATTATATTTAGAAAAGTATAATATTTTCTAGTTTATGCAAATGTTGTTGTCAAGTAGAAACATGTACTAATCTTATTTATGTGACGAAGACTTGTAGAAAACATAAATTTATTATCTTTTAGAAGTTTTAGGATGGGAAGTGTTAAGTGTAGATCTTGGAGGGTCCAAAGTTGTAGAGGTTTATATAAGTTTCAAAATTTATAAGTATTTTAAGAAAATGTGTTAAATGGTTCAAAGTAGATGGTTGAAATCGTAGATGTTAATATTAGTTTACAAAGCTTATAAGAGATTTTGAGAAATATGAGAAAAGTGCGAAGTTTGGGGACTAATTGTGTCAAGATACCAAAGTTACAAGTATAACCCAAAAGAAAAGGGGCAACTGCCATGAGGCAGCGAACCCTCAACTTTCTCGCCAGAGGCCCCCACCAACCGAGCTAGGGACTTTTTGTGTTATGATTTGCAGAGTTATACTAGTTAATGACCTTGTCGACTGTTCCATGTTTGTTTTGCATTTCTTTCACAGTAGCATGTGTCGACCCCCTTTTTTTTTAAATGCATGGCTTCTCTTTTTAAACAAACATGTTTGGAACTTAGGCATGCAAATACATTGCTTTTTTCTTGTTCGTTGGTTTTAAACAAAGATGTCGAGTGTACCAAGGGTACAATATAAGCCTTACATTTGCGTTTATTAGTTAGTTTTCGAAATGGGTTGTCAACAAAACGGGTTTCTACCCACCCAAGGTTACTAGTTTGATCCGAAATGTTGTTGGTTTCGAAATATAGTTGGTTCGACAACGTAGCTAGTTATAATAAGGTTGTGTACAAGTGCCGTGAAAATGCATCAATATGTTATCAAATGGTTAAGAAATCATGTCGCCTATATACCTAATGAAAAAGAAAAGAGGAAAGACACGACACCAAGAATGGTGGTATATACGAGAATAAAACCAAAGAACCCATATGTTTTCCAAACCCGACTATCTTGCTTCTAAACCCTTATGCTCGTTACCTTAGTTTTTCCTTTGAGTGTTTGGAAGTTTTAATGAGGGTGTGGAAGGGTAAGAGTGTCGACTTGAGCTAGAGTAAACCAAGGGAAAACCAAACTTCAAATTGCTATACCTTGCATACACTTAGAGGTTTTGAATGAAATTTTTGTAAGTGAAATATGAAATGAGCTAAGGCTCGTTGGTTTTTAAGAAGCAAAGAGGATGAAACTTTTGGTTAAAGACCAAGAGTCTTTGTTGAGCTTGGATACATGCAACCCTTGATTTTACTACAACCTAGGAAACAAGCACATGGTCTTTGGCTCTTCGGTGTATTCGGCTGATGCAAGGACAAAAGGGACAAGAAATGAGTTGTGTGCATGGGGAACTTGCTTCCCAAAAGTCAACTATTATGGATACATGATGGACCTTGTGTTTATATCTCAATATATGTTCCAAAGTCTAGATATTTGCAAGTTTTTAGAAGGGATGGTGTACTTATGAGCCCATTCGGTTACAAGAAAAGAAAGGAAAGAAAAGACCTCAAATTTTTGTTACGTATATCGTGTCCCGTTTGAGTTTAAATGTGAGTCACGGTGTCCCGGTTTGATGTTTTTGACCGACGTATAATATATAATTTAGTATGTTTTTATAAAGGTAACTAAAAATATAAAAGTAAAATATTAATTCTAACTTGTAGAAATATTTATTTGACTTTAGCCATAATTATTTTAGTGTCGGTACGCTGGGCTCGAAGACAAGAAAATTTCTTACTGATTTCAGCTTATCAGTAAATACGGGCATGATTAAATGAGACTACTCGGAGTTGCATAAATTTTTATGCAATAAAATGAAACGTACATGCTAAAATGCTCAAATAAGTTTTGATAAACAATCTAGTTTATTAATACGAAGGTTGATGATAGTGAAATTTTACAGGTGGCTACAGTTCACCCATCATGGACATTTCAAAATATTTTTTCATAAGTTTTGAAAATTCGTTTGAGTACTTTTTATGTGTTGACCCAAAAATGATGTCATCCACATATATTTGAACAATTAAAATGTAAGCCCCGTGATATTGAATGAAAAGTGTTGGGTCGACAGATCCTTTAGTGAAATTATTGACAATGAGAAAGGATGATAACTTATCATACCACGCCCGAGGGGCTTGTTTGAGACTGTATAGAGCCTTTTTCAGTTTGAAGACGTCATTTGGGAACTCTAGATCAACAAATCCTTCCGGCTGACTAACATAAACCGTTTCCTTCAGTTGACCATTCAGAAAAGCGGTTTTGACATCCATCTGATAGATCGTGATGTTCATGTGAGCCGCGAATGCCAGAAAAATCCGTACACCCTCAAGTCTAGCAACCGGTGCGAATGATTCCTTGAAGTCAATCCCCTCTTCTTGTATATAACCCTTAGCCACCAGACGTGACTTATTTCTGATAACCGTACCCTCAGCATCTAACTTGTTTTTCCAAATCCATTTCAGACCAATGACATAGACCCCTGTTGGTTTTTCAACCAATTCCCATACTTCAAGATGTTTAAACCGATTTAATTCTTCTTGCATGGATTCTATCCAGTTGTCGTAAGTCATTACTTCTTTAATGTTTTGGGGTTCAGATTGACACACTGTTAAAGCATAAATGCAATGTTCTTCGTCAGTCTGAAGGCTTTGTCTAGTTACGACTGGTTGATTCGGGTTTCCAATAATGTTCACAAGAGGATGGTATCTAGTCCAACGATGTGATGGGTTGATGTTGAAATACATTATGCAGATTGGGAGGATTCAAATGGCTTGTAGATGATTCCGCAACATCTAAGGAAGCAGTTGCATTAGCGAAAGGGTTAAAGAACGCATTTGGATCATAATCTGCAGGTGTAGGTACTTCACCATTCAGAAGATCATCAGGTGGTTCAGCGTCATTGGATGCGGTTTGTTCGGCTATTGTTGATGAATCAATTTTAGGTGCTTCTTCAACAATTGTTGTTGTTGTAGGTGAATCTGGTATTGGAGTATTATCAAGTTCAGCAGCGGAAACATTTGATACATCTGGAGCACGTTGATCAATATCATCACTAAAGAGAGGAGCAAATAGCTGTTCCATTTGACGTCGAGTATGCTGTAAGCTTGGTTCACGATGATGGGGTTTGGGGGAGTTTAGACGGTTATGTCCGGTTCCAAGCTATTTGCTCGAAGCCATTATGAAGAAGTTTCGTGACCGCTTCCCCAAACTGACAAATGTCTTTAGCAGATTTGTAACTTTGATGAAGTCGACATTTTTTCTAAACTGTTGAAGTTTTCAGTACACAGCGGAATTTGTAGATGAGCTGTAAACCCACAATGTAAATCTGATTTATTGCGGAAAATCCGTTCGGGGGTAACATACAAGAAATCAATAAGATCTTCTCACGTATGTAGATGCTTCACACCAAACAAACCAATAAAAGATCAAAATGAAACAATTCCCAATATGAGGTCTTATCGTAATATAATTATCTGTGAGTATGCAATTTCTCGAATAAATGACCGTGTGTGAGGCATCATATCATCATATTTAGGTAACTTCACACACGATAACCCCGAAAGTGAGACGATAACACCAAAGTGAGACGTTTGAACCACAGAGTCTCATTCCTTCCCCTAATTGAAGAAATCCAAGAAGAGATAGGGTTTTCGCAAACGACATCAAGGAAACAATGAACACCTATACTATCTTCCCCCCGATGTTTTCAATGAATCAGAATCATACACCACGTATGTTGATGATGAATTAGAGACAGCGAAACCATGTATAAGGAGACAATGAAACCATGTATGTCCAATTAATCGAACAAATGTGAAGAACCATAAATATCTCGAGAGAATCAACTGCTGATAAAACTTCTCTGTTCATAATGTTGATCATCAGCTGTGTCATTGTTGTTAGAAACAGTTTGATACCACTGTTAGGTCACCACATTGTAAGAGGATAACATCAAATAGTCCTGAATATTAAGTGTCAATTTCTCTCGATAATGCTTGTAATTTATATCATTTATATGGATTTACGCTTGTTTTCCAATATTTTCCACTTTCAGGTAAATTACGAGCATTGGAGCTAAAGAGACGCGGAACTGAGAAATATCAAAAGATTTATCATAGTATGCTGACTTTGAAGAAGTTACGGTGTAACTCATCTCTCACATTACGCCGTAACTAAAGCGTGACTCAGAAAACCAACTCATCAGAAGGTTACGGCGTAACTCTCCCCAAAGGCTATGACGTAACTATATTAGGTCAAATGAGGTTCCACGCCGCTGATAACTACGCCGTAACTATTTCATCAACTACGGCTTAACCAAGTATATTGAAGACTATGGCATAACCACTAATAAGGTTACGCCATAACTAGCAGATCTAGAGCAAAATACGAAGGAATTGATGGTTACGGCGTAACTCTTATATTAGTTACGCCGTAACCTAGATCTGGCCTATAAATACCCCATGAATTCCAAAGATTTCTAATCATCCCATTCCACACACAACAACCAAAGAACATGGGAAAAAGCTAAATGCAGGTCTATAGGAGCATACGGAGCTGTCTCCAAGGGAGAAATCACTCCCCTACGATAAGCATTAGCATTTTATCTTTTCTTTACTTTCGATTCGTGTATTTCGTACCTTTGAATATTGAATTGATTTGTATGGTTAATATGAGCGGCTAAGCACCTCTTGGTGCTGGCCTAGTTATGATTCCTTAATTGTTTTGTTTGCGTTTACATTTACTTCCGTATAATTATTTCTAAGTGTATGCATGCATAGTTTATTGGTAGCTAACATTGTTTCGGTAGTTTTGAATGGCGATAGAGGCCAATTGCCTAGGAGATATGACCAACTCCCCTAGGTGAGGATGAGACGGGAAGGGTAAGATATGACCAATCGATGACCTTTCTACTTTTGCGATTTGACCAACTAATCACCTACCGTTTGGATGAACTTAAGAATTAGGGGGTGAGTGTTTAAGTTGTTAAAGCCCGAGCACTCACTATTATAAATCTAGCATGTAGCAGTACTTAATGACTTGGCTTAGGGACCAGAACAACAGACTTATGAGGGGACAACTGACTTCTCCTGTGGTGGCATCTTTGCTGATAGGTTAGGGCGAATTGGTCAAATGCTGTCCTCTCGACTTTGACCCCACCTGAAGTAATTGGAAGTAAGTAGATGTAGAAATTACTAGCTAGGAGGAATAACTAGGTTAGCACCACTATCCTCTATTGATTTATCCTTTACCTTTATTTTCTTTTATCTGCTTTAGTAGTTTAATAATTAATTCCTTATCGAAACCATTATTAAATATTGTGACACCTAGACTTAGTAATAATCCAAAACACATAGCTCTTGGGACGACCTCAGTTTTACCGAATACTACACTACACACGACCGGGTACACTGCCCGTTAGTGCATTAGGGTAGACCATAGGTATAACGAAACTTTATAAATATTAAAACCTGGTCAGAAAACCTGCATCAAGTTTTTGGCGTCGCTGCCGGGGAGTTATATTAGGATTGATATTAGGTCTTTCATTTTCGTTTTGTTTTAAACTTTTCTATTATTCTCACGATCATTATTCAAGTTTTCAGGTACCATGGAAGTTGTTAACATTGATGACCTCACTCTTGAAGAATATTTAGCGTTGACAAGAGCATAACAAGGGTCGGGTCTCGTAAGACCGGAAATTGAAGCGGATGTCCGTTTTGAAATCAAAGATCAATTTATGAGGGAGCTTCGTGCTAACCCTTTTTCAAGAAACAGGGACGAGGATGCATATGAGCACGTTGAAAATGCCCTATACATCGCAAGCCTTTTCAACATTCCTGTCTCATGATGTCTGTATGCTAAGGGTATTCCAATGACTATTATGGAGCTACCGAAGATGGATCGAAAAATTCACGTGGCAATTAATACTTGGGCCTACTTAAGAAGCACTTTATTCGCAGGATATTGTCCGCCATCAAGATTTCTAACCGCTTTTGGAGATCCATAATTTTAAACAAGAAGGCGATGAAACATTGTATCAAGCTTGGGATAGATACAACGATCTCCTTTACAAATGCCCAACACATGATCTGAACAACCGCCAGAAAAGGTCAACATCTTCTATAAAGGAATCAACGTTACCACGCAGACATGATGGACTATCAAGGACCTATTCCAAACATGACTCTATTTTGCTATTGAAGCCATTCAAAAATGGCTGATCACTCTCAAAAATGGCACGACGAAGGAAGTAAAGAAACCAAGCAGAGTTTCATGGAATTGCAAGCATAACCAACAAGCTTGAGAATCTCGGTCGAGATATGCTAAAAATCAGAGAAACTGTTCATGCCATCTAAGTCATGCGAAAAATCAGTGGTAGGGGACATCCGACTAAGAATTGTCCTAAAATTGACAAAGAAGATACGATCGAGGAAGCTAAATATGGAGGGAATAGGCTTTCTACCTGATAATCGTAATAGGTATCGTGGAGAAACCCCACCGTATCATGATCGTAATGAAAGAAGAGCTAACTTGGAGGAAATTAACAAGTACCTTGTGGATGCTACCAAGAGGCAAAAGGAGCATGAGGAATGGCTGAAAAGTTTCCAAGATAATACAAACAAGAGCCTTTCTTCCCATGACATATCACTAAAAAACTTGGAAACTTTGATTGGAAAGCTTGGCGACGAGGTACAAAGAAGAAATGAGGAACAAAAGAACAAATCTACAATATGTAAGGCTGTATTTGCTGAAAATGACAAGTCCTCCGATGAGTTTAATACTGAAGGAGAAAGTGATACCTAATCACATCTCGAGTTACGCTGCAAAACGAATTCAAGCAAACGATACGGGTACCAAGGTCGACAACTCTAAAAGGAGGAATCATTGGTGTAAGGCTATTGCAACTGACGATGGAGAATGCTATGTACCATCTTTGACCCTGAAAACTCTGCGATGGAGGAGTTGATAAAGAGATGGTAAATGATGACAGATACATGTGGACTACACTTAACGACGAAGAAAGGTTAGACAAATTCTCGATTAACGAAGTGGAAGGACCACCTATCAAGCATTATCAGAAACCCTTACTCATCATGGAAGATGAGATTACACGCGTGGCCAACGCGGCAACCATTTTCGTGAGTATTGCAACAGAGGAGGTAATGTGAAGAACGAAGTTTGGATATGCCCACATGAATCAGGGAGGCATAACGTTGATTTTGGAGATCTGTCATTCAAAGATTGGTATTCAGTAAGATTCGAGGACGCAATAATTAATTCGGTCTTGTTTAGAAATCTGGAACTCAAATATGAAAAACATATTCTTCAAGGAAAAACCATTAAGCCCCTCGACGATATTCCTTCTAAAAATGACAATGACGAAGGAACTCAAAATCATTGGTGTGAACAAATTAAAACCGCTGACGGTAATGTTTGGGCTTCCTGCAACCCTTTTGAGTATGAATGTGACGGGAAGCAGCATGAGAGAGCTGGGGAAGACGAGTTTCTATGGACTTCAATAATGATTCGAAGCGAACAATTTCCTTGGCCAGATGATCTCGATTCGACGATTGGGTCGAATCAAATACGGAAAAATTGACGATTAACTAAGGAGAAAATCGAATGGATGTATGACTAAAGATCAACCTAACGATTGAAATTCCTAATGGAAAATCGAAGATGACACCAAGGACTCATCTAAGAAAGAAAAGAAGAATGCAAGCAAATACTCGTTTAAAAATTCACCTAACGATGACCAACTTAAAGATACCAATTCGACGATGATGATTTCGATACCTTGAGTTACAAGGTGAAGACGGTTTCATTGACCCGGATGATGAAGTACACGAGAAAAGAAGATGCAAACTTCTTGGCATCCCGTTTAAGAGACCACCACCAATTATAGCCGAAAAATATGAGTTCACTCGATACCATTTGGGAGCTGAGGAAAAATTTTGAAAAATTCGAAAGATTGAAACTAAAGAATATCTCTGCACTGCCATAAATTTCGGTTGGGTCATGCACTTGATGAAAGACATGGAGGAAGTCGGGAGTCCATAGCCCCCATAAAGCCCTCGGCTCGAGTCTAACTTAAAGACTCTCGAAATAAAGAAAGTGCTCTTCGAGACAACCCGAATTATCCTTTCTTTTTTTGTTTTATTTTCATTTATGTAGGGTTTTGTGTTTTCTAACCATTTTAGTGAAACGAGGAAGTAATTATCTGCTGGCATTGTCGATTCGACCATAGTTACGGCGTAACTCATCTTTATGATTACACCGTAACCAACCTGTTGCTGTAGAATCTTAGATGCATTATCGGTTACGGCGTAATACCATATCTGTGGTTACACCGTAACCACTCGCTTTGCAGCTTATGTCAGGTTTTTCCAGTTACGGCGTAACTCCCTCAAAGAGTTACGACGTAACCTTCCTCTACTTAAATTCTTTCATTTTAAAACACAATAACCTTGTATTAGTATTTTAAATGAACTCTGTAGGTGTGTTCCCTGTAAACCCTCACGAGACTTCACTCGTCCACTTGGGACACCAAGTGGTTTAAAAGGCTTGTTGCATTTGCTAAATGCAACCGTGATTCCTACGAAAGTGAGCTAGGTTTGTTTTTCATTTCTCATATTTTTCCTTTTTAGAGTTATGCTTGTCGGTAGTGTGATTTCAGAGATTGAAGTTTGTTCATGACGCGTATACGAAGGCACGTCTCTATTTCGTGGGCCTTCTTTCTTTTTGGATCAAATTTCAGGGAAGTTCTCGCTCTAATTCTACTTTCCTCTTCACCTTTATTTAATGCTTAGTACAAAAGGGACTTTGTACAATTAAAGTGGGGGGACGGGAGTAGAATTATCTCTTGAACATTATTTTGCCCTCGTTTTCTAGTTTATTTTGAAAAATTTTGCCATTTTAAATAATTTTGAGATGTTTTTCTTAACCTAACTAGATTAGACCTTAGCTGAGCACATACAACCCTTGATATATTATGGTGAGATTAGCCTTATCCTTTTCCAATATTTTACCCCAAATCCACCAAATTATGAGTGTGCATGTAGCTTGTAAACTTTAGAACTTGACCTTTGCATCATTTCGAGACCATAGACGAGGTATGTTGAGTTAGCTCGATGTATTTGGACTTTTCAGTTTTAGAAGGCAATATTATAGAATTATCACCCAAATAGCCTACCATTGTGTGTCTATCGATTAGTCACCTCGACTTCTCGACCTCCATGTGAAACCCTTTTGTTGCACTCACCTTTAGTGCAAGATACCCCTAGATACACCCATATGAGCCATTCCTTTCATTTTGTTAACCCAATATATTGTTTCGATACACCTATACACCTTAGCCTACCCTGTAGTCTTTATTTGTGATTGGGAAGTCATCATTTTCCTAAGTTCAAGGTTCAAGAGGAAAGGTTCAGAAATTACACTTTCATCGACAACATATTCCTGAAGATCATTGAAGACCCCCCAAATTCCCATTGCATCTCAAGTGGGAGGATATTATGTTTAGTTATGATTGTTATGTTGAAAAAAAAAGAAAAAAAGAAAAGTAGTTGTTATGTTATTGTAAAGTGCGATGTTATAAGCACTATGTTATGAGCTTTATAGATTTAGTATCGAGGAGGCCACCTCGGTTACATTTGAAGATTGGAGTTGGTAATTATGCCAACAGTTGGAGAAAAGATAGTGTGCCCATCACGATGTCCTCTAATGACACATCTACCTAGTATTTCATGATCCGGTTTCTTGACTTCGAAGCTTGAACTTTAGGTGGACGGTAAGTGGTGATGACTTGGTTATAGATTTAGACTACCTGCTTGTTTTTTATTTTACACCATTTATATATCCCATATCTTATCCTACCCTTTAGACATGAAGCGTGTCTAGGTGATGCAGTGAGCAATCTTTGGTGTCTTAGCCATGGATTTGGTCATGTATCATTGATTTTGTCCACTTCGTCGTGACATGTTAGTAATTACGAGTCACCCCTTAACCTTTGTCGTGTCTACCCATATTGCCTTCGAGAATTTTTTAGCCCTTAACTCTAGTGGTGGAGATTTGTGTAACCGCCAAGCTTATGTTAGAATACATGCTATGATAACATTGAGTGATCACCCCGATATTGACACTTAGAATAGTTGACAAATTTGAGTGTTTCGTTCCCATTTCAGGTGTTCTGGGCTTTGTTTTATTCTAGCATAGGGATTTGTAAACTTATATTTTCCGGGTTGGGAGATATCTTTTTCGAATCTTTCTAATAAAGTCTATTTGAGGGTAAGTAATGCTCAAGAGGGGGATATTTGATAACATCAAATAGTCAATATTAAGTGTCAATTTCCTATAATTTTTGTAATTTATATCATTTATAGGATTTATGATTTTTTCCATTATTTTCCACTTTGAGGTAAATTATGATATTGAGCTAAAGAGACGCTGAACTCGAGAAATATCAAAAGATTTATCATAAGATACGACTTTGGAAGAAGTTACTGCGATAACTCATCTCTCACATTACGCCATAACTAAAGCGTGAATTTAAAACCAACTCATCTGAAGGTAATGGCGCCACTCTCCCAAAGGCTAATGCATCTAACTATATTAGGGTCAAATGAAGTTCC
>OU343224.1:224735149-224850151 GCA_910596185.1 Chrysanthemum makinoi | reverse complement strand
CGAATAAACCTAAACAAGGTTCTAGCTATGAAGTCTCTCGTAAGCACCAAGGGTTGAAGAATTAATAAGAATTGAATGAGAAAAGGGTGAAAACAAATAGCCCTCCATTTATTCAACCTTAGGCGTAAACCGGTTCAATTCATACTAATGGTAACATCGGTATTGAAGACAAGACGCCATGGACCCAAAGTGACGATCAGACACTTCAACTTTCCATACCAACTCAAGTTCCTCTTAAAAGGACTTGTTTCATTCTCACGGGGAACCGACATTATCTATCGACTCTCTCTTAGAGATTGTTGATATTGAAGGAGGAGACCCTCTCCCTAGTCTCCGATATAGGATCCAAATATGCACAAATTGAGTCTAGTGCCACGAGATCATCAATAAATCTCATTAGGACACTTTCAATGAAGACTCTCCGCTTCACACAATGTGGAAAGAGAGATTATATCTTGAGTCCTACGTGATTATCCTTGTGGTATTGCCGTAACATCCGAAAGATATGCAAACATATTCACAATGAAGATGGAAAGCCTCTCGAGCCAACATCTAACAAGCTCCCGGTAGGTGGCATGTGAGATCTATTATACAGATCAACCATGTGACAACTGAACAGAAACAATGGGGCGATTCAATCTTTTGAATCAATCCTGGTTCAGGTTATGGATTGACGGATACCTTTGAAAAACCGGCCTTTGTGCTTTAAAACTCTTTTCATTAGCACGTCGACCGTGTACTAATTTTTCAAATCAAAAGGTGTTTTATGATTGATAATTGATTTTCATTAAAACCTTCGATATATTGCAAAAACAATTTCTATTGAGCAATACACGATTGTTTTTCAAATCTCTTTTCATCAATCGGACGTAAATTCGCCGTTCACTCAATTCGTTGTCTTTGAGACGTCCGCTTTGAGAACAATTTAGAGCAGCCGAAACCCTCGCCAAGGAAATTCTTCGAATATATACCCGATCACAAAGATTTGTACCGATCAACGGGAACCGCGGGCCGTGTACTCAATTCATCGAAGTGATCAAAGACACTTTCGCGCTTTATTGCTAACTCCTTATGCAGTACACCCCGACGCTTGGTACCGATCGTAATGAAGCGTCAATCCATAGCCGCATGCTCACCTAACACATTCATATCAAAAGAAATCATGATTAGTGCATCAATGACTCGATTTTCACTCCATGCTTCGCTACGCTGCCGCCAATATCATGAATCAACTAAAGCTTCCGCACTGATGAGAAGATATCATGATCCGTAATGTGAGCATGTCGGTCCTAATGTCACAACATCACATAATACCAACACCACAATGGATGTATCGTAGATTTTCTATTAGCCGATGATCTCAAAAGTCGCCTCAACATTATTATCACGTGGATCAAGAAAAGACCTCCACTTGATTAACCAAACATGCAATGAGTGGAATCAATGACTACGAAGCTTCGAGCAAAGTACTACATCAAGAATGCAAGATCAATTGTTAATGTAATATCCGATTGTATTCAATGTCATTTTAGTATATGTTTGAGGTGACCTCCCTTAGTGGGAGATTGTTAGGAATTAGAAATTCCTGTATTAAAGAGTGGCCACCTCAAGTATATGTAATCGCTAGAAAGCTCGAGTCATAGTAATATTTTAAGTAGTATTTAGTTAAGTGCAACACCGGAGGACGGACGGTCTTTACCCACTGTATGCCCGATCCACGTTCTCATGTGTGGCGATTTATGTAAGATTATAAATACTCTCTACCTCCCAAGGTAGAGAGTTCGAGCTCATAATAATATCTTTCACTTTCTCTCACTAAGTTCCCTAAACCTCTAACTTTCTATCTCTAGAATTCCACTTATACGCCCACTTGTGTTAATGGTTTGATGTGTTTGTGAAATCCAATATCCAACAGACGTCAGCCTTGGGCGCCTTCTTCTTCTTTTTCTTAGGCCTAGATGAGGGTTCCGTCAACTTTGCCTGAGAGGCGGGTTGTTGTTGGGCCTCATGGTATTTCATCGCCACCACCCGATACTCAAAGTGATCACCGTTTTTGAGTCCTGTGGTGTCTGAATCCTGAGGTTTATCTCAAGGAAGAGGGAGGAGGAGATCTTTGTTGAGCAGGAGTCCGTTGTGGTGGAGGTTGCATCGAGTAACTAATGAAAGATGATTCTCCGTACTTCTTTAAAGTAGGCTCCTTATCCTTATCTTGATCTTTGTCTTCATCGCCTCTGAACGCTTTACCTCATGTTCTTCTCGAATGGATCTGAGTTGGTATTCCAAGAAGCTTCAAACGTTTAGCTTCGTGTGAGGCAAACGTTGCAGAGCGTTTCGACATTTGCGCTACTATCCGTTCACCATTCATCATCAGAGAAGACTCAGGTCAACTGGGTTGATGTTCACAAATTATTGGTGTTGATTTCATGGTTTGCTTGGCTAGATGCATGAGATTTGGATAAGTTGTCCGGGTATCTCCTTCTAGTACTTCGAACAACGACTCCATAAGGAACTTATGAGAGTATCCTTGATCATCTCGCCCATGCTTCCTTGAAGATCATCCTTCATAAGCTTCTACATACTCCCTCGACTTCATCTTGTCCGCTCTCATCATGAAGATATACGTTATCTGACAAGAATGAAATTCAGCTTCTCTATAGAGCATGCCTTTCTTTCCGACTCTTTTGATAGCTTTGGTAATTCGGTTGTTAGCTTGAGACATCCAAGATGGAGTTGGCTTCTTCAATCGATTTGGATGATGATTTGGTTGATTTCGTTGATGGTGGTGGTGAAGAGTGAGATGATGAGTCTGATGAGGAGGAGACATGAGGAGACTCGTCCTTAGGCTGCTCGTGGTTTCCTCCTTAGACATAGCCTTGTCATCAGCCTTGTTTCATCACAGATATTTCCTCGCCTTTCTTTGTCGTTCCTCAAACTCATAATCAATAGAATTCTCCAAAAGTTGTTGTTGTTGCAGAAGAGTGGTGGCAACTTCCCTTATCGGGTTGATTAACCGCATCAGAGATGGTGAAGATGGGCAAAGACCACTGAACCTCCGGGCCACCCATTTGTTCTCAAAAACCTTTGCAACATGTTGAGTCTAATGAATTTGAACTTCTTCCTGTATGATGTATCCAGTTGCTCTTCATCACTTTCTGAGCTTTCATCATATGGCACAAGCATGAGTCTTCCCTTTGCCATGTTCACTATTGGACTAGGAGGTTTTGGTACCGATGGAGTGTCATCCTTGCGCTTTCAGAGTAGTGGACCTCCTCGTCCGATTGTGTATCTTCAGAGCTTTCGCCCAAAGTAGCTTTGTGGTTCAGGTGTAGGAATAGGTTACCGAGGGAACTTTCTTCTTTGGAGTAGATTTCCTCTTTGGGACCTTCCTTTGACTTCTCTGGCTTATGCACTTCCAGACTTCCTCTTCGTTCTCCGAGTAGGAGTTCCGTAGGCTTTTCATCGAGATGACCAACTTTGCCTTCGTGCATCGCTACTGATACCTTTTGTATGTTTCAAGCTTTTGATTTCATTTGTCAAGGTGATCAGTAACACAAAGACTTGTTTCTTTGTTGACATTCCTTGATTCTCGACCGATAGATGGGTTCAGTCAACATATCGGATTGTCGTCATTGAGCCTCTCGGGAATATCAGGATGAAGTCCAAGTGCTCTCTGATCAACAGCTTTGTGTATCTGACATAGGGAATCTTTGAGCCAAGCTTTTTGTGAAATGACATCATGTCATCCCATATCGTGAATTTCAATGTCCTTCGTTGATTAATGACCAAAATATTTGCGTTCCATGAGCTTGGGATGCTCATAGCCACTGCCACGCACTGAGACCGACTGGTGATGATG
The DNA here is from genome assembly GCA_910596185.1 of Chrysanthemum makinoi. NCBI lineage: Eukaryota > Viridiplantae > Streptophyta > Magnoliopsida > Asterales > Asteraceae > Chrysanthemum > Chrysanthemum makinoi. Next base: position 224,846,295 of record OU343224.1, on the reverse strand, counting down.
ATGTAAAGGGTTCTCCACGGTTGAGGAATGTTCTTAAGCTCCACATGAGAATGCTTAGTGATACCCCCGGCTTCATCATAGCCAATATCATCCATAAGGAATTGCGTAACGCTCTTCAAGAGGGTGGGCATAGAAGTTTGGCAGCCGATGTCGAATGATAAGAACGCCCGTGAAATTCACATGTGTGATGGTGACTTGTTTGTGATTAACGTCATCACACCGCACTTTGACCTTTGATCCTTGCATTAACGTGAATTGTTGTATGTAGATCTCTCGAACAGTAGCGAGTGTGAGAGCATGTTCCGTAGGGATGATTCTTTAAAATATCCACAACAATCAAGCAAGAAGATTCCGAGCATGTGAGTTTCAAAGTCAACTATGAGATTGTTCTTTACAGTCTTTCTTGGATAGCCATTAGGGAAGATATCGCAATTGTGAGAACTTCGTGCATCCACATTCATTTGTTCGTACCATGTCGATCTCAAATAACATTAGCCAAAAGAACCAACATATCAAAGACATAATGTTAGTCAACAGAAGGTTTTATTGTCTAATCATTGAATGTACAGTGTTAATGATTGTTACGAGTCCTAAGTCACTTGTTTGTCCAATAGTCCAATGACGCCGTGAAATGTTTCGTGAGTTAGTTAACTTTAAGTTTTAAAGTTTATTTTATCACTTATAGTTCACAACATATCAAACGATTAAGTTTATTAGTGACATTATTGGATTCGTGACGTATGATTCATTTATTTACAAGTTTGTACGCGAACAATTCATAATGAAGGTCAATCAAGGCTTAGGCGTAGGAATAGTAGCTTATGCGTAAACAAGAGAATACGCCAGACGCAGCTTATGCGTAGGATCCTTACTTACGCCGTAAGAAATGTTACGTAGGAAAAGGGAACCTTAAGCGTAGAGCTTACGTGTAGGCGTATATAAACCTTACGCGTAAGGCTTACTCGTAAGAGTAGACCTTATGATTCACTGCTTACATATCCTTCACAGATACGCCAGAAGTCCCATATGTAGAACCTTACGCCGTAAGATTTCTCCTACGATAACTTACGCCGTAAGGTGATCCTTATGCGTAGAGTAACAATGACCTTGATTCTGAGTTTTATGCGTAGCAAGCCTGAAATAAAATCATCATATCATCAATCTTAACATGTATATTCATTTTAAAGACAGATCATGGCATGAAACATTTCTAGCTTTACGCCAGAGAAAGTTATACGCCAGAGGTCAAAACCCTAGAGTTTAAGAATTACGCATATGATTTCTAGCCGTAGGAATTGCACCAAACATTTTCTCGTAGGTCTTATGTTGTGGAGTCTAATAACCAAGTTTTAACATCCAAATCGCAGAATCAAAAATACCCAAACCTAAGAACATTAAACCCTAAATCCCAATTTTTAATCAATTAGTGTTTCTGGGTTGTTATAAGGCCCGAAATCATCAATTCAACATTATATTAACATCACACAACAATCTTTTGACCAAAACATTCACATTTGAAAATACCCAAAACAACGATAACCCCTAATTTCACAAATCATTAATTCGTGATTCGGGTGAGTTTTGATGATTAAAACCGTATCATTGATGTATTAGAAACGTTGACACAATCTTTTAACCACAAACACAATCTTGATCATGTGTTCTATACGCATACGCCAGAACACAAAACAAGATTATACAACGTTTTGACCGTTGGATTCATGTAAAAATCAAAACCAATGTTTAAAAACATGTTAAGATTATGAAACAACTTACAAAATGATGATCCAAAACACAGATTTGATGAACGATTCTTAAGCGTAGGATGTTTTAGGTGTTAGTGTAATAAATGTGATGTGAAGAGTTAGGTGTGGGAGTTTTATTAAAAATACAACATTTTGACAGCTTTGGTCCCTCCACATTTTCCTTTTTCATACAAAGCCATTTAACTTCCATTTTGGTTACCAAACAAAGATTTTAAGAAAGAAACTTGACGACACCCCTCACTTAAGAAAATAATGAAAGGTTATAAATTTTAGTCCGAGGAGTGTCTTTGAACCGTAAAAGTTTACCACCACCATTGATAAAAGAAACAACCGAATAGATAACATGCAAGTACACGGATGTTTTGAAACAGCTTAAGTATTTATTTTTCTCCCCCTCAACACTTGATCAGAAAAATACTGAATTTTGAAAGATTAAAGTGTTGATGGAAGAAATGTACTTGCAATGTTGAAAGAAAATAGATAGAAGAATATTTTTGTTGTTTTATCGGATTTTATATTTTTGTATTTTGTTTTTGAAAAATTATTTACAAAAGAGATTTTGGTGTTTGATAGGTTTTTAAGACTGTTTTAGGAGGTCATCCAATTCCTCTTGAGTCAAACACCTCATACCAATCGGTGGACCAACTCATTAAACCTAGCGGGAGGCAAGGCTTTGGTGAGAAGATCTGCCAATTGGTATTCACTACCCACAAAATATAATTCAACAAGACTCGCTCCACGGATCCTTGATGAAATGATATCAAGATCGATGTGCTTTGATTTCGAAAGTGCCGAATCGAAGTTGCACGAGATCGCAATGGCACTCGATTGTCGCAAAGACATCGATTCTATCAAATACGTAAACATAGTCTTTGAGTTGTGTTCTCATCCAAATGACTTGAGCACAACATGCCGACATGGCTACATATTCTCGCTTCGTTGAGGACAGCGATTTACAATCCTGCTTCTTCGATTGCCATGACACCAGCTTATCACCAAGAAATTGTAAAGCTCCCAAGTACTTTTCCGTGAGTCTAAGCATCCCGCGGGTCGCGGCCTCAAAAGCGATTAGTTCAAAACCGTAATCCTTCGGATACCAGATCACCAAGTTAATGGTTCCCTTGATGTATCGGAGGATTCTTTTAGCCTCAGAGAGGTGGGTTTCAGCTTGGTCGCGACCGATAACGAGGAGCAAAGATATACGGCAAAGACAATATCAGTCCGCTAGTCGTTAGATACATGAGAGATCCAATAATATTACGGTATTTTGTAGGGTCCACCAATTTCCCATGTAAATCATGCCTAGCTTCTTGGTATGAGCCATTGGTGTGGCATAGGTGTCATGGGTTTTCATTCCAAATTTGTTTAACAATTCAAGGGCATATTTGGACTGACTCAAGAAAATACCACGGGTGATTGATGAACTTGCAGTCCTAGAAAGAACGTAAGTTCACCCATCATGGACATTTCAAAATTTTTCTTCATTAGTTTTGCAAAAGCGATTGAAAACTTTTTATGTGTAGACCCAAAAATGATGTCATCCACGTAAATTTGAACAATTAAGATATGTTCCCCGTGATATTGTATAAAAAGAGTTGGGTCAACCAAACCTTTGGTGAAATTATTGGCAATGAGGAAAGATGATAGCTTATCGTACCATGCCCGAGGAGCTTGTTTGAGACCATAGAGAGCTTTGTTCGCTTTGTAGACATGATTCGGAACTCGATCAACGAATCCATCCGGTTGACGACATAAACCGCTTTCTTTTTGTCCATTGAGAAAAAGCTTTGACATCCATCCATAGACCGCCATATTCATATGAGCCTAAATGCCGAAAAATCCTAACAATGCCTCAAGACGAGCAACCGGAGCAAAAGATTCTTCAAAGTCAATACCTCTTCCCCGACGATAACCCTTAGCCACCGTGACGTGACTTGTTTCGATAACATTTCCTTCAAAGATCCAATTTGTTTTTCCAAACCCATTTTAGACCAATGACGTAGACCCTTGTTGGTCTTTCAACCAGTTCCCATACTTCAAGACGCTTGAATTGGTTGAGTTCTTCTTGCATGGATTCAATCCAGTTGTCTTTTGTCATTGCGCCTTTGATGTTTTAGGTTCGATTGGCGGATGCTGAGTGCATAAATGCAATGTTCACCATCCGAGTGAAGACGCTTGTCTCAGTAACGATCCGGGTTGATTCGGGTTGCCAATAATATTTTCCAGAGGATGGTCTTTGTCCATCTATGTGTGGAGGGTTGATGTTGGTATACATTGTGCAGATTTTGAGGATTCAAATGGTTTGTTGAAGATTCTCGACATCGTGCAGCAAAGTCCTCATTAGCAAACGGGGTAAAGAACGCATTTGGATCAAAATCTGCAGGTGGGGGTACTTCATTCGAACATCATCACCGGTTCATCATTGTCGGAAGCGGTTTGTTCAACTGCTGTGTTGGAGTCAACTGGTGGTGCTTCTTCAACCGTAGTTGTTGTAGCGGTGTATCGTATAAGAGTATTATCGTTGAGCAGCCGAAACAAAGGATACACCGAGCACGCTCATCAATATCGCCACCAACAGGAGCAAATAACCTTTCCATTTGTTGACGAGTAAGTCGAGGGCTTGTTTCACCGATGATGGGGTTTGGGGAAGTTTAAGCGGTTGTGACCGGTTCCAAGTCGTTATACTCGTAAGCCATTTCCTGAAGTTCATCAAAATGAACATGAATCGTTTCCATAACCTCCTTTGTTCGACGATTCCAGATTCGAAAACCTTTAGAATTATCACAATATCCAATAAAGACTCCAATGTCGGCTTTGGCTTTGAGCTTTCCAAAGTCATCACGATCATTATTCGGATAGCAAAGAGATCCAAATACATGAAAGTGTTTGAGATTCGGTTTTCTGTTGTGGACAAGCTCAAAGGTGTTTTGTTGTGGCGTTTTGTAATCATAGAACGGTTTTGAGTATAGCATGCAGAGATACAGCTTCTGCCCATAAGTAATCTGGAAGTTTAGCATTGATTAACATTGTTCTTGCAGCTTCCACTAACGCTCGGTTTCGTCCTTTCAACAACCCGCTTTGTTCGTGTGCGTGCAATAGATGTCTGATGCTCAATTCCCACTTTCTCATAAAATTCACGAAGAGTTTGGTTAACAAATTCAGCCTTTGTCTGCTCGATTTGTCGAACGGTGTTTTGGAGCTGAACTTGTATTTTCGTGAGAAAGGTGATGATCATTTGTGGAGCTTGATCTTTGCTTCAAAGAAAGTAGACCCAAGTCCATGCGGAATAGTCATCAACAATTACTAAGATGTAGCGTTTGCCATTGATCGCTTGCACGCCAAGATCGGGCCACACAAATCCATGTGAAGAAGATGAAGCACATGCCGAGAGCTGTGTTCCACCTTTGAAGGAAAATGAGCACGAGTGCTTTTGCCTTGTTCACAAGCTGAGCAAAGGTGATCTTTAGAATACCGAAATCGTGGGAGTCCTTCAACTAGTTTGTGTCGAGCAAGGTTGGTGATGGTTTGAAAGTTTAGATGTGAGAGACGACGGTGCCATAGCCAGGATTTTGTTGATGTTGCCTTTGAAAGTAAGCAGATGGGAGAAGAAGCAACCATGTCTTGCATAGAGATAGTGTAAAGACTGGAATTACGCGAGCCGCACATAAGGTCATTTCCTTGTAGATCACTTAATGAAACAAGTTTTCTTCCCGAAAGCAACCTCCAATTCTCCATCACAAAATTGACCTACTAAAAACAGATTGTGACCGAGGCCTTCCACATAATAAACCCCGCTAATTTCGATGTTCCCATTGATATAGTCTCCGTAGCCCATGATAGCCGCGAAGTGATCATTCCCGAACCTGAAAGTGCCAATGAACTTTGCAATAAAGTTTGATAACAGTTTAAGGTTGCCTCTCATGTGTCGGGAACATCCGCTATCAACAATCCAGAGAATGATCTGTATCACCGCATTACACATAGACGCATAATGATGGAATAGAAGTAGATGTGGACCCCGAAATGTTAGAGGGTTCCGGAGCAGTTATAGTAGACATATACACATCAATAGCTTTAGGTATCCATTTAAATCCTAGTGTGTTATATATCCATTTCTGCCATCTCCAACTAGTATTTGCTTTAGTCTTAGTGAATGCACTAGGTGGTACTACATTCCTAGGAGGTGAAACCGGAGCTACAGTGGACAAAGAATGCGCTTAGAATCTAAAGAGGCGGTCTACCAAGCAATGCACTTAGAAAGATTAGTGGGCCTAGAGGTATTCTCGTTCTTAGGATTCCTTAAACGAGAGATGATAGCTTTAGCAACACATTTATCATGACAATCGGAATTCATACTTTTACAACAAATAACACAAGGTGCATCAGACTGAATATCAAAAGTACTTAACGGTTTAGCATTCGTTACATCACTATTTCTATTACATTTGCCAGACGCAATATCTATAGTGGAAGCAACGTGAGTCTTATTCATAGTCCTAGGGTGTTCTTCTACTTTAGCATTCTTGATTGATCTTTTCTTAGGTCGCAACTTCCTATTCTTCAATGTAGTGCTCTTAGGTCGTGAAGTGCGGACGCTTTGGAAAAGACAACTATTCCTCGCTTTCAAGAGAAGGAAGCACTAGCAACTTGTGATTTGGCAAGAGGATTCTAGGTTCATGATTACTAAGTGTTACTCGGGCTATTCTCTTAATCACGGTAGGCAGAAGTTGTTCATACTTTCCTAACATTTCTCTTAACTTGAAGATAGTGTGAATCGATCTTGATTTTCGTGATCAATATTTCCAAAGAAAATGCATAACTTCTTTAATGTGTGCAAGATAATGATCAAGTTCATTTGATGCTTCATCACGAGTCTTTTTGAGTAAATCAAATATGACACCATATTCCTTTTAACTTTTACAAGTTCTTGTTCATATTTTGAGATTTGACACTTAAAAGACACGCTTTGATCATCCAGTTGCTCAATTTTTGGATCGAAGTTTTGTCACGAATCGGGCGATTTTGTGTTTAAAAGCAAGTTGTTGATCGTGAATATCTTTTTGACACCAATTAAGACGACGTATTGCATTTGAAAGTTCGTTTGACAATCGCTTGTTTTCAACTTTTAAGGACTCGACCAAGCACATTATCGTGTTCTCAACATTTACCACAGAATCAACAAGTATCGCAGAGATATAATCAAATGCATATGACAAAGAATTCAATAGCACAACATTATGGACATCAGAACAGATGACATCTTCCAAGAGTCGATCAACATCTTTTCTCAACATTTTCTTTTTACGCTTAGTATTAGAAATAGATGTTTCTGTTTTCTCGAAAACAACCTTCATCAATCCAAGTTCCTTATGAAAGTCCTTTTCCCAAGACAATGCACAACTTTTCAAATTTTTAACATTTGGTAAAAGATTTTTCTAAAAATGTCTCTTTGTTCTCGCCAGAGGCTTATTGAAAATGTTGAACTTTGATTTCGTAATGATATTCTATCTCATGTTGTAAAGTTTTGAGGTCACCATGAAAATGGTCAAAATATCTAAGTATTTTGCGATTTTCATGTTTTGAGTTTACTTCACTGATGGAAGGTAAAGGACCATAAGTTTGTGCATAATCTGGTTTGGGATTAACATTAGAAGACTCGACGTTTTTTATGATAATCCTTGGTGTGTTAGAAGAACTGCTGGTGTGACGAAAGTGGCCGCATTTTTATAATTAAAAGGTTTGTTGTAAACAACATTTTCTAATTTTGATCGACTCTCGCCTTCTGCATCTAATTCCTCTTGACGATGATATTCAACAACACTCATAAATGTAATTATCAATTTTATATTCTCGTGACCGAAACTTCAGGATTTTGGTTTGAATGCTTTGGTTGAAAGCTTAGGTTTGTAATCAGCAAGATTTGGTCCATATCCATTTGGATTTGGTTTTAAAGTAAACTTTTCAATAGCTGTGACCGACTCGCCATGTTTGTAAACAACAGCTTTAAACTCTTTAAGTTTGTTTTGCAAGCCGATGATTTCTTCAAGATGATCATCTATTCGCTTCGTTGAATGCTTTTTGTATGCAGAGAACTGTTTTTGACAAGTTAACAACTCATTTTAGCTTTTTGATTTTCCAAGGTGAGAGCGTTAATTTGCTTTTTATGTTCATGTTTCAGCTTGTTCTATTTCGCATAACAAAGCATTCTTCGCGCTAGATCACGATCTGTCTTTCTAAATATTTTTCGCTTTTGATGAGATTTGGCAAAGGTCGCTTCAAAACCGCTTTTTCACGCTTTTTCTTGAGTTTTGTAAAAGTTGAGTTGCTTTTGTAAACATTCAAAATCCTTGGTTAACAGTGCATTTTTGCTTTTCAAGTCCCGATTAATTGCACGACATTCTTCCACTATGGTTTGTTGGTCTTGTATTAAACGAGCAAAATCTGATGAGGCAAAGTTCGGCGTGTTCAACGTGAGTCATGATCATTACTGAGATCCTCAAGTATAACCACGGAGTCAATTTGATTATCAAGGGAAACCGCTTGGTCATCTTGATCGTCAAATATAACTACGGGGTCTAGTTGAAAATCGCCGGAATGAGATGTGGACGACTCATTTTGAACATTCTGAGCCTTGCCGGATTCGGATGTTGGCGGAGATATGAGATCAGAGATAAATATGGTTTGTTCGGGTACCTGAGACAAGCCATCGCTGTCATACACCGGCCTGTGTCACTCATGTGTAACTCATGCATATTAGCCATCAACATAACAAATGCATTGGCTTGCAAGTCCTCCATATCATCATCCGAGTCAGCGATTTGCCATAAAGCTCGTTTCTTGTCTATGAGAGTTCCACCAGCTTCATCCTTAAGAGCCAAAAGAAGAGCCTCTTTGTGAAATAAGCACGCCCCTTGTCCTCGGCTTTGGGCATGCATTAGCCAAGTGTCCTTTCTCATTGCAGTTGTAGCATCGAAGACCATTCAACCCATTATGAGCATTTCCCTGTTCTACCACTTGAGCTCGATTGTTATTCCTACCCACAGCATTAAACCCTTGACCACCGCCCATCCGACGACCATAACCACGATTCTGAACTTCAACTCGCCCATTGTTCACAACAGCTTGATTCCTTGTGTTAGATGAGGAACTAATACGGTTGTTGGATTTGTTGGTATAACGGCTAAAGGCATTAGCAATCATAGCAAATCCTTGTTGCAATGCTTCGAACGGATCGATGTCCTCATTAGCTTCATTGACAAGTGCTTGAGCATTGTTGTTGTTGTATGGAACCAATTGAGTTTGTTGAGATTGAGGCTGTGAAGGATCATATGGTGTGATTGTAGCAGCTTGGTTGAGTTGCCGGTTGAGGAGAATAACTGTTTTGAGCATATAAAGCAAGTTGTTGATTTTCCGATGTGTCGGTGGAGCAAATTGAGCACGGAGAATCCTTTCCCTATCAACTTCCTTTTCATGAGGCTTCAAGTAATCGCACAACAATCCATATGTAGAATGATGCATATTCTTCGCTTGACGGAGAAAAATGACATACTTCTCCCATTCAGAACCAAGACTACTCAGGAACTTAGTATTCACCGCAATTCTTGGCATGATGATGTTGTGTTTATCCAAATCATTGATGATGTCTGAAAACGATGATGATAAGACTCTAGTGTCTCTCCGTGTTCAATCATGAAGTGTTCATAAGCCAAGTAAATTTTGGATTCCAAATCCTCCCGATTGAGTACAGATCCTTCCATAAGAAGATGAATATGATCCCACATTTCCTTTGCGCCTTTTGAGCATCAACTCTTCGAAGAATTGGGTTAGGTAATCCTAAGAGGATATATTGCATTGCAAGTTCATCAGCTTCATAGTGTAGAAGTTCCTCTGAGGATTCAAGTCCCAAGCAACAGTAGCAATGTTGGATTTGTTCATCTCTTGGTGGATTAGCATTTGGATCTCCGGGTACAATGACAATAAGCATCTCAAATGGACCTTCCAAGATAACCTTCTTTAAGAACTTTCCATGTGGCTTCTTTAGATCACAAAACCTAAAGAACCTTATCACCCATTGATCGTAGTTTCCTCGAGTGAGCATTGGAGGTCTATCAAGTGATCCAGCCTCATGAATTGATTGTTGGTTGCTTAAAGCTTCACACATCTTTGCAAACCAAGTGGGTTCCTTCATAGTGTTCCTTGATGGATGTTGATTGAATTCATTTGTGTAGGTTGAAGTTGAAGACTTGGTGGTGGTTGAACCATTTGAGGTTGTGGAATTGCACCAAGTTGTGGAGTATGTTGTTGATTAAATTGTTGTTGATAAATTGCTTGTTGTTGATTCCATTGTTGATGTTGTGGAGTTAGTTGTTGTTGACGTTGAGAATAAGTGTAAGGGAAATAGTTAGAGTATGGTGGTTGTGACATGTTGAAAACTTGTGTTGGTAAAAATGGATCTTTGTAGTCGAATGAACCTTTGTTGATGAAGTGTCCTTAGGCGTAGAAATCACAATAAACCAAGTAGCACTTATGCGTAAAAACACCAAAGTTACGCGTAACAATCAAGAGTTACACGTAGATTTAGCTTACGCGTAAGTAGGGTAAAGGCACTAAAGTTATGCGTAGACACAAAGTTAGGCGAAGAAAGTTAGGCGTAGGATTACCTTATGCGTAAGACTAGGCTTAGGCGTAAGATGAATCTTATGCGTAGGATTTCTACGCGTAAGCTTTATGCTTATGCGTAACTTTAGGGTTTTTGCCCAAATGATCTTTTACACTATCACAGTGCAAAAGATATCCAAAGTCGACGTATTTTCGGGCTTATCCAAGCAAGAAAACACGGAGTAAACCACGAAAACGAAGATCAAACCAAGGATAAAGTTACGCGTAAGATTAGGGTTTTGATACGCGTAATCTTACTCGTAAAAATGATTTTGCCAAAAGATGTTTCTAAACCAGATTTTGTGTGATGAAATAGCTTCAATAACACCAAAATGACACAAAAGTGTGAAACTTGATGATCCAAAGCTCTCAAAACGGTTACGCGTAGGTTTACACCCCTCGCTCAAAAACAAGCTTAAAAAAAACGTATATCCACGCATAAAGTTTGAAACTTTTTGCCAAAACAAGTATTTTAACACCTTAAAACGTTGAAAGTACAAGAATCTTGGATTAAAAGTGTAAAAACAAGTTTTTAAGCTTAACCAAAGTATCAACGTTATTCTACGCGTAAGACCAAAAACTTACTTCAAAAGCAATAACGATTCCCCCAACTATTAGGCGATTGATACCACTGTTAGGTCACTAGATTTACAACACAAGCTTCAATGAAAGAGATAGAGGCGGTTGAACACATTAAACACACACACATACGAACATAATAATACGGTTAGGCGTAGAGTGTAAAGAGAGTGAATAAAATGAACAACCAACCCTCAAGTGACGGTTATACAAGAGTATTTATAGGCAAAGAGCTAGGGCAACACTCCCACTCCTTCCCTTTTCCTTATTGGACATGGGCCTAAGCTTATGGGCCTTCTACATAAGCTAGACCTTAAACAAACATAAAGGCCATAATAAGCTACCTATTACATATGAGTAACTAACACTTGAATAAAGGTTTAGGAGTGATTCCAACATCTTCAATGGGGACTACGCGTATCCTGTGAAGGATATGCGTAAACAGTAACCTCTACGCATACAGTTCACTCTTACGAGTAAGCCTTACGTGTAAGGTTCCATATACGCTTACGCGTAAGCTTTATGCCTAAGGCCCTTTTTTCCTACGCGTAAGTCAAGAACCTACGCATAAGCTTATGCTTACATGTATAACCTTTCTGTTTACGCATAAACTTAGAATTTTACGCCTAAGCCTAAGATTAACCAAAATTATGAATTGTTACGCGTGCAAACTTGTAAATAAATAAATCATAATGCCACGAAACCAAAATGTCACTAATAAGCTAATGTTTAATAAGTTGTGAAAAATAAGTGAAAATTTGGACTTTAAAACTCAAAGTTAATCTACTCACGAAACTTATCACGACGTCTGTGGATTATTGGACTAACAAGTGACATTGGACTCGTAACAATCATCGACATATCACATTCAATAAATAGACATTAAATTCAACTGTTGACTAACGTAATGTCTTTCGATATGTTGGTTCTTTTGGCTAAATATCTTTCAGATCACGACATGGACGCTCAAATGCAAAATGTGGATGCACCAAATGTTCTCACTATTGAAGATATCTTCCCTCATGGTTACCCTATGAAGATCGGAAAGAACAACCTCAGAGTTGATTTTGATACCTTCTCTTGCTCTGAGTCTTCATGTCAGATTGCTGCGGATATTCTGAAGACTCACCCCTATCAGAACATGCTCACTAACTCTGCTACTGTACCAAAGATCTACATTCACCAATTATAGCATACAATGTAAAAGATCAAAGGTCAAAATGCTGTGACAGTGACACTTAACAACAAACAAGTCACCATCACACCAGCAGATTTGAGGGCCATTCTTCTTATTCCTATCATCGAACCTACGGATTACAATGCCACTCCAACTGAAGAGGTCGTACTCCAGTTCATGGTCGACATCGGCTATGATGAAGCTACCAGGGTAATCACAAAGCATTCATCTGTGGACCTCAAGAACATTCCCCCAGCCATGGAGAACCCTCTACATTATGATTGCAAAATCCGTTTCTGGACATAATAGTGGTCATGAGCATCCCAAGCTCATAGAACTACAAATATTTTGGGCTTTGGTCAATAAGAAAGACATAGAAGTTGAAGCTCTGATATGGGACGACATGATGACTTACCTTAAAAAGCTTGGCACCAAGATCCCGTATATCAGATACACCAAACTGTTGATCCAAAGAGCTCTAGGGTATAATCATGATATTCCCTTGAGACTTGATGACCCCAAACAACACTCCGTGTTGTATGAGCCCACACTCACTGTCAGATTTAAGGACTCTACAACAAAGAAACAAGGTGCAGTGCTGCCAGATTATCTTATTACTGATGATATCAAACAACTGTATTCGTACAAACGATATCTGGTAGTAGTTGAAGAAGGCAAAGTAGGTTTCCTTGATGAAAAGTCCGCTGGTACACCTACTAGGAAAACCAGGAGAGGCAGTGCAAGAAGCATTACAAGCACTGAGAGTACAAGGAAGTATCCCAAGAGGACTCATGTTCACAAAAGGAAAATTCCCTCTAAAGAAGCCATTCCTATTCCCAAACCTGAACCGCAACAAAAGCTTACGGACGAGGACTCCGAGGATACTGAAACGGACGAAGAGGTCATCTTCTCTGAAACTCCAACCGATGACACTCAAACAGTAGCAAAACCTCCCAGTCCAAAAGCTGATAAAGGTAAAGGTAAAACTCCAGTTGCTGAGCCAGAAGATGAGGAGAGCTCGGATGTAGAACAACTGGATAAAGACTACAGGAAAATGGTGAAGAATATCAGACTCCAACACGTTGCCAAAGAGTTCGTAAAGGAACAAACTCGTGGCCCCGGAGGGTCAAGTGGTGGTGCACTATCTTCACCAGTTCTTGATTCGGTTAATCAACCCGATAAGGGAACTGGTACACCACCCACGATCAACAACAACGGCGACTGGAGGACACTATCACCTATGAATTTGAGGAACCAGAAAAGGAAGAGACGGAGAAGATTTCTGATAAAGATGCTGAGGTTGCAGCTAAAGAAAAAGCAGATAAAGAAGCTCAAGCTCAAGCAGATGAAGAAGCCAGGATTAAGGCTGAAGAAATGGCTAAGTCTGGAAAAGATGACGAAGTTGATTATGATGACTTTCTTCTAGATAGCCCAACACGTTCCAAGGAACAAACTTCTAAGTTACCAAAAGACCCTGAGTCTCCTCATGTCTCATCATCATCAGACTCGTCCTCTCACTCTTCACCTCCACCATCCAAAGGCACAACCAGATCCACATCCAAGTCAGTGAAGAAACCAACCGACTCTTGGATATACCGGGCTAAGACAAAGATTGTCAATGCTTTCAAGCAAGTCAGGAAGAAAGACATGACCAACAAAAAGCTGAATCAACTCGCTGACAAAATCAACTTTCTTCAAAACGAGATAAACGAGTTGTTGAAAGAAAGAGAGCATATCCAGAAGTTTATCAAAGGAGATTTCCAAAAGGAAATGGAGAAGACGGCAAGAGAATATACTCACAAGCTTCTTCTCGACACTGTCCCTGGTGTGACAAGGGAGGTATTTTCCAGACAACTTACTCCAAATATCGTCGCATTGGTTAAACATACAATGGCCAAAGAACCTGATCTCTCTGAAGCTGAGTTAATTGCAAAATTGGTGATGCAAATGTCAAAACGATCTGCAAATTTTACTTCGGATGAAGCTAAATTCTTTGAGGGTCTACTAGCTTATCAACTCAGGTCTTCATGCAAAGAGTCAGCAGGTCAACCTAAACGACCAAGAGATGACGATGACAAGGACAAGGATTCTGCACCAAAACGTCCAAAACAAACTGGAGAATCCTCGTCCATGCACCACCACCCCAAAGGACTCCAACCGAAAGAAGATCACCACCAAGTTCTGTTGCTGCTGATAAACCTCAGGACTTTGAGTTACCACCATCCACAGAGAAAACCGGTGATCATTTCGAATACACTGGTAGTGACGATGAAGAGTTCCATGAGCCCCAACAACAACCCACCTCTCCTACCACAACAAAGAAACCAGAATCCTCATCTAAGCCAAAGAAGAAGAAGACGAAGACAAATGTTCTCTCATGGCTAGATGATGATACAACTAAAGAATATTACTGGTTTTCCAGACTTTGTGATGCTACTCCCTCACTACCAGAAGGTCAAGAAATGGTAGAAGGACGTACTATGGAGCATGTGAAGTTGATTCAAGAACAATTCAGAGTATAGAAGATGATTAAGGCTGAGCTAAGACGAATAAAGAATGATGCCTTCCAACTGTTTAAAGATAGCTCTGAAAGTGCAATCGAAGTTGAATACCATCTCGAAAACATTGCACGAGCCATGTCGAACAATATCGATTGGCTCAATTCCGAAGCTAACATCGACTTCACCAGAAAAGACAAAGCTCCATTCTACACAGACTGGACAAGACCTCTACCTACAATTGGCCAACCGGATTAACTCAAGATTCCATTCCGTTATTTCTTCAAAAACGACCTAGAATTTCTTCTACACGGTAGCGATGTCTCCAAGAAATACTGTTAGCCTTAATAGTTTATATTAGAAGTGATGGTCATTCACATTTAGGAACTTTGTAACGTGTGTTAGATATCATGATAGAATAGTCAACGGGCTCGTGGATTGGACTAAGCTAAATGGCTAGGCGTTATGATAAGCTTGCCTTGTATAAGTCCAAGTAACCCAATCCAATCCAAGTCCATATCCACGGCCCATAGAAAGCCTTTTAGGGCATCATGTATTCCAACTATAAATACCCCTCAAATGGTGATTTGAGGGGTGTGCTTGAGTGTGTGTGTGTGTGTATTCTTTGAAGCAATACAACTTATTGTGTTCATCTTTCTCTCACAACATACACGGTTTTATAAACATCAAGTCACCAACATCTTAATCTTTCCTTCTTTATTTACGCATATGTTTGTGTTTGTGTTGTTCGTGTTTTACGCATAACGTGTTGGGTTTGTGATAAGGTTGATAGATTTAAGGTCCTACAATTGGTATCAATCGCCAAACAATGGTTTAGGAGTGTTTTGGTTGAAGTTTTTTTGTTGTAGTGTACGCGTAGTGTTCGTTCTCAAAGATTCACGCATAAAACTTTAATTTTTGCACTTAAATCTTCAAGATTCTTATGGTCTAAGGTTTATATAGTGTTAAAGATTCTAGTTTTGGAAAAAAGTTCGAAACTTTATGTGTTTTACATCGTTTTTAAACTAGTTTTTGGTTCGTTGTTCATTTCTTCGTGTAAGCACAAAAAGCATTTTGGGTGTTTTTGGTCAAAACAATCTTGTTATTTGAGTGTTTTTAAGGCTGTTTGTGCATCAGAAATTGGTTGAATCATTGGAACTTTTTTACGCGTAAGTCAAAACCCTAGTTTTATGCGTAATAAAGTCAAAACCCTTTTTCTACGTATAAGTTTCTACGCATAACTTTTTGGTGAAGAATCTTCGTGCAAAAACGGTGACTCAGTGCTTCCCTCACTTGGATAAGTCTGTGGAACACTTCGACTTTCGGATATCTTTTACGCTGTGACAGTGTAAAGGATTTTTGGTTTTAAACCAACTCTTACGCATAAGCAGAAAGCTTACGAGTAAGCACTCTACGCATAAGTTAACTCTTACGCGTAAGGTACTTTACTTCTACGCTTAAAGTTTACGCCTAAGACTTACGTTTAACCTTAGGTTTACGCATAAGAATCCTACGCCTAAGCTCTTTACGTATAAGGAATCCTACGCATAAGCACTCATTTCTACGCTTAATAACTGGTTTACGAGTAAGATTTTGAGCAAAACTTCAAACGGCTATAACTTTTGAACCGTAACTCCGTTTTCAGCGTTCTACCCATCAAAACGACCGTGAGATCGAGGAGAATGACACGCCAAATGAACTAAACTAAAGTTCATTCGGGTCAACCTTCAAGTCCTAAAAACGCTCCGAAAAGAAGTTATTGAGGTTTTAAGTTTTTAGACCAAATTTTCACTACAACAACCAAGCTTAATCGTCATCAATCACAACTCCTTTATCGTTGAATCGATCCTACATCAACTTTATCATATCATACCTTCATCAATGGCAACTCAACAAGACATTGATGCAGCCGGTGCCGAAAACCGTCCTCCTATGTTGGAAAAAGGTGGTTATCTTCAATGGACAAGTCGTATGCTTCGTTACATCAAGACCAAACCTAATGGAAAATTGATGATTCAATCCATTCAGAATGGACCCTTCATACCTCGACAAGTCCAAGACCCTGGAAATGCTGATGCAACACCTCCCGTCCCACCATTTTTTCGTCTTCAAATAGAATCAGATTACTCTGAAGAGGATCAGAAACAAGTCGAAGCAGATGACATGGCAATTCATATTATACAACTGGGTTTACCAAGAGACATCTTTGCTGCCAGAGACAGTTGTGAAACTGCTTTCGATATGTGGGAACGTGTTAGACGGCTTTGTCATGGAACGTAAATTGGTCAACAAGACAAAGAGAACAAGTTGCTAACTGCATGGGAGAAGTTTACATCTACTCCAGGAGAATCCATTGAATCCTACTATGGAAGGTTCTGAACTTTAATGAATGAGCTGATCAGAAACAAGTTGACACCCGAACTATCGCAACATCAAGTTCTGGAACAATCTACCAGAAGAATGGGGACGATATGTCACTATTGTCAACCAAACAAAAGACTTACATCAGGTGAACTTTGATCAACTCAACGATTTTCTGAAACAAAACCAGAATGAAGTGAATGAAGTCAGGAAAGAAAGATTAGCAAAGAATCATGATCCATTGGCACTCATTGCAAAGACTCAAACTCCCATGAATACACAACAACAAGCTTCATCATCTTCCACTAACAACAACGTGCAACAATACATTCCACAACAACAAGCTATTTTCCCTCCTCAACAACATGTCTATCCAGAACAACAAGTCATTCAACAACAACAGTATCCACAATACCAGGAACAAGGAATCACTGATCCTGCACTTGAACAAGAAGAAGCTTTGTCACAAGCATTTGCATTTTTGGGTAAAGCATTCATAAGTCGCTATTCCACACCAACTAACAACAACCAAAGGATTTCATCAAACACTCGCAACAGGAAAATTGCACAGCCGGGTGTCAATATGGGTCATCAAGGACAAATTGTTGGAGTTATTGGGAATCAGCAGGGATATGCTACTGGATTTCGCATAGGTAATTAGGCGGTTCCGAATCAGGGTTATCAGTTGGGTCAGAATGTTGGAAATCAAATGGGTCAGAATCTTGGGAATAGAGCAGTGGGTAATCAGAATGGGAATGTTGCAGCTCCAATCGTTGGGAATTATGGAAATGTGAATCAGGGTAATCAGATTAAGTGTTATAACTATCAAGGAGTGGGTCACATGGCAAGGAATTGTCCAACTAAGCCGAAAAAGAAGGATTTTGCGTATCTTCAGAAAGCTATCATGTTGGTACAAAAGGAACAATCTGGACTTCAATTGAGTGCTGAGGAACATGACTTTATGGCTATGATGGATGATTTGGAAGACCTCGAGGAAATCAATGCGAACTGCATCTTCATGGCAAATCTTCAGGAAACTAAGTACGACACTGACTCTGACGCACCTCCTGTCTACGACGCCAATGCAGTATCTGAGGTACCAATCATTGATCCATGCTATAACAATGTCATATTTGATGTGTTTACTCATGACGAACAGCATTCTGTGACGCCAGCACCTACTTATGATACATACATGGACAATCCGAGTTGTAGCAATACTAACTCTGAAACTCCATATGTGGATCCTAGTGGAGGCTGTGTGGCACAAAATACTAAGACTGATGAGGAAAAACGTGCTTATTTTGAATCATTAATCAATAACTGTGGCATTGAAATCGAGAAAGTTAAAAAGGTCAATCGCGAAGTTAAGGCCGCGAATGCTATATTGACCGATGAGCTTGAGAGTTACAAGGAGAACGCAAAAGCCTTTGAATTTCAGAAAAACAAATAATCAGAATTAGAAATTGGTTATCGAAATTTGGTTTCTAAAGAAAAAGAATTGCAAATAAAGTATAACACACTTGATGTGAATTTGAACTTGAAAATTAAATCTTTAAACAAGGAAATTTCAGATCTAAATGACCAACTTTCAAAACAAAAATCATTGTTTTCTGATCTTGAAAAAGAAAAGAAGCAGTTGATTACTGATTTTTCAAAACGAGAAGATTCTCTTCTTGATGAAATTCTTGACAAAAATGAGAAAATCAAATCCTTGGAAAATTTGCTTCTTACAACGGGTCATTCAGCTAAATCAAACAAGATGCTTTCTAATCAAGTAAATCCACGTTTTCATACTTCACATAGAATGGCACTTGGTAACGACCCTTCTTCGTTCCTCAAGAAAGCTCAGAAACCTAAGAATGTGTTAAATAATGGAAGTGCTTTACATGAACCCATAATTGTTCGTGATTCTCTTGAAACGTTAGAACTATCTAAGGAGAGCAGAGAAAGAATGAAACAAAAAGGTCCGGAAATCAAACCTATTGACTATAACAAATGGAACAAACTTTCTGGAATCACTTTTGTCAATCAAAAAGAAAAGTCAAAGTTCTCCATCACACCAAATGTTTCAAACAAAGAGTCAACACCTGTTTCAAAATCTGTTTCAAAGCCAGTCGTTGTCTCAAAATCTCTTTCGAACATTGAACAAATGTCTTCAAACAATCCTTTTAACTCAAGTGATGCGAGAAGTATTTTAGACAATGTCAAAAACGAGAATTGCGGATCTTCAAGAAACTGTTAAAACTAAAACCATTATTACACCTAATAACTGGTTCTCTAGTTTTGATATTGAACAGAGAAAGTTTTTTGAAACTCAAATTGCCCCTCAGCTGAATAACATCAACTCTAGGGTAATTCATTTTGAACAAGCCTTTTTGAAAGAAACAGCTGACTTTGTCAAGGACCATAAATCCCTGGTAAAGCAAGCTAATGACTATGTGGAACAAATCAAAGTTTTGGAAACTATAAATGACTCTCTCTTCGAAGATGTTCTGACTACTGATATTATGTCCACTATTTTGCAAACATATTCTGTTGAAGATCATGAAAGACTCCAGTCTGAGACCTCCGAAATTGTTTCAAAATATGAAAAAGCTCTTGAAAAACTTAAAAAAGAAAATGTCTCATATTTTAAACAACATGATCGAAAAACTGAGGAATGCAAGTATGACAAACTGTCGTATGAGCGTGCCTACAATGACATGAAAGCGAAAAATGATCTTTTGAGGGCTCAGCTGGAAAGTCAAAAGGAAAGGCAGTGGATACTGTGATTACAAAACCATTGACTGCGGAGAAAGCAAATGATCCCAAACCAGTTTCCAAACCAAAAATGTCTATTTCTATGCCTCCTCCAAAAGTCAATGAGAAAAATGTTTCATCAAAACCAGTCACTCCACCTGCCCTACCTAAACAACATGTTGATAAAGGAAAAGCGGTTATCGAGAAACCAAAAGTTTTAGCACCTGGACTTTTTAAGATGAGTACCACTAATGCGTCTGCCTCCACATCTAAAACATATGGAACAAACGACATAAATTTAGATAAGCACTCTAAAAAGACTAGGAAAGCTGAAACCACTTCTCTTGATAACATAGTGAATCCTAATGAGTGTGCCTTACCTTCTACAGGACTAGGAAGCACCTCTAGGAGCAGCAGACTAAAGCCTAAGAGCAATAAAAGGAACAATAGAGTATCGCGTGCCTCTAAGAGTAGTAGCTTGAATAAAGAGAAGAAAGTAGAATAACCCTTAGGAATTTACCGCTTTGTAATAAGAAAGACATTTCATCTAAATGTACTGAACCTATGAAATCTGCTAAGTTTAATGAATCTGTTGAATCTGTTTATTTAACTTGCAAGAAATCTTTATCTAATGTTCATGATGATTGTGTTTCTAAGAATGAGATTGTTAAGCCTGTTCAGAAGAATGTTCCTAAAAGAACTTATGCTAAACGAGTAGGAAGACTAGTTGCAAGACTTAGGCTTTACACTACTGATAGGAAGCATAGTGCTTACTTTAGGGATGACATTTGGAAACCTACGGGTAGAACTTTCACACTCCAGAATGGTAGAATGAGTAAAGAACCTGCTTTCCCAGTAGATAACTTCTTTGAGTGTGATCAGGATTTTACCTCTAACCCAAAGGAACCAAAATCAAAACGGTTTCCAAAATCTTCCTCTTCTGTTATTGGCAGGTTATCGAAATATGTCTTTGGATCGTCGACTCGGGTTGCTCCAAGCACATGACCGGGAATCTGAAGCTGCTGATCAATTTCGTCTGGAAATTCATGGGAACCGTACGTTTCGGAAATGATCATGTAGCAGCTATCATGGGTTATGGAGATCTACCTTTTGGAAATTATTTGATCACTCATGTTTACTATGTCGAAGGATTGGGACACAATTTGTTTTCAGTCGGGCAGTTCTGTGATGCAGATTTAGAGGTTGCTTTTAGGAAAAATGCTTGCTTCGTTAGAAACTTGGATGGCACTGATCTCTTAAATGGGAATCGGGATACAAAATTGTATGCTATCGACATCAATCAAATGGCCTCTTCATCACCAATATGTCTTATGACACGAGCATCCGGAACACAGTCCTGGTTGTGGCACAGACGGTTATCCCATCTCAATTTCGACACCATCAACAAAATTGCCAAAGACAACATCGTCAACGGACTTCCAAAGTTCAAATACACCAAGGATCACTTATGTCCATCATGCGAACAAGGAAAAAGCAAAAGAGCATCATATAAACCCAAATCCGTACCTAGTTCGGAAGCAAAGTTGCATATGTTGCACATGGACTTATGTGGCCCAATGAGAGTTGAAAGCATTAATGGGAAAAAGTATATTCTTGTTATCGTCGATGATTATTCAAGATATACATGGGTTAGGTTTCTGAGATCAAAAGACGAAGCACCAGGCATCATCATCACCTTTCTGAAACGAATTCAAGTACTTCTTCAAACTCCAGTAAGGGTTGTAAGAACAGACAATGGCACTGAATTCACAAATCAGGAGTTAAGATCTTATTTTGAAGATGTTGGAATTACACATCAGACATCAGTTGTTAGAACTCCACAGCAGAATGGGGTAGTTGAAAGAAGAAATAGAACTCTTGTGGAAGCTGCTCGCACAATGCTAATCTATTCTAGTGCACCGTTATTTCTATGGGCTGATGATGTTGCCACTGCTTGTTTCACTCAGAACCGATCCCTAATCCATCCTAGATTCAATAAAACCCCATATGAGCTTGTGAACAACAGAAAACCGGATATCTCTTACTTTCACGTGTTTGGCGCTTTGTGCTATCCTCGAGGGCATTCAGGGTGTATAACAGAAGGACTACGAGGATCATGGAGACGATGAATGTGAAGTTTGACGAACTTTCACATATGGCTTCTGAGAGACTCGCTCTAGAACCCGCACTAAACCAGCAGACTTCTGGACACATCAGTTCAGGACTCGTACCTCAAAGAGCTCAATCAACTTCGCTTGACAATCCTAAAGAACAAGAATGGGAGAATTTCTTCGAGTTAATGTTCGATGAATACTATGGTGGAACGTCGACAAATGCATCAAACCATCATTCCGCTGCACCCGCTCAAAATCATCCACCACCACCAACATAAGATGCATCTACAACGGTCGAAACCAATGTACCAACTCCATCAACATCATCTACATCTACTCCGGTTATTGTACCCATTCTACCAGCAGTTGATGAGCAAAACCAACACCAGAACGATACAACGTTAGATGAAGACTTATTTGAAAACCCGTTTGCTACGGAATCAGCTGAATCATCTTCATGCTTACGAGAACCATCTAACTCGCATACGTATAACCAACGGTATCCTTCTACTCTAAAGTGGACAAAAGACCACCCAATTGAACAAGTTATTGGTGAACCTTCAAGGCCAATTCAGACGAGACGCCAACTTGCCACCGATTGCGACTTATGTATTTACCTTTGCTCAATTAGCAATATCGAGCCAAAGAACATTCGTGAGGCAATGGCAGATCCCGCATGGATAGAAGCAATGCAGGAGGAACTTCTCCAATACCGTCTACATGAATCTTGGGAAATGGTTCCAAGACCCATTGACGTTCGCGTCATTGATCTCAAATGGTTATAGAAGAACAAAAGGGATGAAGAGATGACTGTAATTCGCAACAAATCTCATCTTGTGGCCAAAGGATACAGACAAGTGGAAGGGATAGACTTTGAAGAGTCATTCGCGTCGGTAGCTAGACTTGAAGCAGTCAAGATATTCTTAGCCTATGCAGCTCACAAAAACATCGCGGTTTATCAGATGGACATTAAGACCGCGTTCTTGAATGGAACTCTGAAAGAAGAAGTGTACGTGAGTCAGCCAGAAGGCTTCATAGACATGGAAAATCCGCACTACGTCCTACAAACTCAAAAAGGCAATCTATGGATTGAAACAAGCTCGAGAGCGTGGTATGACGAACTGTCCTCTTTCCTTATCCAAAATAATTTCACCAAAGGCACAGTTGATCCTACCTTGTTTACACAAAAATGCAAAAACGACATTTTGATTGTTCAGATTTATGTGGACGACATCATCTTTGGGTCCACTAATCCGAATCTTTCAAAACATTTTGAAAATCTCATGAAAAGCAAATTTGAAATGTCCATGATGGGGGAACTAAAATTCTTTCTTGGTTTACAAATACATCAATCCCCTTGTGGAATTTTTATAAATCAAGCTAAATACACAACTGAGATTTTGAAAAATCATGGTATGGATAATTGTGATTCGGTCGGAACACCAATGGTAACTTCACCAAAAATTGGAGCCGATTTGTTTGGGAAACCTATTGATCCGAAGAAATATCGGAGCATGATTGGTTCTCTCATGTACCTTACTGCTAGTCGACCCGATATTCATTTTGATGTTTGCTTATTAGCACGGTTTCAGGCAAAGCCTACCGAACTGCACCTCAAAGAGGTTAAAAGGATCTTTCGGTACCTGAAGACATCCATTCACATGGGACTTTGGTATCCAAAGGAATCCGGATTTGATCTAATTGCCTTTTCAGATGCGGACCACGCAGGTGATCAAGTTACACCAAAAAGTACATCTGGAGGAGCACAATTTTTGGGTGAAAAGTTAGTAAGCTGGTCTTCAAAGAAACAAGATTGCACTGCACTTTCAACCGCTGAAGCCGAGTATGTGTCTCTATCTGCGTGTTGTGCTCAAGTTCTATGGATGAGA
The DNA here is from genome assembly GCA_910596185.1 of Chrysanthemum makinoi. Classification (NCBI taxonomy): domain Eukaryota; kingdom Viridiplantae; phylum Streptophyta; class Magnoliopsida; order Asterales; family Asteraceae; genus Chrysanthemum; species Chrysanthemum makinoi. The sequence continues at coordinate 224,822,511 of OU343224.1, read as the reverse complement.
ACACAACTCACAGATTATGGCTTTACTTTCGATAAAATACCTATGTATTGTGACTCGAAAAGTGCCATAGCCATATCATGCAATCCTGTTCATCACTCAAAGACTAAGCATATCCGTGTCCGCTATCACTTCATCAAAGAGTACGTCGAAAATGGTACTGTTGAATTATTCTTCGTGAAGACTGATTACCAACTCGCCGATCTATTTACTAAAGCCCTTCCAAAAGAAAGGTTTGACGATTTAGTTCGACGAATTGGAATGCGAAGCCTAACCCCTGAGGAGTTAGAACGTCTTCTCGAATCTTCTTGAAAATGATTTTTCCAAAAAGCTTCGCTGTAAATATTTTTGAAAAACAAAATACAAAATTTGAAAAACCAACAAAAGCAAAATATAAAAATATAAAACTTTCAAAAATACAAAAACAATAGAAAATCAAAAATCCAAAAATATTCTTCTCACGACATGTCTCTCGTATAATCGATATTCTGTACGTTTCTAGAAATGTCATTCAACAATGATACGGGTATGTACAGATGCTTGAGCGAGAGTTCTTTAATGTTTTTCAAAACATGTCGTTTCTAAAAATTTCCTCAAAAATGGCTTTCGTATACTTCAGTATGAAACCCGGACTAAAATGATGACTTTTGATTATATTTCAAATCAAAACTCGTGCTTTTATAGAAAAATCAAGTGTACGCTTCAGTGCACTACATTCAAAAATGGTGAGAAATCATCATCATCTTGAGCACCTTTTCGAGATTGTTCAAAAAGATTTTCAAAATCTTTCAAAATATTTTGTGCTCAAGATAACTCCCTCTAAAACCCTTTAATTGAATATGCTTTATTAAAGGGGGAGTATAAAACTAAAATGTTCCAAATTCATGCTTAAATCAAATCCGTTTGTCTCCCCAAAAGATTCTAAAATGTTGGTTAATCCGTTGATATCAAAAATATCACGAATATGCTATTTTTGAGGGGGAGGAGACGTGATTAAAATGTGATCAAAATGCTTAATGATCGGTGTTTGAATCTCAAAATGAGCTCGACTCAGACGGAACCAATGAATTGACGGGAATCAATGTTAGTAAATGTACCATCTCGAGAAACTTGTGATAGATATGCACCTTCATGGGTCTAACCTCCTTTTCAAGGAGTGTTTACAACTTCAAGTTAGTTATTAGAGCTAGTTGTCACCTAAAAACTGACAATGGAACTCTTTAACTAGGCAACGTAACCGTGTCTCGTGGGGAATTGTCTATCATGAGCCGATCAATTCAAAAAGTGCGATCTTAACCCTCGATGTGCAGATTTTTGTTAAAACTCATAAGCACATGTGAAGGGGGAGTGTTTCTGAAAATATAAAACTCGCGGAGTGTCTCAAACATGTTTTCTATCATAAACACTCTGTGAGATTTTCAAGAAAAATGGTTTTATGGCAACATGGGACAGTCATGGAGTTATAAGGTGACTAAGGATAGGAAATCCGTCCTATGATCCGCCAGAGCCGGAGGGATCTACCCAAGGAAATCACAAATAGTTAGTATTAGAAGTCCTTAGGAATGATTGAAAAAAGGAGTAATGTGAGAAAGGAGAAAGAAGGGGTTGAAGAATTAAAAAGAAATGTAATGAAAAAGGGTGAAAAGAAATAGCCCTCCATATTCAACCTTAGGGCAGAAACCGGGTTCAATTCATCTGCTACTGGTTGTCACTAGATGACACTGGTATTGAAGACCAAGACGTCATGGACCCAGTGACGCACTGCACTAAACCTTCTAGCCACTCAATTCCTCTCAAAAGGGATTTGTTTCATTCTCATTGGGAACCCTACATAATCTATCGACTTTCTCTTAGAGATCGTTGGTATTGAAGAAGGAGACCCTCTCCCTAGTCTCCGCTCAAGAAAACCAAAATGCACTAATTGAGTCTAGAGCCACGAGATTCATCAAAAGATCTCATAGGAACACATGACATGACATCGCTTGTTGTTCATCATTAAGGGCACAAGTGATATATTCTAGAGTCCTACGCAGATCTTAGCAATCTGCCAGAACATTTATGAGAAGTTTCACATCTGTGATCTTCAGTGATTGAATGGAAACTCCTGCCAGGGTCAACATCAAGCAGCCCTGACAGCAGGTCACTTCGGTAACTCCCCGTGGATTACGCTTAGTGTGTCTCAAACGGTCTACAGTCGTGAGGTGATGCTTCAGTGTACCTCAGCTACTCATCTGAACTGTAGATGTACTTCGGTATATCGCGTTATCTCACTTGTGGGACTCTATTTCAGGAACGGCCCTTGTGAGAATTAGAGACGTGTTTTCACACTATGTTGTTAACACCCTCGAAATTCAAACTTGTAAGTGCCGGAATCCGCTTATTACTAACCTGGTTTATGTTTTCTTCTTAAGGAAGCTCCGGAGCGGATTGATCGTGCAGACTCTCCACATGCTCGTACCAACATCACATGAAAGTTCTCATCAAAATCAAAGGCAACGCAAAGTTAAAGATGATTCTTCGTCAATGTCAAAGAATCTACAAAGTTTAAAGACTCGAGAACTACATCATTGGTAACCAAAAGACAAATAGAAGTGTGAGCATGGTGGAAAAAGACATGGAGACACCTAACCAAAGAAGTTGACAAAGCATAACCATGGCTCTATACCACATTAACTGATCACAAAGCATGAAGGAACAAATAATTAAAACTATTCTATATCTACACACAAAGTTCTAGCTCGAGAAAAGTAAAGACCTAATCAAGTGGAGCATCATTTGAATGACCACCCCTTAGGGGGAGATTGTTAGCCTTAATAGTTTATATTAGAAGTGATGGTCATTCACATTTACGAACTTTGTAACGTGTGTTAGATATCATGATAGAATAGTCAACGGGCTCGTGGATTGGACTAAGCTAAATGGCTAGGCGTTATGATAAGCTTGCCTTGTATAAGTCCAAGTAACCCAATCCAATCCAAGTCCATATCCACGGCCCATAGAAAGCCTTTTAGGGCATCATGTATTCCAACTATAAATACCCCTCAAATGGTCATTTGAGGGGTGTGCTTGAGTGTGTGTGTGTGTGTGTGTTTTCTTTGAAGCAATACAACTTATTGTGTTCATCTTTCTCTCACAACATACACGGTTTTATAAACATCAAGTCACCAACATCTTAATCTTTCCTTCTTTATTTACGCATATGTTTGTGTTTGTGTTGTTCGTGTTTTACGCATAACGTGTTGGGTTTGTGATAAGGTTGATAGATTTAAGGTCCTACAAATACGCTACATCACTCACACTTCCTTTCCCTGCAGCTATATACTCCGACAGCATAGCCATCGAGGAAAATGCTACTCACATGTTTGCCAACAGAGTGGAAAAGTATGACCTTGATGCAATGTATGGGATTCACCATTGGCCTGAACGCCGAAGAATCTTCTACAAAATCTTCCAGGTTCAAACGTCGAAACACGAAGTGTTTAGTGACAAGCGGATTGTTGCTATTAAGCATGTTACTCTCTCGTCAAAGTGGGATTACACTTTCCTCAAGAAAATAGTGGTCAAACGTCAAGACGAAGAGGACTATGAATTCTGTGAAGCGGATTTTCAAAGATTGTCTCTTAACGACATTGAATATATGTATCTCGTAAAGGTACAGGGACGAATGCGACATTTCTCTACAGAAATCCAACGTGAGTTCATCAAGTCGTTGTTAATCTTCATCAGAAGCATAGTGATCCAGGAATGTGTAGAGGACATTCAGCTTGCCGTGGAATCGTATCAGACTCATGTTAACCTCACTAAACCACAACTCGACCTTCCAGACATTAACAAACTTCCTCAGTACACACTTATCAGCAAACCATTTGGAGTAGTCTACTGCAATGAACTACATCGAAATTGCTTAATGGCGTGCAGAGAGTTTCATAAGTTTGGGGATCATACACTGAAGAACGTCAGGGATGGTTTAGCTTATCGGTTAAAGGAGATACATGAAGGCATAGGGTCGAAGAAGAGATGCAATTCGAAGGAGAAAAGGGATGTTAAGAGGATCATCACTCGTATCGATGAAAGGTTGCTCAGAAGGGACCCGTTCAGAACGTTGGAGAGTTTCGTAGGTGGTCGTCCCAGCATTTCTCTCACAGGCTATCAACGTCTAGAACGCATTCCTGGAGTTATTGTTGGACTACCGGATTCTCCTGGTAACCCTTGATTTGTTTCATTATCATTACTTGGTTGTGTGATTTATATTTAACAATGGATTGTGCACACATAACAGTGTACAACCCGTACTTGTAATGAAAGGACCCTGTGGTATGCTTCAGTGCCACAATCCTTATAAAAGGAGCGAAAGCTTCTTACTTTTGAGTAAAACTAATCAAAACTTTCACTTTCAAAGTTTTGCTTAAAAGAACAAGTACTTCCCTTTATAATTTTCAAAACCTCAAAAGTTAATATCACTTATTAAGGGGGAGTATTTGATTAAAACTTTGTTCACAAATTGTTCTTCATGGTAATCTTCCCGCAAAACTCGAAATGGACATATTCGATATCAAAAATTCGTCAAAAATAACATTTATATGCCATTTTTGAGGGGGAGAAAAATTATGTGATAAGAAATATGTTGTGAGTTGCAAAAGAATCTTTGTGTGAATAGACTTAACCAACGAATTGACAAACTCTGAAATGTTAGTAACTCGAAAAGACTTGTCCCGAACGGGTAATAATTTCACGCTAGTTCGCTAGTGATGTAAACGTGTCTCGCAAAGGACTTGTCGTAGTAGAATGTACCATTCGAGAATTCTTGGTAGACATGAACTTTGTCGGGTTTGACAACCTTTCGAGGTTGTCCACACCTTCAAGGTAGTTACTAGAGCTAGTTGTCACCTAAAAGCTGACAATGTAACTCTTTAACTATGCAACGTAACCGTGTCTCGTGGGGAATTGTCTATCATGAGTTGATCAATTCAAAAGTGCGCGCTCTTCTCTCACCGTGCGGATTTCAGTCAAAACTCTTAAGCACGTGTGGAGGGGGAGTAATTATGCAAAATCTTAAAACTCTCAAACAGTGGTATTAAATGCTTTTACTCATAAGCACTGTGAGAGATTTTCAATGAAAATGGTTTTATGGCAACATAGGTTAGTCATGGAGTTATAAGGTGACTAAGGTTAGGTATAATCGTCCTATGATCCGTCAGAGCCGGAGGGATCTATCCAAGGACACCACCAATAGATAGAATTAGAAGTCCTTAGGTATGATTATAAAAAGGAGAAAAAGAGAATCGGAGAAAGAAGGAGTTGAAGAATTAAAAAGAAATGCAAAGAAAAGGGTCAAAAGAAATAGCCCTTCAGGTTATTCAACTTAGGGCAGATACCGGGTTCAATTCATATGCTACTGCTTGTCACTTTATGACGCCGGTATTGATGATCAAATTCGTCATGGACCCAATGACGCATGCACTAAACCTCCTTAACCACTCAAGTTTCTCTCAACAGAAGCTTGTTTCATTCTCACAGGGAACCCTACATAAACTATCGGCTTTCTCTTAGAGATTGCTGGTATTGTAGCAAGGAGACCCTCTCCCTTGTCTCCGCTCAGGAAAACCAAAGCGCACTATTGAGTCTAGAGCCACGAGACTCATCAAAAGATCTCTTAGGTACACTTGACAATTCATCGCTTGTAGTTCAACAATAAGGACGCAAGTGATACATTATCGAGTCCTTAACAGATCTTAGCAATCTGTCAAGAACATTTATGAGAGGTTCACAATTGTGATCCTCAGTGATTGAATGGAAACTCCTGCCAGGGTCAACATCAAACAGCCCTGACAGCAGGTTACTTCGGTAACTCCCCGTGGATTAAGCTTAGTGTGTCTCAAACGGTCTACAGTCGTGGGGTGATGCTTCGGTGTACCTCAGCGGCTCATCTGAACTGTAGGTGTACTTCGGTACATCGCGTTATCTCACTTGTGAGACTCTAGTTCAGGAATAGCCTTTGTAAGAATTAGAGTTGTGTTTTCACACTATGCTGTTAACACTCTCGAAGTTCAAACTTGTAAGCGCTGGATTATTTCTAACCCATGGTTTATGTTTTCTTCTTATGGATGCTTGCCGGTGGAAAAGATCGTGCAGATTCTCCACATGCTCATAACAACAACAACACTAATTGAAGTTCTCTCAAAAGGCAACACAAAGTCAGAATGATTCTTCATCAAGTCAAAGAATCTACAAAGTTAAAGACTAAGAGAACTATATCAGTTCTATAATCCAACGTTAAAGAGCGTGTGAGTATGTTGGAGAAAGACATGGAGATACTGGAGCAACGAAGCAGACCTGATGCAGACAACCACAACATACTATCACTATCATCACAAAGAACAAAGATCAAAGTGCAAAGAAAATGATGACGTCAAAGCAGAATACTTCAAAGGAAACAATTTCTCTACACTGGGGAGATTGTTCGAATCAAGGCACTTCTTCTTACAAGAAAGAAGAATGTCAGAAGACGTCAAAGCTACTATTACATCAGCACCTATAACGTTTATATCATCAATCACTAACACTTAGGGGGAGATTGTTGGAATCACTCCTAAACTATAATTCAAGTGTTAGTCATTAATATGTAATAGTTAGCTTAATTATGGCTTTTATGTTAGTAATCAAGGTTAGGCTCATGTAGAAAGCCCATGAGCCTATCCAAAGGCCATTAAGGGAAAGGAAGGGAACTTGCATGTTGCCCTAGTTCCTTCCTATAAATACCCATGTAAACCCTCACTTGAGGGTTGGTTGTTCATCTTATTTCAATACACACGCATAACTTTTCTTTTTGTATTATGCGTATTGTTTTACTTTGTTCAACCGATCACTTTCTTATCTAGTTCTTATATTGATGCTTGTGTTATAAACATGGTGACCTAACACGTGTTTTTGAAGATCCTTCCCCGTGAAGTTACTAGTATGTTTTTGTGAATATTTTCTTAAAAAAACTCAAAAAAAAATCACAAACATTCTTCCAAGAGTGTTTAAAATACCAAGAAAAAACAAAAAAAAACAACAAAAGAAATAGTGAAACCAATTGTTACGTCGGCTCACCTTTAGATTACAAACTATAAGAGGGGTATAAGGAGGGGCGTTCCAACGACCTACACCTCGAAGGGAGAAGGTTAATAAAATTTATGTGCTTTCCCGCTCCCCCGCTCTTTGATAACATCAAATAGTCTTGAATTTTAAGTGTCAATTTCCCTCGATAATTCTTGTAATTTATATCATTTATATGGATTTACACTTTTTTTCCATTGTTTTCCACTTTCAGGTAAATTACGAGCATTGGAGCTAAAGAGACGCGGAATTAGAGAAATATCAAAGATTTATCATAGTATGCTGACTTTGAAGAAGTTACGGCGTAACTCATCTCTCTCATTACGCCGTAACTAAATCGTGACTCAGAAAACCAACTCATCAGAAGGTTACGGCGTAACTCTCCCCAAAGACTACGACGTAACTATATTAGGTCAAATGAGGTTTCGCGCCGCTGATAACTACGCCGTAACTATTTCATCAACTACGGCGTAACCAAGTATTATTGAAGATACGGTGTAACTACTCGCCGTAACCAGCAGATCTAGTGCAAATAATGAAGGAATTGAAGATTACAGTGTAACTCTTATATTAGTTACGCCGTAACCCAGATATGGCCTATAAACACCCCACGATTTCCAGCATTTCAAAGCATCCCATTCCACACGCCACAACCAAAGAACGTGGGAAGAAACCAAAGGCAGGTCTAAAGGAGCATACGGAGCTGTCTCCAAGGGAGAAATCACTCCCCTACGATAAGCATTAGCATTTTATCTTTTCTTTACTTTCGATTCATGTATTTCGTAACTTTGAATATTGAATTGATTTATATGGTTAATATAAGCGGCTAAGCACCTCTTGGTTCTGGCCTAGTTATGATTCCTTAATTGTTTTGTTTGCGTTTACATTACTTCCGTATAATTATTTCTAAGTGTATGCATGCATAGTTTATTGGTAGCTACCCTTGTTTCGGTAGTTTTGAATGGCGGTAGAGGCCAATTGCTTAGGAGATATGACCAACTGACCCTAGGTGAGCGGACTGAGATGGGATGGGAAAGATATGACTAACTGACGACCCTTTCTACTTGTGCGATTTGACCAACTGATCACCTACCGTTTGGATGAACTTAAGAATTAGGGGGTGAGTGTTTAAGTTGCTAACGCCCGGGCACTCACTATTATAAATCTAGCATGTAGCGGTACTTAATGACTTGGCTTAGGGGACCAGGAATAATAGGACTTATGAGGGGACACCTGACTTCTCCTGTGGTGGCATCTTTGCTGATAGGTTAGGGCGAATTGACCAAATGTTGTCCTCTCGACTTTGACCCCACCTGAAGTAATTGGAAGTAAGTAGACGTAGACATTAATAGTTATGAGGTATAACTAGGTTAGCACCACTCTCCTCTATTGATTTATCCTTTGCCTTTTATATGCTTTAGCAGTTAATTAATTAATTCCTTATCAAAATCATATTAAAAACTGTGACACCTAGACTTAGTAATAATCCAACACACATAGCTCTTGGGACGACCTCGGTTTTACAGAATACTACACTACACACGACCGGGTACACTGCCCATTGGTGCATTAGGGTAGACCATAGGTACAATGAGACTATATAAATATTAAAACCTGGTCAGTAAAACCTGCATCACTCCTTTGTGTGTAATTCTAAAGAATTATCGAGCACCGGTTGGCGAATCGATTACAAAAATATTGTTTTTCAAGGTTTTCTAAATATAGAAACACAAAAATATTTTCTTTTCAAAATTTATTTTTCTAATTTCATTTTTCTTTTATTTTAAGTGCATGCGCACTCGCTCTCAATCAAGACGGAATTTTAATCAAAATGTACCCGAGTTCCGTAATATGGCACAAAATCAAGGACCACCCCCTGCGGGTCCCATTCCTAATAACCCTCCTTCCGTACATCAAAATGCATCTCCCGATCTTCGAACGATGGAGGAGCTATGCCAACCAACTATGTACGGGAGGGGCAGACCGATTGCTCCGGTTAACATCCAAGCCACGGATTTCGGATTAAAGCACCATATGAAACAACAAGTTAAGAATAGTTGACCATTTCACGGATTACCGGATGATGATGCAAATAAGCATCTTGATAAATTTTTAACCGTCACCCAGAGTATGAAACAAAATGGGGTCTCCGATGTAGGATCGATATATTATTGTGTTTGATGATTCGGGTGGTCTAGGATGATGGAAATACATGTTATACATTTAGAGAGAGAAAGTAGAGGGATGGTGTTCTTGGTAGAGAGTTGCTTCAATAAAATGAGAAGGTTAGATTCCAAGCCACACCCCTTCCATGGATGGAAGGGGTATTTATACTTACAAACAATACGTCCTCCTATCAGACTGTGGATTAGGCATACAGTGGGTAAAGACCCGTCCTTCCTCCACGGTGTTACACTACGCTAAACTAAACTAATAACTAACAGATAAACTGATAAATAACGTAACTAACGATATGTCTACGAGCTAACTTATGCTAAATTATATATGGGGTGACCGACACTTTACTATGGAATTTCCAATTCCTAACAATCTCCCCCTAAGGGAGGTCACCCCATGTTTTACATTTCGAATCTTAGCATTCTATTAAATCTTCAGTCTTGAGCTCGTCGACTTCAATTCTTCAATTCCGTAATCTTTGTGCTTTAGTAGCGATTCTTCAAAGTCCGCATAGATTTGTACTTTCAATGGAGGTCTTTGAACTGATCCATATCTTTGATGATCTTCGAGCTTTCTTTGAGATCATCAGCCACAGTAAATCTCTGGATCACCCTTTATTGTGTTGCCATCATGTGAAGTTGTGACTTTCAGGCCGACATGCTCACACTTTTGAATCATGACATCTTTCCATCAGAGTAGCGGAAGCCTTACTGGCCCATGATATTTGCAGCAGCGTAGCAGAAGCATAGTATAGTAATATCAGAGACAGGTTATGTAGATAAGCACCAGTCATGATTTCTTCAATTAAGTGTGGATGCTGTGAGCATGCGGCTTTGGATTGACTCCTCAATTCTGATCAGCTGCAACCGTCCAAATGTACCTGCAAACAACAGTTAGCAATAAAACACACGAAAGTGTCTTTGATCACTTTCTTTGAATTGAGGTACACGGCCCAAGGTTCCCCGTTGATCAGTACAAGTACTGCCTGTGATCAGGTAGGATTCCTAAGAATCTCCTTGACAGGGTTTCGCAGCTGCTCTAGCTGTTCTCAAATCAGAACGTCTCAAAGAAGACAACACGGAGTGAGTGAACCAGCGAATTGAGATTCACTGATTGATGAAAAATGATTTGAAAAACAATCGCGCATTGCTTGAAGAAAGAATTTTGCAATACGACGAAGGTTTTATGAGAAAGATCAATTTTCAATCAAAAATACTTTTTGTATTTGAAAAGAGTACACACTCGATGTGCTAGAGAAAAGAAGATTTGCACATCGAACGGTTTTTCCAAAAGTACTTTTTCAATCAGAGATACTTTTTGTGTTCGAAAACATAAGTACACATTCGAACTGCTAAAGAAAAGAAGATTTGCACATCGAACGGTTTTTCCAAAAGTATTCGTCAATTCATTTCCTGGACCAAGGTTGATTCACGAGTGAATCGCCCCATTGTTTCTATCCAGTTGTCACAAGTTTGATCTTTAGAAAAGATCTCACATGTCACCTACCAAGAGCTTGTTTGATGTTGGCTCTAGAAGGCTTTCCATCTTCATTGTGAATATGTTTGCATATCACTCAGATGTTCTGGCAATACCACAAGGATAATGCGTAGGACTCTTAATATATATTCTTACTTTCCACATTGTGTGAAACATTAAGTCTTCAAGAATTTAGTGTCCTAATGAGATATTGTGGATGATCTCTTGGCTCTAGACTCAATTGTACATTTTGGTTCCTATGCCGGAGACTAGGGAGAGGGTCTCCTTCTTCAATATCAACAATCTCTAAGAGAAAGTCGATAGATAATGTCGGTTCCCCGAGAGAATGAAACAAGCCCTTTTAAGAGGAACTTGAGTAGCTTGGGAAGTTTAGTGTAGTGCGTCACTGGGTCCATGACGTCTTGTCTTCAATACCAGTGTTACCTTAGTAACCACCAGTAGCAAATGTATTGAACCCGGTTTCTTCCCTAAGGTTGAATTATTGGAGGGCTATTTCTTTTCACCCTTTTTCACATTCAATTCTTTTTCATTCTTCAACCTCTTCAGTGCTTACCGAGACTTCATTACTAGAACCTTGTTGGGTTTATTCCAGTTCTAGATCTATCTCAGTCCGCACTCTTCCCATATTCTCATTTTTCTCCTTTTTTTCATCATACCTAAGGACTCTACACTATCTAGTGGATTGTCCCTGGGTAGATCCCTCCGGTTCTGGCGGATCGGGGGAACAAATACCTAACCACACCATCCTTATAACTCCATACATAAAGTAAAATGGTTGGTCTTTTGGTACAGTTCATTCTTCCTTGAAACCAATTAAAAAATCATTTGGAAAAACAATCAAGGTACTTGTGATACGAGATCAAAGCATTTTGTACCTTAATAGTTTTGATCATTTAGAAAACCTCCCCCTCAACATGTGCATATGATTTAGAAATTGTTTAGCACATGGAGGCAAGAGTTCTTTGAAATATTTCTTTGAAATAATTTCTTGATCACAATTTCCTTAGAAAAAGCCATTTGATTTTCTTTGGTAAATTATCCCCCTCAATATGTGCATAGGATATTTGAAATCATTTTATCACATAGAGGCAAGAGTTCATTTGAAGCACATTTACGATCACACAAACCATTAAGAAACCATTCGCTCCCCCTCAATATGTGCATCAATAGATGAAAGAGTTTAGCACATATTAGAGAGAGCCAGCACATTGAATCAAATGATCACCTTTTATCAAATTTCATATTAAATCACAAATTCTCCCCCAATCAAAAATATCAAACCCTTTGAGATTTTGGATCCCAAGTGATTTAATAAGGTTTATAAAACATGGGAGAATATGTGGCCAGGTTTAAATACTCATCTTGTTTTTGGATAAATCCTCCTCCTCAACATATGCATTGTGTATTTCAAGTCGTTTGGCACATGGAGGCAGGAGTGCCTTTGAAGGACTAAAACCGATTCCATAAAAACAGATTTGAGATTTAAATCACGATCTCTCCCCTGATCAAAAATATCAAACCATTTGAGATTTGTGATCCCATCTGATTTAAATCATTTAGAAAAGTTTTGAGGAAAGACGTGGCAAGATTTAATTTTGAAAAATGACTGATGAAGACCAATTACAGACATTAAAGATTGTTAGTGTCAGGTATGATAGTTTTAAGAGATCTTTTAGTAAAATAAAACAATTTCACAATCAAACAAGAACAGAAAAAAATTCATTTTGAAAGATCTTGATTCAAAAGAAAAATCATACCATGACATAACATTAAATCTTTAGATCACCACATTTTAACGTACAAACCGGAACTTTTATGAAGAACTATTGTATGAAAATATTATATTTTAAATCACTCTCCCCCTCAATCGATGACCGTAGTCGTTGATTGAGTGACATAGGTTTTGATAAGAAGAAGTCCGGTGATTTTCAAAATTTAGTCCAATTTATTTTCAAAACAATATTTTTCCATTTTCAAAAACAATTTAATTCAAAGTTTTAGAAAATGTTTTTAAAAAATGGTATCCTGCACAAAGATACATTAGTGGTTGAGAAGCTTCAGTTGTTGTTGCTGTAGGGTTTGGAAGAAAAACCATCTGCTGATGTAGTGAGACTTCGTCTTACGTTGCATTTTGAATGCCAACTGAGGTCAAATTAAGCTCCGTTTCTTCAATCACTTAGAAGAAAACCATCTGCTGATGCAGTGAGACGTCTAACGTTGCATTTATGCCAACTCTCCATAGAAGTCCAATTAAGCTCCGTTTCTTCATTTGTCAACCCAAGATATAGTTACCCTTTCCTTTCGGCATCCAATCATCTTCGATTGTGGTATCCTGTTCGGGAACATTCTTATACCAAGATACCTGCATATGTTAGTGAACACACATACAGATATATGGTGGTCGACAACACCCAAACATCAATCGACTAATAAAAGTCAATTCAACATATCAAACAGTTCATATAAGGTATGGGAATAATGTGTTTATCAAACTCTAATCATTTAATCCTAGCAATCATATCCTAGGCACCTAGTCCTTCAACATAGGTTAACATCATTTTTAATTAAGCATATTAGGATAATTAGGAAAGCCCTTTAGATGATATAAATTTGAAAACATTCTCCCCCTCAATCAATGACTCATTTTCTAAAAGGTTTAAAAGCGCTGAAGTCATTGATTGAGTTTTTCAATTTTATAAAAACTCTGAATCTGATTGTTTTGAAAGCAACTCATTTTCCACTAATTTTTTGAATACAACAAATATTTTTCTGAATAATTTTTAGATGGAAAAACATTTGTGTGGGAACAGCATTCCTTCGACATACTTTCCTCATTTTGTTTTAGGATAAGTGCACGAATTTTAAAAAAAAGGTTTACTGCATCACTTTCCTTTCTTTAAGAACGGGTTGCTATCGGAAATAATAGCAAGCCATAGATTTAAGCACGGGTTACAGTCTGAAGTAACTGTAAGCCATAATTTTAGACATGTTTTTGAAAAAGAATATTTACACCTCCTGCTCGAACTTCATCTATGGTCCCGTGCCATTATTGAATGACATTTCTAAGACCGCAGATGTTATCGATACCAGAAGACATGTCTAGAGAAAACATATTTTTTGTATTTTTGAAATTTTCTGATTTTTATGGGTTTTTGTTGGTTTTATATTTTTCTATTTTGTTTTTGTTGGTTTTATATTTTTGTATTTGGTTTTTAATAAATATATACAAAGATAGAGAAGATGATATAGTTAAAGAAGATGATGATACGATTACCGAGATAAGGATATCGAGCAGCACGTCGTAGAATATAGAAGTCATCAACTCTTAAACATTCACCACCAAAGCTTCCAGGGCTTCTTGAATCAAAGAAAGAAATTGAACCAACTGAAAGTGAGACTTTGGCAGCTTCCCCCCAAACCGAAAATCAATTAGATGAGCAGATTCGAAGCTCTATTTCAAGCTTGCCTTAGCTAGGTGCACAGAAAAGCACACCATTATCATAAATCTCGCTGCTCCATTTAAGAACGATAATCGAGGATCTCCATTCGGGGTTATATCATCCAATAGAAGAACAGCAACGTATCATCCCACACATAAATAACTCTTCTCAAATTTCATTCCACTGAAGTCTGACGCAATCCATTCCAAAAGGTGTCAAGAGACCAATTCCCCCATGTAGTTGAAATGATGCAGTCCATCTCTTAGTATAATGCTCAAGAACTCTCCCGAATACACATCATGAGGGGAATGAAGAACACCTCCCCAATGTTCACATCTTTCGTCCCTGATGATAGTGTATGAAGCTCAAGAACCCGAAGTACACCAATATCCAAGAACTCTCCCGAATACACATCATGAGGGGAATAAAAACACCTCCACATGTTCACATTTTTCTTCCCTGATGATCGTGTATGAAGCTCAAGTATCCGAAGTATACCAATACACAAGGAATTAATAACTGATAACATTGAAGAAGCAGGCCAAGTCACTGATTATCTCTGCGGGTGACAATCTCTGCGGATGTCAACTCTGGAATAAGTGATTATATCTCTGAATCACTGATTAAGCACTCAAGTGAAACAGCTGAGCATCCCTAATGTACACAATCTCTCTCCCCTGATCATTGCGATACCATCGAAATCACTACACACTTGTGTACCTCTTTTATCTTCAGAAACTTTCTCTAACATCTCTTCCCCCACACAGTTGGAATAAACACTAAACACCATGAGTCAAACCTTGAGTTTCTCTGCGGTAATGACATTTGTCTTCCCGAGATATCTTCAATCACTTAGAAGTATTAAGTTCATCAAGTTTTACTCGCCATTAGTCAAACCTTGAGTTTCTCTGCGGTAATAACATTTGTCTTCCCGGGATATCTTCAATCACTTAGAAGAATTAAGTTCATCAAGTTTACTCGCGTTTAGATGCTTGTCTCCTTTCCCATTTTTGGTTTTGATACTTCAGAATCAGCAACAAATAATAAGCCCGTATACTAGAAATTTGTTAAGAAGAACACTTGAACTCTTGTGAGAATCAACTTGCTGAAGACTCTCTCTGACTATTTTTATCAACCCTTATGTAGACAATTTGAAGTGACCACTGAAGAAGAAAACCCGATATACCATACTTGAAACTGAAGTCAACTTCCCCACATTTGTATAGCTTGCACCTAATGATGGAAGAACGGTGTAGAGAATTTATGCTTCAAGCAAATCTCTAAGTACTCACTACCCAAACAAAGTATGAGACATTAACACCTCTTGAGATTATCCACACTGTCATATGCGTGTGACACGAAAGTAAAACAAAGTAAATCCTAATAGTGATAGTTAACCAGGTCTTCAACCATCCACCTCGACTGCTGGTAACTAGATAAACCAAGTCTTCAACTCAAATTCTTAAGCCCGAGCAAGTTATCAAATAAGAACACGCCTTTGTGAAAGTCAACTTCAATCTCAAATAAGTGATAAATGATTAACTCTAAAGTAATCAACTTGTGTCAAATGTCCAACACGTGAATAAATGTACAACCGGATGTACATTGACCCACTTAATGAGCTGGAACAAATGATTCCTCAACTTCAATTCCATCTTCCTAAAGATATACATATAGAGACTGATCTGGAAGATTCACCAATAATGTCTTCAAGCGGATGAGGAAGTCATTTTCCTTAATGTTCATGTGGTTGATTTACAGAGTGCACAATAATCCGTGAAGATTTGGTAAAGGAATACCAAAGAGCGGATCATTTTTCATGAACAATAATCCGTGAAGATTTGGCAAAGGAATACCAAAGAGCGGATTATTATTCAATAGTGCAACTGCAATATTACAATAGTCAATATCAACGTCTCGAGGAGTCACTGCTAAAGAATATGAGCAAGTCTAATTGGGGATTGAATCTGACTAATAACTCTCTCCCAATTAGTGCTCTCCCCTAAACCGACAATCTGTTAGAAAAATGCCCAGATTAGGAAGAAGTCTTTAGATCGTTAAATGCAACTCGTCTTTAGTCTTCTAAACTGTAGCAGAAAATGTAGAACAGACTGTAGACTCGACCTTCTTCAAGAGTGTGCAGTTGGGGAATAGATAGTTAACATCTTCAACTCACACCAAAATGCATCCCACCAAAAAGCATCCCAATTAATTTACATCTTGCAAATCCCTTTAACTAAAATCCTTCCCAATCAAACAAGAACAGAAAGATGTTCATCAAGGAAATCAGCAATCAGGCCGCAACGAACACACAAGATGGTAACACCAAACTACCAATCACATCAAACAAGAACAGAGAGATTGTTCGGAATCATCATGTTGATGTATACGTGAAGCATTAACCGGAAGCACTTTGTCGATAAACTCATCAATCCGAGTGAAGATGTCAACTAACGGCTCTTAGAAGAGAAAAACTCCATGTGAAGATAACCCGATAAAAAGAAGCTCGGTTCTTACATGAGTTTACAGCCGTATGACCATTTATATTCTCAAATATCAATCAACAATGCAAAAAAATTCACACTTCTTCTCCCCCTCAAGAATTGCATACGGAGATGCCATTCTTGACTAAATAAGTGAAATCATCCAACAATATTCTATTTACACTTCTCCCCCACAAAATTAGCACATGATGTCGCCATCGTCATTATAGTTGAGCAAGTGGAATAAGAAAACAATCAATGGTAGCCCGGTTCACTTGATAAATGAAAGCGCGTGGAAAAAGCATGAAGCATGTTGATGAGAATGGTCATAATAGAGAAGATTTCTCTTCTTCAGAAGATAAAGCGCACTGACACGTACACTTTTCTTTTCTTTGAGGAACTAGTCATGAACTGTTGTGTTCAAACGTCATAATGTTGAAGTACGAGGCCTGAACTGATGTGAACAGACGTCATAATCTCTCTCTTTTCAATCTCTTTGCAAAACATGTAATCAACCCATTATCATTCAGTAGGCTCTTTGTTGTGACAGCTGATGGAGAAAACCCAATATGATGAATTTGATCGTGAAGTAAACTAACCCGAACTCGTGACTTAAACTTGCACATATGAAACAAAGAGCGGTGCAGATTTCCATTAGCATCTCTAAGTACTCTCTATGTACTCTATACTCTTCAACCAACCAACCATCAAGTATAAGACGTACATTACCTCTTGAAAATCCACAATTAAATGTGACACTGAGCACTACAATGTAACTCCTTAAAGTGATAGTTATTTTGTGGTGGTATGAGCCCAATTCCCCCAAGTGGTAAAAGAAAAGGTAAAAGACACCCAACAATAACTAGATTTCCAAGTCTTCATTTTTGATAATAAGCTCGAACAAGGATCTTGAAGAATCTTCATCCAACCATCCCCGATACCTTCAGATACTAAGTACACTCGCCCGTGATATTTCACTTCAACCTCAAATAAATAATAGTGAATTAACTCTGTTGTCACATCTTCTGATTAATAGCTCACATCTAGCCTCCTTTGACGTTAAAAGTGAACATTGATAATGGTTTCATCCCGACCATGGTTAAAAGCACAGAACCCCGTAAACCAAGTAATAACCATACTGCCATGACGAATATCCAAACACACATCCAATTCATGAAGTACACCCTTTTATCCCTTCTTCAAAGCAGAAACCGTAGCACTAGCATCAGAAAAGATCCCGAAATACACTTTCCTTTTCGCCAGGATGGTTCCATCAATACGGGATTTTACAACTCTATGGTTTAAACCGAGAAATAGTATCTTTCGCGGGATTTTACAAAACCAATAATAAACCGTAAGATAGATACGGAAATGCACTTTACTATTACCAGGATATTTCCATTGTCACGGGATTTTACAAGTCTATGATTTAAACCGAGAAATAGGTTCTTTCGCGGGATTTTACAAAATCAAGTCAAAACCGTAAACAATGTCAGCTTGAAGGTGTTATGACAATTTTGGTTTCGGTGAATATCTGTCTCAGGGGAACATGCAGTGGTTCATCATCGGTTCATTTACCAACATCATCAACATCATCAACCATCCAATAAATTCTTCGGTAAACACATCATCCACATATTCAGTCGGCTGTTGCTGTGACCACTTAGGGAAGTAAACCCGATATGTCAAACTTGATCATGAAGTGAACTTCCCCAGATTTGTTACTTAAACTTGTACTAATCCTTGTGAAGAAGAAACGGTGTACCCAATGTACAAAACCTCTTGACATTCTCAACTGAGTGAGACACTGAAGTGATAGCAATGTTGTGGGTCAAGCGAGAAAGAATCACAAACTTAACTAAATAGCCAAGTCTTTATCACCCTCTATAAAAGCCCAAACAAGTCATCTTCTCGGAAGGGTAGAAATAAGGAAGACGAAAATAAGTAAACGCGCCCGGAAAAACCTAACTTCAAAATCCAGTGGGAAATATCGTCCAACCAATCCCGTAGTCAGCATTTTACAAACATCAAAGTCGTGAAATAATATTCTCCGTGAATGAGTATACACCAAAATACCAAACCCGCATATCCCAACAAATAATATCAATAACAAATCTCTACAACATAGCTCATTTTATCCAACTCTCATAAAATCCAAATCATGTAAAATCACATATTGAGAGGCCTAACTGACCGTCATCCGAATCCAAGCTCCAAACGAAAAGTGTGATTTTTCCATTCAAACTCCAAAGCCCAAGAGAGGTCACCTACATCAATGATCCTTATCACAAAAATCAAGCTCAAGCCGTGAATTCGTATTCTACTTGAGAATTTATACCATACCAAAATACTAACTTCTAAGCATTATATCAAACAAAATTTTTGAACACAAAAATATTTTGATGATATACATGCGTGTAGAAAGCACACAGCTCATCCTGACATTTCACGGGCCCAATTTTCAAATAGACACATGAGGCCCATGTCCAAGAATCCAACCTGTTTGGCCCATCCTTACCCGTAGCAGTTAAGAAAAACACACGCTAGGCCCAAGAAAAATAATGCACACACGATCCAAATTAGACACACTTAACCGGTTATGTCTTATGTCAAACCCTAATCAACCGGGTATATAAAGCACACTTATCCCCACTTAACCCTAATCCATACCAAAAAAAACGCCTCTCTTTTATACCAGAAGAAACACCAACCCTAATCTCCAAAACAGTTCACCTCTTTTCATCTCACTACTACATCTTTCTCCCCAAATGAATTAAATCACAATTACAGCCTCTCGCATGCCTCAAACATTCATCAACCAATCAAACCTTAAACACTTCAAGGCAAATCTGTTTCTACCTCAGAAAATTAATCAACGAGACCTCACCACAGGGATGGTTTAAGAGTCTTTGATTCGAAGGACATAGGGTAGCCACAGGGATGGCATGGGTTGTATGAGTCCGACTTCGAGATCAAAACAAGGTAATAAGTAGGCGATAAATATGATTCTTCTTGTATTTTGAAACATAGACGAACAAGAAAGAGGTGTCAACAGATTATTGTTGATACCTTTATCATGTGAAGTTCGAATATTCTCAAAGTTTTAATTGACAACATATTAGGATTAATACATAGAACATAAGTAGTGTCTTGAGTCTTAAACGAGCCAAAGGAAGAAGTTAACATAATAGTTAAACTTGTTTCTTTACTTTCGGACATAATAAAAAAAACTCAGATCGATGATGTTAATTCTGAGATCAATTTTATTATCCATTCGTAGTTCATTGTGACCGAATATGAAGGAGAATGAGCCAATAAATGGTTTAGTTCAAACTTCAAAAAAAATTCTGATATTGTACCAACATAGATATGTGATGATGAGTTTCGTGGTTTTAGATTTTTTGATGATCTTATTTATGTGACACACGAAATTGGATATTGAGATTGAGTTTTGACTGATGATGTGAGGTATACTGAAGTCGTGGTTGGTATATGGTCAAAGTGGTCTTGGTCTATCCTTCATCTTCCTTTCTGTCTAAGTCGCTAGGTCAAAGTCTATGAGTCAAGTCGCTAGCCATTTTTATCAAAGCAAGTCGCTAACCAAAGTTTTCAAAGCAAGTTACTAGGGTCATAAGTCAACTCGCTAGATAAGTCAAGTCGCTAGCCAACTCGCTACAGTTGTTGACTCAATAGTCAACAACTCGCTACCAGGTACAAGTCGCTAAATATAAGGTACAATGAACCTGGACACAAAGACAAGTCGCTAACTTGATAAACAAGTCGCTAGTAGGATTTTTGAAATATTCCGATGAATTTTCCGACTAAGTTCCGACCATATGCATATAAACCCAGAAAAATGACAAGTTATTTTTTTATTTTTTATTTTTTTTTTATTTTTTTTTTTGACAAACAATAATATCACGTGGTAACACGAATAGTCATATAGAAATGATAGATGGACTTGGACCAAAAGAGATTGACCCAAGACAAATGTGTACATGCCACAGGACTTTTTTTGGACCAAAATGTATACAGAAAAACTGAGACAAACAGTTTTATCAAAAACCAAGATAGATAAAGTCAACTTGTTTAACAACTGCTAAACCATAAGAATAATAAATATAGACTTGTTCAACCAAAAATTGATACAAGACCAGTTTTTACAAGAAGATACGACCCAATCATGAATCAATAAACCACAATAACCATGGTACGAAACCACACAAATCAACACAACACAACAACCTGAGCTCTGGTACCATTTGTAGGATCGATATATTATTGTGTTTGATGATTCGGGAGGTCTAGGATGATGGAAATACATGTTATACATTTAGAGAGAGAAAGTAGAGAGATGGTGTTCTTGGTAGAGAGTTGCTTCAATAAAATGAGAAGGTTAGATTCCAAGCCACACCCCTTCCATGGATGGAAGGGGTATTTATACTTACAAACAATACGTCCTCCTATCGGACTGTGGATCAGGCATACAGTGGGTAAAGACCCGTCCTTCCTCCACGGTGTTACACTACGCTAAACTAAACTAATAACTAACAGATAAACTGATAAATAACGTAACTAACGATATGTCTACGAGCTAACTTATACTAAATTATATATGGGGTGACCGACACTTTACTATGGAATTTCCAATTCCTAACATCCGATGATGCCCTTCGTCTATATCTCTTCCCTTTTTCATTGATGCATCATGCCACCGCTTGGTTTGATCGTCTTCCGAAGAATTCTATTCATACTTTCGAGGAAATGGTTTCAAAATTTTTGGCAAAATATTTTCCACCATCGATGGTGACGAATTAAGAAATGATATTAGCAATTTTCGACAAATTCCCGATGAATCCTTATTTGAAGCATGGTGTTACGAATTACAGATTTGATGATTACAAAACCCACAAGCTGGAACGAAGAAAGAAGAAACAATGAGGGCCTATTATGTAATATTTAGATAGCTTTGATAGTAAGCTAGGGTTATGGTTTCTTGTAACCTCCCTCTATTATATAAAGAGGGTGGCGTCTAGGTTAAGAGATCATCCATTCATAGTAGACTTCTCCAATGAGAGTCTAGACCACGATCATAGCGTGTGTATATTAATAGTTTAGTAGTTTATGTATTAGTTTCTTTATCATATTTGAATAAAGAAAACCTTGTTAGTAATGTTGATTGTGTTCTTATCATTATGTTGTGCTTTAATCAATCAATGTTACTGTTGAGTTCAGATCCTTGGATTCTACACATGGGAACGTTATAAGATTTCGATTGATAATTTTCCGAATCATAATATGTTACTCGTCACTCAAATTGATACCTTTTATAATTGTTTGACATTACGACATTGTGATACGATCAATGTTGCTGCCGGTGGTACTTTCATGAAAACACGACCCGAAGAATGTTATGACCTTATCGAGAACAAAACTGATAGGATTTAAAATATACGTTTTTAAGGGGTCATTTAAGCCCTAAATCGACACATTTTATATCCGTTACTACTGAAAATCGTTCCTTTTCACATTTTAGGTATCCTGGAAGCAAAATGCTAGAATGAAGCATATTAGGACGAAAAGGAGCGAAAACATGAAGAAAACAACAAAGTCAAGACTCAAGCTTAAAGCGTGACGGCGTCCCATCTCAAAGGGCGACTGTAACACCCCCAAAATCACAATGTGACAGCGGAAGACTATTTGGGGTATTACTTAGAGGATCATAGTCATAAGTTATAGAAAACGGCTCTAAAGAGACGTTTTAATAAAATGTAGTTACCATTTCATAGAACTCAGCGTTTTGGAAACACAAAAGGGAATACCACATGTTTTGAAGTTACACAAAAGATAGTTTAAATATTTACGAAATGATAACTTTAATTGAAAACAACACCACTTCAAGTGTCCCACGACATCCGCTCCACGCCTTCATGATATTCTAATTAGTACCTGAGATGAACATGCTTAAAAAGTCAACAAAAGTTGAGTGATATTCATAGGTTTAAATAAATGGTTGAACACAAGTAAGAGATGATAATTGCTTCGAATACAATCACCATGGAAAACATAGATTATTATTATGCACTAAGCTCATGACACCAAACTAACTGCATACACCTAATTACTGGTGTAAGTAATAATATTGCCCTCAGAGATGGAATTGCCAATTCCATTGTTAACCAAATATAGTGCGCCCCAGTTATTTCCGATAACCGAGTCGGGGTCGTTAATTCCCATAGTACTATCCACAATATTCGCGTTCACTAGCAAGTGATTAATGGTTCATGATGTAAGGGACTTATGGCAGGCAACTTAGGCTATAATAATAATGATCAGGCAAGCATACAGTTTAAGAAAAGACTTGTGTTCTAGTTTATAGCATGCATCTCCCTCGCGGGGTTTGAAAGAAATAAGTAAAGGCGAGGCTATGAACTCACCTTTGCAAATGGTATCCGAGTAGTGTAAAGTCAAGTAGTATGTGCACGAAGTACCGTCACGCGACCTATAATTAGCATGGCAAGTCTTAGTTTATTGTTTTTATCCATGATTTAATGTATTGAAAACGGTTGAAGTATTTTCAAGAGTTTGTGTTTATTGTTGCTTGTGTGGCAACGAGTAAGTTTAAATAAGTTTCGAAATGCTTATAAGTCTTTGGCTCTTGGAAAAGTGAGTGGGACAGTTTACGAAACATTCGTATAAGAGTTGGCTCGAGTATATTTATTAAAGTGGAAATAATTACGAATCAACTTGTATTTATTTGATTTTTGTTTAGTTTTGAAGAGTATAGATATATGTACAATATATATTTATCTAAGTTGTGGGAAAATATTTAGAAAAGTATAATATTTTCTAGTTTATGCAAATGTGGTTGTCACATAGAAATATGTACCAATTATATTTATGTGACGAAGACTCGTAGAAAATATAAATTTATTATCTTATAGAAGTTTTTAGGATGGGAAGCGTTAAGTGTAGATCTTGGAGGGATCAAAGTTGTAAAGATTTATATAAGTTTCAACTTTATAAGGATTTTAAGAAATGTGTCAAGTGGTTCAAAGTCGAGGGTTGAAATCGTAGATTTCAATATGAGTTTATAAGGCTTTAAGAAAATGACAAGAGGTGCGAAGTTGGGGGACTGGATTTGTCAAGTTACGAAAGTTACTATTATAACAAAAAAAAATATAACTGCCATGAGGCAGATTCGAACCCACAACCTCCCCTCAAACAACCAGCGCTCCCACCAATGAGCCAAGGGCCTTTTTGTGTTAGGTTTTACAGCGTAATTCTATTTAATGGGCAGTTCGACTGTTTCATGCTTGATATGTATTTCTTCACAGTAGCCATGTTCGAAAGTTTTTGCATGCATATGCATTACTTCTTCTTTTGTTCGGTGATTTTTAACAACGTTGCCGAGTGAACCAAGGAAACAATCTAAGCCTTACATTTGCGTTTGTAGTTAGTTTTGAAATGGGTTGACAACAAAACGAGTTTCTATCCACTCAAGTTTATTAGTTAGTTTCGAAATGGGTTGTCAACAAAACGAGTTTCCATCCACTCAATTTTATTAGTTTGTTCCGAAATGTAGTTAGTTTCGAAATGTAGTTGGTTTCAAAATGGGTTGACAACGTATCTTGTTATAATGAGGTCGTGTACAAGTGTCGTGAAAATGCATCGATGTGTTTTTAAATGGTTAAGAAACTACGTCGTCCTATATATGGAAAAAGAAAAGAGGAAGGACTTACGACACCAAGAATGGTGGTGGAGAATACGTATAGACAAGAATGAGAACCAAAGAAACCCGATATGCTTTCCAAAGTGAACCCGACTACCTTGCTTCTAAAACCCTTATGCTCGTTTTCAAGTACCCTTAGTTTTCCTTTGAGTGTTTGGAAGTTTAATGAGTTTGAAGAGGGTGTGGAAGAGTATGTGTGTCGACGTGAGCTAGGGTAAACCAAGAGAAATCCAAACTTCCAAGGCTAAGCTTTGCATACACTTAGAGGTTTTTGAATGAGATTTTGTAAATGAGATATGTAATGAGCTTGTGGCTCGTGGGTCTTTAAGAAGAAAGGAAGAAGAACCCTTTGGTTAAAGACCAAGAGTTTTTGTTGAGCATTGGTACATGAGACCTTGATTATGCTTGCACCTAGGAAGTATTTTAAGAAAACAAGCAAATGGTCTTTGGTTTTTGGGTGGTATTCGGCAGTCACAAGGACAAGAAAAAGAGTGAGATGAGTTGTGTGTGCATGGGAATCATGTTTCATCATGTTTCAAAGTCAAATGCCTAGTTGTATGGTGGGTATTAAGTTTATTTCTCAAACAAAGTTTCAAGATCAAAGTATTTGCAAGTGTTGGAAGGGATGGGTGTACCTCTTGTGGGTACATTCGGTTACAAGGAAAAAAAAGAAAGAAGGGATCTCAAATTTTTGTTATGTATATCGTGTCCCGTTTGAGCTTAAATGTGAGTCACGGTGTCCCGGTTTGATGTTTTTGGACTAACGTGTAATATATAATTTTTGGCATGTTTTTATAAAGGTAACAAATAAAATAAAATAAAATATTAATTCTAACTCGTAGAAATATTTATTTGACTTTAGCCATAACTAATTTAGTGTCGGTACGCGTGCGGCTCGTAAGACAAGAAAATTTCTTGTGAGACTGATTTCAGTTATCAGTAAATATCGGGCATGATTAAATAAGACTACTCGGAGTTGCATAAATTTTTATGCAATAAAATGAAACGTACATGCTAAAATGCTCAACTTAGCTCAAATAAGTTTTGATAAACAATCTAGTTTATTAATATGAAGATTGATGATAGTGAAATTTTACAGGTGGCTACAGTACCAACCCCTTAAGAGAATTCCGTCCGCGGAATTTTAGTTTACGGTGGTTGTCGGAGTTGAATTTGCAAAGAGATGTGGGTACTTAACACGCATGGTGTCTTCGCGCTCCCACGTGTACTCCGGTCCTCTCTTGGAGTTCCATCTAACTTTGACTATAGGGATGCGACTTTGCTTAAGTCGCTTGACTTCCCTATCCATGATTTCAATTGGTTCTTCGACAAAGTTGAGCTTGTCATCGAGTTTAATCTCTTTTAGTGAAACGACAAGAGATTCATCCGACAAGCATTTCTTCATATTTGAGACGTGAAAGGTAGGGTGTACCCTACTAAGTTCTTCCGGGAGATCTAGCTTGTAAGCAACCGAGCCAATTCTTTCAAGAATTTTGAAAGGGCCAATGTATCGAGGGTGTAACTTTCCTCGTTTTCCGAATCGAACTTTTCCTTTCCAAGGTGATACTTTCAACATGACTCGATCACCAACTTGAAATTCCATGGGTTTCCTTCTAACATCGGCGTAACTCTTTTGTCGATCTCTAGCAGCTTGAAGTCGTTGACAAATTTGTACTATCTTTTCGGTTGTTTCTTGGACAAGCTCAGGTCCAGTGAGTTGGGCATCTCCAACCTCGGCCCAACAAACAGGTGATTGACACTTTCGACCATAAAGTGCCTCGAATGGGGCTGCCTTGATGCTAGCGTGGTAACTATTGTTGTAGGAGAATTCCGCCAACGGTAAGTGTTTATCCCAACCTTTTCCAAAGTCGATCACGCAAGCTCGAAGCATGTCTTCTAGGGTTTGGATAGTCCTTTCGCTTTGGCCATCGGTTTGAGGGTGATATGCGGTACTCATATCCAAACGAGTACCTAAGGCCTTTTGAAGAGATTTCCAGAAGTGTGAAGTAAAACGACTGTCACGATCAGAAATGATGGAAATTGGTACTCCATGACGGGATACAATTTCCTTCAGGTATAGTTGAGCAAGGGTTTCCATTTCATCATTCTCCTTGATGGGTAGGAAATGAGCGGATTTGGTAAGGCGATCAATGATGACCCAAATGGTGTCGTAACCTCTAGTAGTCTTTGGTAGTTTGGTTATGAAATCCATGGTAATTCTTTCCCATTTCCAAACTGGGAGTTCGGGTTGAGTTAACAATCCGGAGGGCTTTTGACATTCGGCTTTGACTCGAGAACAGGTGAGACATTTCCCAACGTACGTTGCAATTTCAGCTTTCATGTTTGGCCACCAATAAAGCTTCTTGAGATCTTGGTACATTTTGTCGGATCCCGGGTGAATGGAATATTTAGACTTGTGAGACTCATGCATGATGAGTTCCCGTATTCCTCCATAAAGTGGTATCCAACTTCTATCGCCAAAACATAAAGTTCCATCCGATCTTTGCGCAAAACCATTCTCGTTTTCCGGCATTCCAAAGATTCTCTCGTGGGGACGGTTTTCAGGTTTGAGAGCTTCAGCTTGAGCTTCAAGGATTTTTGATGGAAGGGGTGACTTAATTGTCATTCCCAAAGATCTTACTCGAAGAGGTTTAGGTCGATCCTTTCGACTAAGAGCATCAGCCACAACATTTGCTTTTCCCGGGTGATAACGGATTTCACAGTCGTAATCACTAAGCAATTCTAGCCATCGGCGTTGTCGCATGTTTAACTCCTTTTGATCCAGAATGTGTTGAAGACTTTTATGGTCGGTAAACACCGTACACTTGGTTCCATATAGGTAATGTCTCCATATTTTGAGAGTTTGCTCCTAACTCTAAGTCATGAGTAGTGTAGTTCTTTTCGTGAGTTTTGAGTTGTCGCGAAGCATAGGCGATCACTTTGTTTCTTTGCATCAATACCGCACCTAACCCTAGGTGTGATGCATCACAGTAGACCACAAAATCTTCCACTCCATCGGGTAAGGCTAAGATAGGGGCTTCGCAAAGCTTTTGTTTCAAAAGTTGAAAGGCTAACTCTTGTTCCTCACCCCAGTCAAAATTCTTCTTTTTCTGGGTTAACTCCGTTAGAGGTTTAGCGATTTTCGAGAATCCTTCGATAAATCTTCGATAATAACCCGCAAGACCTAAAAATTGGCGTATCTCGCTAGGGGTAGTAGGGGATGACCAATCTTTGACAGCTTCGATTTTTGAAGGATCAACATGAAGACCATTACTATCTATCACGTGACCAAGGAATTGAACTTTTTGAATCCAGAAGTCGCACTTGGAAAACTTAGCATACAGTTCTTCTTTCTTGAGTAGCTCTAGAATGGCTTTCAAGTGTTCCGCATGCTCTTCCTTGTTGCGGGAGTAAATGAGAATGTCGTCAATGAACACAATCACAAATTTGTCCAAGTAAGGTTTACACACTCGGTTCATCAGGTCCATAAATACCGCCGGTGCGTTTGTCAAACCAAATGGCATTACTTGGAACTCATAGTGGCCGTATCGTGTTCGGAAAGCAGTTTTTGGAATATCTTCTTCTCTTACTCTCAGTTGGTGATACCCAGATCTCAGATCAATCTTGGAGTAGACGCTTGACCCTTGCAGTTGGTCAAACAAATCATCAATTCTAGGCAATGGATATCGGTTCTTCACCGTTAGCTTGTTCAGCTCACGGTAATCGATACACATACGAAAAGATCCGTCCTTCTTTTTGACAAATAAGACCGGAGCTCCCCAAGGCGAAGAACTCGGTCGAATGAATCCTTTTTCGGACAGTTCTTGAAGTTGGTCAGACAGTTCTTGTAGTTCGGAAGGTGCCAATCTATAGGGTGCTCGTGCCACGGGTGCCGCTCCCGGCATTAGCTCGATTTGAAATTCTACTTGCCGAATCGGAGGAAGACCAGGCAAGTCTTCAGGAAATACTTCGGAAAATCCTAGCCACGGGACGTCTTTTAGTTGTTTCTCATCCGCTTTCTTCTTCTCCGTTACTTGTGCTAGAAAAATGTGGCATCCTTTTTCTATGTACTTTGCGCTTTTACGCACGAGATGATATTCAATCGGGTTTTACTACAATCACCCCGAATGATTAGAGTTTTGCCATTGAGAGGAAGGTGAACGACTTTCTCATCACAGATGATTCTTGCACGATTCTTGGATAGCCAATCCATGCCAATGACAGCATCGAAGCTACCAAGTTGGATAGGCATAAGGTCTATATCGAACTGGTGGTTTGATAAAGATAGGTTGCAACCTCGAAGGATAGTGTTAGTTCCTACTATTTTTCCATCGGCTAGCTCTACTTCATATGTGGTATCTAGGACGGTTGGGGTGATTTTTAGTAATGGTGCAAACTTAGAAGACACAAAGCTTTTGTCGGCTCCAGAATCAAATAACACCTTAGCTAAATGATGATTGAGTGAAAACGCACTGCGTAACGACGTCCGGTTTCTCTTGTGCATCTCCATCTCCTAGCACATAAGCTCTTGCTCTAGCAGGGTTGTTGTTGTTATTGTTGTTGTTGTTGTTGTTCCCGTACAGTTTTGGGCATCTACTCTTGACATGCCCAGCTTCTCCACATCCAAAGCAAGTTATCCCCATGGGTTGAAGGTTACTTCCAGTAGCAGGGCTTCGGCAATCCTTGTGGGTATGGCCCACTTTGTTACACTTCCCACACTTAATAGTACAACGTCCCACATGATGCAGGTTGCATCAAGTGCACAAAGGGTGTGGTCCAAAGATAGCCTCTTCCAGGGCGGGTGTAGCGGCATAAGCCCTCACAACTTCTTGTCTACGGTTTTGTTGATTGTGGTGGTTGTTTCGGTTTTGGTGATATGGGTTGGGATTGTTGTTGCGGTGTTGATTGTGATTGTTGCGGCCTTGGTTGTTGTTGTTGCGGTTATTGTTGTGATGGAAAGAGTTGTTGTGGTTGTAGTTGTTTGAAGTGTTGCCTCGACGGTCATCAAACTTCCTTTTGTTGTCGTTATTGCCTTGCACGGATCCATGTTTCAGGACCTGATCCATGAGTTGGTAGGAAATTGTGATCACTTCTTCCACGGTTTTGGGTTTTGATGCAGTAACATTGCCCTCAATGCTTCGGGTTAATCCCCCAATGAGATTTTCCAGCAACTTAATTTCGTCAGAAACCATGGATGGGCATAGAGCTTTCAATTCTTGGAAGCGCTTGAAGTAGGTTTTGAGATCATTGCCCTTAGTAGTCAGATGATAGAATTCATCTTCAAGTTTCTTGATCTCGGTCCTTGGACAAGATTGCTTCATCATTAAGTGCTTTAGTTCAATCCAAGTGGTTTTGTAGGCTTCTTCCATGCCAATAGGTTGGGCATGAGCCTTCCACCAAGACAATGCATCTTCCAACAGAGTACCAGTAGCAAATTTCACCTTGCAATCTTCCGAGCAATCACTTAGAAGAAACACAGTTTCAGATCTTTCGAACCAATGAATAAGGCCAATCATGCCTTCAGTTCCTTTGAAGAAGGTAGGTTTGCAATTCATGAACTCTTTGTATCTACATTTGCGATTTGCCACAGCTTCATTCCGGTTGGCTTGATTTGGGGCTTCATTTGCTCGAGCTGCCCCAGCAGTCTTGCGCAAAAGCACACCGATTTCATTAGTAACCAGCCTCCGAATTGCTTTGTGGGGTCATCTCGAGTTTCAGTAGAGGTAGAGGTAGTTCTTGTTCTTGCCATTTTTCTAAAGACATACACTCAGATTTTAGAATCATTCAACATAAGTGTGAATTATTATAAAAAAAATGGTTTCATAATAGTCAAGATCATCACATTATATCAATAGAGTATAATCATCATGAGAAAGAATCATAACATGTTAGAACCACACAAGAGAATATATATATAAATGATCACTTCGATTCACACAAACCGATAAATAAGAAAGATCACCATACATACGAATATAAAGAAACGACAACCATAATGTCATAGGCCTATCATCCATACATAGTGATACAAAACCATACAATGTCGCATAAATAGCTTGTTCGATAGTTTACAAAACATGCGAATACAATGCCTTTATTAGTGCCACATGCGGCAGGCTAAGGTACCAGAAAACTAAATAGATGAATCACCAATCTAGAGGCTGTCAGGTGTGCTCCTCAATCGGCGCCAGAGGTCACGGACTAGCTCTGCCAGCTCATCCACCTCTCTATCTCGTGCCTCCAATCTCTGCTCCAAAGCAGTAGCACGAGTCTCCATGATAGTCATCCTCTCCGACTGCCGTCGTCACAACCCTCCAACATCTCAGCTCTGTCCAGCAGTCCTAATCTATCTGACTCCATCCTCCT
The DNA here is from genome assembly GCA_910596185.1 of Chrysanthemum makinoi. Taxonomy (NCBI): domain Eukaryota; kingdom Viridiplantae; phylum Streptophyta; class Magnoliopsida; order Asterales; family Asteraceae; genus Chrysanthemum; species Chrysanthemum makinoi. The sequence goes on along the minus strand of OU343224.1, from coordinate 224,791,720 downwards.
CTCCAACACAGAATCGCTCCACTAGCTCTCTCACTCTGGGCACCAATCCTATCAAGCTCTCTCTCCATCGTACTCCTCCCTTTAAGGAGCTCTCCAACCTCATCTTCAATGTTCTCGACACGTACCAACGGAACCTCATCAACGAATGCCACAACATCCTCGAGCTGATCCTCAAATCGCAGAACTCGGGCAGCTATCAATGGAATGGTATGATGAAGGGGTTCTCCCGTAACCGGAAGAGTCTCAAAGAAGCAGAAACAGATGCTCCCAAGCTCCACAGCGCTAAGTGCACCCTCCTCCGACCTCCATCGACTAATGAGCGGCATCATGTATGACCAACGTCTAGCATCGACCTTCCTACGGGCTCTCGGCTCAGAGGTACCAAACATAGCCCGTAATATGGGTCCGAATGCGTGGGTGAGAGACAGGCTCTCTTCCCAAGAGATGTCACCGGCTCAGTGTGCGTCACCAAGGGTGATGGTGCACGGGATGAGGATGAGACCGGTACAGTGGTGGTCTGGTAAATGAATGTGGTAGGTGGTGGTAGTGGTGAGACAAGTATGAGTGGTGGTGCAGGTGCAGCTGATGGTGGAAAAGCAGAGGATGATGGTATGTCGATGGTGGAACAAAAGTGATGGGTGCCTTTACTCGTTTCCGAGCGGTATGTATGAAGGTAGCACCCTTCTTTCGGTAACGGAATGGCTGGCCAAACGGCGCGGGCTCGTAGGGTTTGAGAACCCTAGCTCGCCTTCGCCTTCGGCGAATAGGCAGTGGTGATGGGCAAGAGATAGAAGATACGGAATCAGTGGATGAGTGTGTCTGGGACATAACATCAGAGGGTGATAGCCACTGTTGTGACTCCAAATATCTGTCATAAGTGGGGGGACCAAAGACGGGCAAACGCTCAGGTATGGTCAAAGCAGGTGGGGTGACAACGACTTCACCCTCCTCGAAGGGCTCAGTCTCAGAGGACATAGGTGCAACGAGAGCCGGAGTAGAGGCAGAAGACATAGCATCCTCCATCTCGGTGTCGGATGTCAGGTCGATAGGGTGAGTAGCGGACGACATAGTACTGTAACAACCCAAAAGAAAATATGCACTCATAAGTAAATAAAGCCATGCAGTAAATGAGATTTAGTTAGTCGCGCATAATCTGCCACGCAAATCTAAATGCCTAACTAAATGAAAGCTAGCATTATAAGTTTTTATCATGCAAAGTTTTACTAGTCATGTAGTATCTGCTAAGTGAATCTCCTACATGTTATCGGTACGAAGTAGGCGCGGAGGACGTGAAGTGGAGGTGTAAAACGGTCCATTTGAAAAGCGTGGTTATAGTCCAATTTGTTTTTGAAAATACAAGTTGGTTCTCTATAACCTAGGCTCTGATGCCAATCTGTAACACCCCCAAAATCACAATGTGACAGCGGAAGACTATTTGGGGTATTACTTAGAAGATCATAGTCATAAGTTATAGAAAACGGCTCTAAAGAGACGTTTTAATAAAATGTAGTTACCATTTCATAGAACTCAGCGTTTTGGAAACACAAAAGGGAATACCACATGTTTTGAAGTTACACAAAAGATAGTTTAAATATTTACTTAAATGATAACTTTAATTTAAAACAACACCACTTCAAGTGTCCCACGACATCCGCTCCACGCCTTCATGATATTCTAATTAGTACCTGAGATGAACATGCTTAAAAAGTCAACAAAAGTTGAGTGATATTCATAGGTTTAAATAAATGGTTGAACACAAGTAAGAGATGATAATTGCTTCAAATACAATCACCATGGAAAACATAGATTATTATTATGCACTAAGCTCATGACACCAAACTAACTGCATACACCTAATTACCGGTGTAAGTAATAAAATTGCCCTCAGAGATGGAATTGCCAATTCCATAGTTAACCAAATATAGTGCGCCCCGGTTATTTCCGATAACCGAAGTCGGGTCGTTAATTCCCAAAGTACTATCCACAATATTCGCGTTCACTAGCAAGTGATTAATGGTTCATGATGTAAGGGACTTATGGCAGGCAACTTAGGCTATAATAATAATGATCAGGCAAGCATACAGTTTAAGAAAAGACTTGTGTTCTAGTTTATAGCATGCATCTCCCTCGCGGGGTTTGAAAGAAATAAGTAAAGGCGAGGCTATGAACTCACCTTTGCAAATGGTATCCGAGTAGTGTAAAGTCAAGTAGTATGTGCACGAAGTACCGTCACGCGACCTATAATTAGCATGGCAAGTCTTAGTTTATTGTTTTTATCCATGATTTAATGTATTGAAAACGGTTGAAGTATTTTCAAGAGTTTGTGTTTATTGTTGCTTGTGTGGCAACGAGTAAGTTTAAATAAGTTTCGAAATGCTTATAAGTCTTTGGCTCTTGGAAAAGTGAGTGGGACAGTTTACTAAACATTCGTATAAGAGTTGGCTCGAGTATATTTATTAAAGTGGAAATAATTACGAATCAACTTGTATTTATTTGATTTTTGTTTAGTTTTGAAGAGTATAGATATATGTACAATATATATGTATCTAAGTTGTGGGAAAATATTTAGAAAAGTATAATATTTTCTAGTTTATGCAAATGTGGTTGTCACATAGAAATATGTACCAATTATATTTATGTGACGAAGACTCGTAGAAAATATAAATTTATTATCTTATAGAAGTTTTTAGGATGGGAAGCGTTAAGTATAGATCTTGGAGGGATCAAAGTAGTAAAGATTTATATAAGTTTCAACTTTATAAGGATTTTAAGAAATGTGTCAAGTGGTTCAAAGTCGAGGGTTGAAATCGTAGATTTCAATATGAGTTTATAAGGCTTTAAGAAAATGACAAGAGGTGCGAAGTTGGGGGACTGGATTTGTCAAGTTACGAAAGTTACTATTATAACAAAACAAAAAAAAATATAACTGCCATGAGGCAGATTCGAACCCACAACCTCCCTTGTCAACAACCAGCGCTCCCACCAACTGAGCCAAGGGCCTTTTTGTGTTAGGTTTTACAACGTAATTCTATTTAATGGGCAGTTCGACTGTTTCATGCTTGATATGTATTTCTTCACAGTAGCCATGTTCGAAAGTTTTTGCATGCATATGCATTACTTCTTCTTTTGTTCGGTGATTTTTAACAACGTTGCCGAGTGAACCAAGGAAACAATCTAAGCCTTACATTTGCGCTTTGTAGTTATTTTGAAATGGGTTGACAACAAAACGAGTTTCTATCCACTCAAGTTTATTAGTTAGTTTCAAATGGGTTGAAAACAAAACGAGTTTCCATCCACTCAAGTTTATTAGTTTGTTCCGAAATGTAGTTAGTTTCGAAATGTAGTTGGTTTCAAAATGGGTTGACAACGTATCTTGTTATAATGAGGTCGTGTACAAGTGTCGTGAAAATGCATCGATGTGTTTTTAAATGGTTAAGAAACTACGTCGTCCTATATATGGAAAAAGAAAAGAGGAAGGACTTACGACACCAAGAATGGTGGTGGAGAATACGTATAGACAAGAATGAGAACCAAAGAAACCCGATATGCTTTCCAAAGTGAACCCGACTACCTTGCTTCTAAAACCCTTATGCTCGTTTTCAAGTACCCTTAGTTTTCCTTTGAGTGTTTGGAAGTTTAATGAGTTTGAAGAGGGTGTGGAAGAGTATGTGTGTCGACGTGAGCTAGGGTAAACCAAGAGAAATCCAAACTTCCAAGGCTAAGCTTTGCATACACTTAGAGGTTTTTGAATGAGATTTTGTAAATGAGATATGTAATGAGCTTGTGGCTCGTGGGTCTTTAAGAAGAAAGGAAGAAGAACCCTTTGGTTAAAGACCAAGAGTTTTTGTTGAGCATTGGTACATGAGACCTTGATTATGCTTGCACCTAGGAAGTATTTTAAGAAAACAAGCAAATGGTCTTTGGTTTTTGGGTGGTATTCGGCAGTCACAAGGACAAGAAAAAGAGTGAGATGAGTTGTGTGTGCATGGGAAACATGTTTCATCATGTTTCAAAGTCAAATGCCTAGTTGTATGGTGGGTATTAAGTTTATTTCTCAAACAAAGTTTCAAGATCAAAGTATTTGCAAGTGTTGGAAGGGATGGGTGTACCTCTTGTGGGTACATTCGGTTACAAGGAAAAAAAGAAAGAATGGATCTCAAATTTTTGTTATGTATATCGTGTCCCGTTTGAGCTTAAATGTGAGTCACGGTGTCCCGGTTTGATGTTTTTGGACTAACGTGTAATATATAATTTTTGGCATGTTTTTATAAAGGTAACAAATAAAATAAAATAAAATATTAATTCTAACTCGTAGAAATATTTATTTGACTTTAGCCATAACTAATTTAGTGTCGGTACGCGTGCGGCTCGTAAGACAAGAAAATTTCTTGTGAGACTGATTTCAGTTATCAGTAAATATCGGGCATGATTAAATAAGACTACTCGGAGTTGCATAAATTTTTGCAATAAAATGAAACGTACATGCTAAAATGCTCAACTTAGCTCAAATAAGTTTTGATAAACAATCTAGTTTATTAATATGAAGATTGATGATAGTGAAATTTTACAGGTGGCTACAGCGACGCCGTCACTTGTTGAAGATTTTGATCAAATTACACGCGACGGCTCAGGTGAAATTTTGGTTCTATAGACTGATGGTGTCACGCCTAAACTCTGGAAGGAGTCTCCCTTATTTTTCACACCAGACGCCCAAGAACCAATCTCAGACGACGTCCCTCATGAAGATTGACGGCGTCACACTTATCAACTGATGACGTCCCAACGATGACTTGGCCCAAATGAAACCCTAATGACGGCGACCTGACGGTGTCACTAGCAAAAGGCGATGCCGTCGCATTTGTAAATCTATATATAGAATTCATTTTTTTATGCATTTAGGGAGGTAGAACTTTGGAGAGCAAACCCTAACTCGGTTGTAGTCCGACTTGGACAGTATTTTAGGGTTCCATACCCTTCTTTACATGATAAGATAAGTTTGTTAATCTATATTATCATCATGTCTATCCCATGTTTAATTGTTTGTGTGTATGCTTGCTTGTTTACCATGAGTAGCTAAATTATCTTTGTGTTTGCTTAGATCTATGAAACCTAGCTGTTAATTATTGTTAGGTTGTCTCTTATCTTAATTGGTAGACGCTAGAGTAAGGAAAACTGGCTTCTTCTTTAATTTTTTCAAGCTTGAACGTCTTAAATAGAAAAACGCTTAGGATTGCACCTAGGCCATCGTTGTGTTTATTGCGTGAGTTGTAGCTTGTTGATAGTAGAGTATCCGGGGGAGATACTTAGGTACTTGGCGATCCCGGATAGTCTAGAGGAGAGTTACAATTCATAGAACTACGGAATTAGGCACCCCTATGACCAAACGGAATACAACGCACCAATTAAGATGAGGATGTGACAATTCAACCGATGAATAAGAGATAACTAGGGAGTAAGAACATCTGAATAAATACATTTTTAATCATCATAAGAGCACACCTAAATTAGCATAATTTATCCTTAGTTCAAGTAGTTAATTAGATTTAATTAAAAGTAGTTAAAATTGGTAGAAGTACCACCCCCCCCCCAACTCCTACACCTCAAGATATATACCTTGCTTTCTAAAAAATATAAAAGACCAAAAATAATCTCCCTCAACCTTACCTTCTCATCATACATCTCTTCCTAACATTTCTATTCCCCTAGAAAACGAATCAACCCTCTGGGCTTACCCCATACTACACTACAACGATTAGGTACACTTCCTAGAGGGTTGTAAAACTTTCTCGTAGAAAAGGAAGTCTTTTCGAGCCCGAACCCATTATCAAGTTTTTGGCGCCACTGTTGGGGAATAGATGATAAGGATTTAAAACATACACTTTTAAGGGGTCATTTAAGCCCTTAATCGCCCACTTTTATATCCGTTACTGCTTAATTTCGTTTCATTTCACTTTTTAGGTCTCTTGGAAGCAAAATGCTGGAATGATGCATATTTGGACAAAAAGGAGTGAAAACATGATGAAAATGGCTAAGTCAAGATCGAAGACACTCAAGCTGCTGAAACTGTAGCTGACGGCGTCCCAACCAAAGGGCGATGCCATCCCTCTCTACGGATTTAATTAAAATACAACTAACGACTCAGTAGACGTTTTGCTAAAATACACCTGATGGTGTCAGGCTTTGAAAAGGAAGGGCGTCACTAAGACTTTTCATCTCAGACTGCCCAGATCTAGAATCAGACGACGTCCCTACTGAAGCCCGACGGCGTGACAACTACAAGGTGACGCCGTCCCAACGATAACTTGGCCTGGACGAAAACCCTAATGACAGCGATCTGACAGTGTCCCACCTATAAGGCGACGCCGTCGCAAGTGTAAATCTATATATAGAATTCGATTTTTCAGTTTTTAAAGAGGTAGACTTGTAGAGTAAAAACCCAAAACGTTTGTAGTCCGACTTAGACAGTATCTTAGGGTCCCAAACCCTATTTTACACATCAAGATAAGTGTTTCATTCCATTAATTTCATTATGTTTTCCATTGAATGTGTGTATACTTGCTTGTTTATCATGTCCGGCTACATTTCTTATGTGTTTGCTCAGATCTATGAAACCTAGTTGTTAATTATTGATTGGTTGTCTCTTATCTTAGTTGTAATTGGCTTAGGAATGCACTAGGCTATCGTTGTGTTTAAATGCTTCAGTAATCTTTGTGAACATTAGTTTATAAATCTCTTAGAGGATTTCTTAGTCTAAACATCCAAAGATAACCTTTAGGTTAGTTTATGAAACATCTAGCGGATTTCGTAGGCAATAACCTTAAGGTATTCTCAAAGAGTTAGGGCATAAGCATTCCCTACGACCTTAGAAAATACAACGCGTTAAGAATAAGGACGTGACAATTCAACCACCAATAAAAGATAACTAGGGAGTAATAGTATCTAGGTAGACACATTTTTAATCATTATACGAGCACACATCAAAAAGACATAGCTACCCGTAGTATTAGATAATTAGAATAGTAGATGTAATCGGTAGAAGTACCACCCCCAAATGCATTTCCTCGAGATTTTACCCTTAGCTTTCTAAAAAAAATATATAAAAGATAAAAAAATATTCATCCTCAACCCCAACCTTAGCGTAGTACACTTCTTACTAGCATTCCTATTCCCCTAGAGAACGATATCAATACCCGAGGCTTACCCAATACTACACTACAATGATTAGGTTCACTGCCTAGGGTGTTGAAAAAGTTGCTCGACGAAAAGGAAGTTCCTTTGACCCCGAACGCGCATCAAGTTTTTGGCGCCGCTGCCGGGGAATAGAATAGCTAGCTAGATTTTTATCTCGTTTAGGTTCTCTTGATTGATTCCTATCAACTAATATTTTTTCTCATTTCTAGCTTCCTTTTAGTCTATCCCCCTTCTTCGTGAATTTGTTAGTATTCCCATCACTTTTCATCGTGGAAGGTGATCACCCAATTCCCATCGACCCACCACCAATTGAACCGCCAAGAGGCCGTACTCTTGGTGAATACTCTAAACCGAGCCACCAAGGCTATAGGAACACCATTGAGCTCCCCGATCAAGCTCAAACTATGGCCCTGCGATCCGACACCATCCGGTTGGTGCAAAACGGATGTGCCTTCCATGGACTTCATTCCAAAGATCCTAATCAGCATCTCAAGGACTTCCTTAAAATCGTTGATTCCGTCGACCTTGATGTTACCACACGGGAGTCCACGCGCTTGCTTGCCCAATTTTGGCTTGAGCGACTTCCCACCGGATCCATCTCAAGTTGGGATGATCTCACCACTCGTTTCCTTGCCCAATTTTTCCCACCGGGGAGAACTACCAAACTTAGGAATGAAATCTTGATGTTCCAACAACGTCAAGGTGAATCTTTCTACGAGGCATGGACTCGATTCAAGGACTTGCTCCATAAAGTCCCTCATCACGGCATCAATCTTTGGCTTCAAGTCCAAATCTTTTACGATCATGTCAACTTCTCAACTAAGCAATCCATCGACCAAGCGGCTGGTGGCAAACTTAGTGATCTCACTACGGAAGAATCGTGGGGTACAATAGAGGACTTTTCCCTCTATGACAACGAAAGGTGGAATGACCCCCGTGTTGCCCAAAATCGTCAAGGCAATCTCCTTGCCTCCCATTGACTCATAAACTTCCAATAATAGGATGCTCGAACTTGAAGATCAAGTCAAATTCCTAATGAGCTCCTACGAGAATCCTAAGTCTTCACGCCAAGTGAACAAAGTCTCTTCCTTGTGTGAGCTATGTAGTGGTCCCCATGACACTCGTACTTGCACGAGACTCCCCGAACAAGCTTCCGTTGACTATGCTTCCTCGCGTACCAATGGCATGGGAGGGAGATTCCCCACAACACCCGAACCTAGGACTTTCAATGATGCTAGAGAAGCATGGAGGGGCAAAACCGACTATAATTGGGGACAAACCAAAGAATTCACCTCTAATGATTCCCCATGGTCCCACGGCCCTAGCCAACAAAACATAAAAGGGATGTTGCAACACCTAGTTACATCCCAAGAAGCTCAAATAGCCAAGCTTTCGGATCGCTTTAACCAACAACAAGCCGAGATGGATAGGAAGATAGATAACCTTTTGAAAGCCATGACCAATAGTGATAGGAAGACCACCGAAAAGGTTATTGCCATCTCAACTCATTCTCCCGAAGCTTCCGATGTGAAAATTAAGGACCCAAGCAAGTACTTTGAAACTAGGGATCCCTCGTCATCCAAGCACGTTCAATTCGTCAATGCCATCACCCTAGTGAAACCAAATAGGAATAGTGATGAAGCGAACCATGAGACTATGCTTGAGGTTAGTGAAACTCCTAAGGAAGAATCGACCAACGAAGTAGGTGATGAATACTTCAATAAGTTTCCTATGGAAGAGGAACTATCACACCACCCACACTTAGTACGCGACCTTCGTCACATGTATGTTAGGAGAAGCTCCAGAATCGTCTTTGGAAATCCTTGGAATCTCAACATACCATGTTGCATAGGACATCTTTTCGTGGCAAAGGCCTACATTGATCGCAAGTCCCCAATAAACATCATGACTAGCACATACTATAACTGGGTAATGAAGAAACCTATCCCAAATAGGCAAGACCCCGATGATCCTAGAGTTAGTTGTAATTTTCTTGGTAGAGTTAAGGGATTGCCCATCTATGTAGGTAGTTTCACATACCTTACTGATCCGTGCCAAACAGTCAAGCTAAATCACTCAAGCCTGCCACTTGTGAATGGCAGACCGTAATAAGCTTAAAACTGCCTAAGCACGAATGCAATGAAGATCAGAGAATATAGTGAATTCCCGGTCGCTTAGTCCCACCTGAGACTCAATGGTGTGAAAAACACAAACTCAGATGATAGAGTGATCACTAAGGATAGTGATCAATAAAGGATTTGGATGGATAATTACACTACTGAAAAAGTTAATAAATTAAATCGACTTAAATACAAATTAAGAAGATTAAAAGATAAAATATATTAAATAAACGCTATCACTATATTTAAAATGATGAACGTTTAAAACTTAAAACGTACGTTTAAATTAAAAACTACGTAACGCATAAAAATAAAATGTGATATTAAAGAGATAAAAGACCTACAAATATGAAAAATACATTTTTACAATCCTAATTATATAAGAAAATTATTAGAAAAAGAAAATTATTTTTATAACTATTTATTTAATTATTATTAATTAAAAACTATTTTAACTATTTAATAAATACTCTAAAAGAGAAGAAAATACAAAATAAGGCTAGAAAAATAAAATTATTATTGAGAAAAATCTAAAATATGATAAAACTAATTTTAAAACTTAAAATATATTTTTTAGACTTTTTATGTATTTATTATTAATTTAAAACTATTTAAAACTAATTAAAATGCTAGAAAATACTAATTAAACCAAGAAAATTATGGAAAAATACTTTTTAGGCTTTTTATATTTATCTTAACTTAATAAAATTGAAAAATTATTTTTTTGAACCTTTTCTTAATTTTTTTTGTATTTAAAGCTAATTAAAAAGGCCTAAAAACTAATTTAAATGCAGAAAAATAGCAAACAATCTTAGAAAAATCTGAAAATTTCAAGATAAAATTAAAATAATATAAGGAATCTAAGAAAAATGGAAAAACAGGAGCTTGTGTACAAGAATATGAAACTGATGTGGAATGTGCTTAAGAATGAGCACTTGGATAAGCCAAAAGCTACAAACAAGCTACCAACTCATCACAGAAGCTCTATTGTGCTATAATAACCCAAATGCAACAAGTTTTAACAGGCCTTAACCTCTGATTTGCAATTACAACAGATTTGATGTTTTTAATAAATGTGCTAAATCAGTTTCTGGGTCAGTTTTGCAGCTACAAAACAAGCACTCAAATAAGCTATAAATCAAAAACAAAAGCTTGAAACCTACACTAGACCTAGCCAACTATTTGTGAACCAATTTAGAGCTAACAACAAGCTCAAATGAGCTCTATGCAATGTGCACAAAACACTGCATACACACCTCGTTAAGACTGAGTGTGTGCAGGGCATTTGTGCCATATTGTCAAGTGCTTTTGAGGCTATTAAAAATTTGACAAAAATCTGATAAAATGAGGATAAAGAAATAGACCAGGTGAAGTATTTAGAACAACAAACCTCACTAAATTTGACCCAGTAATGATTCCTAGAAAATTCCTCTTAGATTGGCTAAAAACCACTTTTTGATTTTGACTTTTTAAAATGAAGATGAAACTTTGACTTCTTTGAGTTTTGATTCAAATTTAAGGACTGATCTAGGTGTTATATGATGAAATGACACTAAAGCAACCTTTATCTATGTATTTTAAACACAATTCAAGACTTTGAATTTGCAAAAATCTCAACAGTTAACTGTTGATATAGTTTAAGTTGGATTTTGACTTTGCAGTATAACAAGCACAAAAATAAGACAGATATGAGTTTAAACAAACTAACAAAGCATAACACAATACATTTTATCCACTGCAAAAGCCTTAAGTACAGATATGACAGCAAAACCAAACACTCCTTGATTCAATTGTTTTGCCAATTTAATGAGACAAACTCTGATTAAGCTATGATTAATGATCAAACTAAGTTCTCATGACCATATTACAACTATACAAACACATTTAAATCATTGGTGACTACAGATACATAGACAAGCATAAACTACAATATTGGCTTGAAAATAAAAGTGAGATGATACTCACAACCGTCCAACTGGTGTGCAGTAAAACTAGAACCCAAACCTACCCTAATCTAGTCTATTACAACCCAATATCATCACTGCATCAACCCAATATCCATCACCATTGCTAAATGCACCCATTTTGACTTTTGTTGACTATAATTGAGAATTGTTTGAAAATGAAATGTAAGCTTATTCAAAGCTTATAGAGAGCTTAAGTAACTTGTTTAAGCTTGAAACAAGCAACTAACAACCTGGATAGAAGAATTTGAAACCTGAAAATCTCAACAAAGAAACATAGAACTTTGGAATTTAGATAAAAGACTTGGATGGGTATTCAAAACACATTACAAAGAAGATTTAACATACATGTGATTCCAAGAAACTGAGATTACAACATTTTAACTAAAAATAAAAACATTTAATTAAAAACGACATTAAAGAAATTAAATAAAACTAGCTACCCTTCTCTCTATCTCCACTTGCTTCTTTTTTATACCCAAACTGCCTCTCCACTTGCTCTGAGCTTTTCCCACTAATTTCCTTGACCATTGGATGAGCTTAAGTGAATATTGGCCATTTGATCATTTTGGCGGGAATTTTGGTTTTGACAGATGGCTATGGTTGAGTGAATGAGGGAGGGATCATTTAATGATTTTTGTAGTTTAGGTGAGGTGGAGGAGACATGGAAAGTGATATGAAGAGGAGGGGGATGGTTGTGGGAGTGTATGCAGAGAGCAGTTGAGAAGGTGAGACTTTGGGCGCCAATGGGTGGTTTGGTTTTATTAATAAAACGTGGGTGGGTCGGGTATTAGTTATAGGCGGGGTCAAAAGCAAAGGGTCCAAAAGGTTATGGCTGGGGTTCAAAGTAGTGTGACAAGGGTCCAATAGCATAAGCTTAATAAACAAGGACTAATGTTGCCATTTTATGAAAATACAAGGACCATTTCTGCCAATTCATCAAAGTTGCTCCAAGGGTTAAAAGTGACAAGCTCCAATAGTATAAGGACCAAACTTGACAATTTCCAATTTCCAAGGACCATTTATGACATTTTTCAAACTTGAGGGACCAAAGTTGTAATTTTGCAAATTTTAACTTTGAAAGGTTTGTTTTAACAACTTTTGAATCCCATTGACCTTAAATGACATTTTTCTTTATTTTGATATACCAGGGACTGTTTTTTGACAACTTTTGAAATTTGGGGACTAAACTGCCAATTTTGCAAACTTGATACGCTTTTCATCCTGATTTTGATCTTTTGCATCCAAACATATAAAATGCAATTTTGGAATATTTTCATTTTGATGCATTTTTGAGTGTTTTCGATGATTTTGTAGTCTAGACAGATAAAAAATGATGAGTATTTACACACTCATCAATCCCCCACACTAAGATATTGCTAGTCCCTAGCAATGATTTAAATCTTTAATGGATTTTAAAAACTCTTTACCAAAAGCCATCACTTCTGGAGTAGCCAAATGTTTCAGTTCAAGTAAGAACCTTGGTACACTGATAACCAAATGATTTTGAGCAAATCATAAGCGGTATAACGGATTTGATTTTGTCTTTACCGTAAGCCGTACCTTTCCTCGACTAGCCAACTCTTAGATAAATTATCGTAATTATCTTTGGTGAGCTGATTACCAATTATGGATTTTCCACTGCTTTTACCACAAGCCATAACCTTGCGGGCTAGCCAACTCTTCACTTTTTAGGACATGGTGAGTTGAGAACCATACAATTTTGGGCAAATTGCAAGCCATATAAACGGATTTGAGAAATCTTTACCAAGAGCCGTTTGCTCTGGATTAGCCAATCCTTTTGTCTTACAGACATGGCGGACTGATAACCAAATGAGAAAGTGTAGAACACTTACTCCAAAAAAAAAAATTTGGCCAAAAATGGGGGAATTGGGCGGATAATATATGATAAAATTCATGAGAATTCCCCCCACACTTAGAAATGAATATTGCCCTCAATATTCAAAGTACCGGCGGTTATGCCGAAACAAAGAACGTGAAAGGGAAATACTACGGCCATTATTTAGAAAGATTTTTTTTTTTTTTTTTTGAAAACATGCGGCAACCCCCACACTAGGGTAGTAGAAAATAGAAAGAAGTCAGAAATATGGGTGAAAACCCATATGGCATGCTACTGTTTTTGATTACCGAGTCGCTAGCTTGACTCGACCCCGAATTCATTGGTTCATGGGGAAGCAAAGTGGAAGAAACAATCTCCATCGGACTTTCGTTCAAGATGTTTGGACAAACATTTGAAGCACGTGAAAGTTCCACACCGATGAGATATACATAGAACCGGCTCAAAAGATGATAAATAAAAATGCCGGGATCAAAAATAGTGTCCTCATTCCCGAAGGAATTAAGACATGGAGAAGTCACACCGTATGTGACGAAAGGAAGAAAGGTTCGGATGATGTACGTTTCAAGCTCAAACAACTCATTAAAATTTTCATCCATGTGCATTTTTCTTCCAACGAGCATCCCTGAATTAAAATTTTTGTCTTCGCCAGATGGCTCAACGGGATACTCGAAAGACATCTCATCAGTGAGGATAGAATCGTCATCACATGATTGAAGAGATAAGTTAGAATACAGAGGTGGGACAAGTGGTGTGCTCTGAGGGCTAGCAATTTCCACCACTTCCGTGATGGTCTCTGTATCGGCCTCAAACATTTCATCGAAAAGAGGATTTACTTTCCCAAAAGTGTAGTCATTATTAAATTCAAAAAGAGGATTTGAGAAAATCCCGGAAGTAACCTCAGAAATGTCAAGAGAATCACAAAAAGGCAAATCACAATCACTATCGGATATATCCTCAGACTCACTTGGGATTGGGACAAGATCCTCAACACTTGATGATTCCGTTTCCGAAATAGTGCTGAGATGATCATCCTCCATTATGGGAGAGTCTTTGGAAGCAATAATAGGTAAGATAGGTGTGATAGCAATAGACTGAGGAGTTGAGAAATAATATCGTTCAATTGAATAGCACTCTCCTCGTCGTCCTCATAATATTCCCTCATTTGAATAGTATCCTCATCATCATCGTCATCATATCGGATTCTTATATTCATCTGCTGAAGCTTACACACCATTCTTTTCATTTGTAGCTTCTTTCGAATGCGTATTTCTTCAGAACTTTGTGGAAGATTACATTCCTCGTAATCATTGAAATGCTGTGAAGGCTCGGAAGTCTGATGACTGATGGAATACTGTGGGGGTTGGAAATTGTCAAAACCGGGAGAATTGGAATTGTGAAAATTTTGATTCATCGGTTGACATTCAAAAGTCGCATGAGGACCCCCGCAATTCTCACAACAGAGATAATTAGGAAAATAACTTTCACCAAAGTTCTGATTGTAACATGGTTCCGGCTCATAGACAAGTGGGACCCGTGGTGGACAATCAAAACCGTAATGAGAATCATTCCCACAAAACTCGCATGAGTAGGATTCATATTGGGGCTGTGGAGGTAGGTAGGAAAAATCGGGTGTTTCATTTGAAATGGGATCGGGATTACCGACAAACTTGTCTCCGAAATTCACATTGGTACATCGCCGACAATTTCCACCGTTAAATGGACCTCCACACCAGGAACATGTCGAAAACCATGACATGAAGAATTAAACGGATAAGAGGGATAAGAGATGAAGAATTAAAGGGTTATAGAGGATAAGGAATGGAGAATTAAATAGATTGGAGGGTAAAGGAATGGAGAATTAAACAGATTAGAGGGTAAAGATGAATATTTTTGGATTTTTTTTGATAACTTTACAAAAAACTTTTTACAAAGGATGGGATATGTGCAAGAATGGGTCTGAAAATGGCTAAACACACGCTAAAGCCACCCCGGCAGCGGCGCCAAAATTTGATCCGTGCCAAACAGTCAAGCTAAATCACTCAAGCCTGCCACTTGTGAATGGCAGACCGTAATAAGCTTAAAACTGCCTAAGCACGAATGCAATGAAGATCAGAGAATATAGTGAATTCCCGGGTCGTTTAGTCCCACGGAGACTCAATGGTGTGCAAAACACAAACTCAGATGATAGAGTGATCACTAAGGATAGTGATCAATAAAGGATTTGGATGGATAATTACACTACTGAAAAAGTTAATAAATTAAATCGACTTAAATACAAATTAAGAAGATTAAAAGATAAAATATATTAAATAAACGCTATCACTATATTTAAAATGATGAACGTTTAAAACTTAAAACGTACGTTTAAATTAAAAAAACTACGTAACGTACAAAATAAAATGTGATATTAAAGAGATAAAAGACCTACAAATATGAAAAATACATTTTTACAATCCTAATTATATAAGAAAATTATTAGAAAAAGAAAATTATTTTTATAACTATTTATTTAATTATTATTAATTAAAAACTATTTTAACTATTTAATAAATACTCTAAAAGAGAAGAAAATACAAAATAAGGCTAGAAAAATAAAATTATTATTGAGAAAAATCTAAAATATGATAAAACTAATTTTAAAACTTAAAATATATTTTTTAGACTTTTTATGTATTTATTATTAATTTAAAACTATTTAAAACTAATTAAAATGCTAGAAAATACTAATTAAACCAAGAAAATTATGGAAAAATACTTTTTAGGCTTTTTATATTTATCTTAACTTAATAAAATTGAAAAATTATTTTTTTGAACCTTTTCTTAATTTTTTTGTATTTAAAGCTAATTAAAAAGGCCTAAAAACTAATTTAAATGCAGAAAAATAGCAAACAATCTTAGAAAAATCTGAAAATTTCAAGATAAGCTTAAAATAATATAAGGAATCTAAGAAAAATGGAAAAACAGGAGCTTGTGTACAAGAATATGAAACTGATGTGGAATGTGCTTAAGAATGAGCACTTGGATAAGCCAAAAGCTACAAACAAGCTACCAACTGATCACAGAAGCTCTATTGTGCTATAATAACCCAAATGCAACAAGTTTTAACAGGCCTTAACCTCTGATTTGCAATTACAACAGGTTTGATGTTTTTAATAAATGTGCTAAATCAGTTTCTGGGTCAGTTTTGCAGCTACAAAACAAGCACTCAAATAAGCTATAAATCAAAAACAAAAGCTTGAAACCTACACTAGACCTAGCCAACTATTTGTGAACCAATTTAGAGCTAACAACAAGCTCAAATGAGCTCTATGCAATGCTGCACAAAACCACCTGTACACACTCAGTTAAGACTGAGTGTGTGCAGGGCATTTTGTGCCATATTGTCAAGTGCTTTTGAAGCTATTAAAAATTTGACAAAAATCTGATAAAATGAGGATAAAGAAATAGACCAGGTGAAGTATTTAGAACAACAAACCTCACTAAATTTGACCCAGTAATGATTCCTAGAAAATTCCTCTTAGATTGGCTAAAAACCACTTTTCAGCTTTTGACTTTTTAAAATGAAGATGAAACTTTGACTTTTTTGAGTTTTGATTCAAATTTAAGGACTGATCTAGGTGTTATATGATGAAATGACACTAAAGCAACCTTTATCTATGTATTTTAAACACAATTCAAGACTTTGAATTTGCAAAAATCTCAACAGTTAACTGTTGATATAGTTTAAGTTGGATTTTGACTTTGGCAGATAACAAGTACAAAAATAAGACAGATATGAGTTTAAACAAACTAACAAAGCATAACACAACACATTTTATCCACTGCAAAAGCCTTAAGTACAGATATGACAGCAAAACCAAACACTCCTTGATTCAACTGTTTTGCCAATTTAATGAGACAAACTCTGATTAAGCTATGATTAATGATCAAACTAAGTTCTCATGACCATATTACAACTATACAAACACATTTAAATCATTGGTGACTACAGATACATAGACAAGCATAAACTGCAATATTGGCTTGAAAATAAAAAGTGAGATAGATACTCACAACTGTCCAGCTGGTGTGCAGGCTAAAACCAGAACCCAAACCTACCCTAATCTAGTCTATTACAACCCAATATCATCACTGCATCAACCCAATATCCATCACCATTGCTAAATGCACCCATTTTGACTTTTGTTGACTATAATTGAGAATTGTTTGAAAATGAAATGTAAGCTTATTCAAAGCTTATAGAGAGCTTAAGTAACTTGTTTAAGCTTGAAACAAGCAACTAACAACCTGGATAGAAGAATTTGAAACTGAAAATCTCAACAGTAAACATAGAACTTTGGAATTTAGATAAAAGACTTGGATGGGTATTCAAAACACATTACAAAGAAGATTTAACATACATGTGATTCCAAGAAACTGAGATTACAACATTTTAACTAAAAATAAAAACATTTAATTAAAAACGACATTAAAGAAATTAAATAAAACTAGCTACCCTTCTCTCTATCTCCACTTGCTTCTTTTTTATACCCAAACTGCCTCTCCACTTGCTCTGAGCTTTTCCCACTAATTTCCTTGACCATTGGATGAGCTTAAGTGAATATTGGCCATTTGATCATTTTGGCGGGAATTTTGGTTTTGACAGATGGCTATGGTTGAGTGAATGAGGGAGGGATCATTTAATGATTTTTGTAGTTTAGGTGAGGTGGAGGAGACATGGAAAGTGATATGAAGAGGAGGGGGGATGGTTGTGTGGAGTGTATGCAGAGAGCAGTTGAGAAGGTGAGACTTTGGGCGCCAATGGGTGGTTTGGTTTTATTAATAAAACGTGGGTGGGTCGGGTATTAGTTATAGGCAGGGGTCAAAAAGCAAAGGGTCCAAAAGGTTATGGCTGGGGTTCAAAGTAGTGTGACAAGGGTCCAATAGCATAAGCTTAATAAACAAGGACTAATGTTGCCATTTTATGAAAATACAAGGACCATTTCTGCCAATTCATCAAAGTTGCTCCAAGGGTTAAAAGTGACAAGCTCCAATAGTATAAGGACCAAACTTGACAATTTCCAATTTCCAAGGACCATTTATGACATTTTTCAAACTTGAGGGACCAAAGTTGTAATTTTGCAAATTTTAACTTTGAAAGGTTTGTTTTAACAACTTTTGAATCCCATTGACCTTAAATGACATTTTTCTTTATTTTGATATACCAGGGACTGTTTTTGACAACTTTTGAAACTTGGGGGACTAAAACTGCCAATTTTGCAAATTTGATACGTTTTTCATCTGATTTTGATCTTTTTGCATCTGAAACATATAAAATGCAATTTTGGAATATTTTCAGTATTTTGATGCATTTTTGAGTGTTTTCAGATGATTTTGCAGTCTAGACAGTATAAAAATGATGAGTATTTAGACACTCATCACTTACAGATTTCATAATTGTAGAGGATATTAGTACGGTCATAGATCCTAGCTTGTCCCACGTAATTCTAGGAAAGCATTTCATAAAAAACACCGGGATGACTTATGATCCATCTTTAGGGATAGTTAGATTCAAGGATGAGACCGATGACATATCTTACCAAATGCCATTTAAGATTGAGAAATTTTCATCACTATCCAATGATGAAAAAGAACTTAAGCTATCTGTCTACTATAGGAATGAGGAGGATAAGAAGAGAGGAGTAGATTATGTTATGAATAAGATTTTTGGGTTCTATAAGGATTGTTTGAAATTAGGACCGGAATATAGAATCGATTGGGGGGAAATGACTTCTTAGAAAGGTGAATAATAGGACATTACTATAACATGAAAAAACTCCAATAGAGAACGTCATGAGGAAGTAGGTGACGGCAATGAAGTCACGTAGGAGCACTACTTCGAGTCTAGCTACAAGACTCATAAATAAAGAAAAGCGCTTCGTGGGAGGCAACCCATGCTTAATTGTTTGCTTGTTTATTTATCATATATCTTTTTCATTGTTGTTTATTCTCATGTTTGAATTTGTGAAAATGCTTTATTTTGTCTTTCACCTCGTCCTAATTACATATAAAGGTATTTTACAAAAGGATAAGTGTAGGGAAGCTTACATACATTTTTAAAAGAACGTGAGCATAAGAAATACAATTAGTAAAATTGATATATATGTATGTTTGTTAGAGTCAAATTCTTGTATCGAGTCATAATGGATGTTTTACAGGAATTTTTCCAGATTCTAAAGATGTAAATTTTCCAAAATTTTTCCAGGAAAACGCAGCAGACCAGTTTCTGTCAGGACAACCTGACGGCGTCAGGATTAGAACCTGACGATGTCAGAACGAGCAGAAACAGCTTAAAAAATTTTCTCGATTTCTGTGCTACTTATAAATTTTTGGAAATTCTCAGGTCTTAATTTTCCAGAAAATCTGCAAACATCCATTCCACAAGCATTATATCCTAGTTTAGTCGTGTCATATATAGTTTTACCGCCGATTTTATGTGAAGGTTTCGTCTATTTTCTTAAAGTGTGCAGGTTATATTTGGCAAGAAGAAGAAACACAATATTGGTGGAGCTTATCACATATACATTCTTCTTGGAAAAGAATTTAACCACTACTTCACACGGATCCTACCGAGCTAATCAGGGGAGTACTAGTTTTTTTCTCTTTTACTTACCTTCCTTTATCATAACTTTGATACTTTCGGGGAACATTGGGGACAATGTTCAGTTTAAGTGTAGGGAGGGAGAATAAAACGGGAACTTAGAAACTATGCTTATCCTTGAATATTTGTCTTGTCCTAGTTCATTTGTGTAATAAGTTATGAGAAATATTTGTTAGGGCAATTTTAGCACCAAATTTAAAATTTTTATGACATGTACGAGCAAAAACTTTAGTCTTAATAAAGCGTCTCATGGATAGGAGTTATATGACTAGCACAAAAACCATTTACCACTCAAATTCCACTCCAAAAATGTGAGGTTCGCCCCTAGATCTTTAGGAATAAAGCATTCACCTTTAATGCTTAGAGAGTGTACCGGTAGTATAATAGATTCTAGAACTTGTTTTGTGATGCATTCAGAGATCGCTAGTGAGACTAAACTTGTGTAGTTAGGAATGACTAAATGATAAGAGGAATTAGGATAACCCTTGTTTGAAACCCGTATTATAATTACTTCTTCCACATCGGTCGAGTAATTACCCCACACCCTTGTGATGCACTCATCTTTAGTACACGATACCCCTAGTTAACCCCTCAAAGCCTATCCTTTTCGCGGTTCTCGTGATGTTTCGGTTTTCTAGAATATCAATAAAGAGCATTGTTTACATTCCACCCCCAAATGTACACCCAAATCGCCTTAGCCTACCTTGTATGCACTCACCTTTAACGCATTATTGTTATCATTACTAAACCCTTAGTTCAATTATCTAGTTACTAGCATGGTTGCTAAGTCGAGTCATATATTTTGTACACAGTTTTGGGATGATTGGGACTCATGGGTAAAGTAAAATTTTATGGAGTGACGGAAAGGAATGTTAAATTCAAATTCCCTTTATTTACGTAATTAAATACTCCAAGTGTTTTGATCTTTTCAAATCGGGTCAAATTAGTGTTAGAGTAATAAAAATTAAAGTGTAGGGATGCTCCTATAAATCCCTTATATGTTGATGTTATCTTTTAGAGGATGGTAGAGTAAAAGTGTATGCACAAAAAAAAAAAAAAAAAAAAAAAAAAAAAAAAAAAAAAATGAAAGAAAAACATACGGGCTACCATCCTACATCTATCTTTATGTTTTTGTTTTTCAAATTATGTACGTTTGTTTCAAGTTATCTAGAGTTTAGTGAGTCGAGTCTTGGCTTAGCAACGCCACGCTTTTCATGCTTGTAACATAAGATTTTTGACTTGCCACCACTAAATCGCCTATCCAACCAAACCCTTTGTTTCCCTACCGTAAGCCTAACATTACAACCCTTTAAAAGACCTCTTAGATAGTTGTTCCTAGGTGCTTACGCCAAAGTGATGGAGGTTTGATCTAGTCTCAAGCCTATGGTAATCTATGTACTATGACCATGTAATGAGTGTTATCTTCCATTTCCATTTACTATATTTCATATACACCCGAGAAATTAGAGAGAATCCAAACACCCCTTGTGAGGTGCTAGTATATAATTTCCGTGCTTGTTATGACTATTGCGGTGCTTTTACTTGTTGTGAATTATGTTAAACCAATGCTTCATGCCCCCTAACTTATAAATTGATTGGCCAAAAGCACATTTGCTTGAGGACAAGCAAATACCAAGTGTAAGGATATTTGATAAGGACTTAAAATGTACACTTTTAAGGGGTCATTTAAGCCCTTAATCGCCTACTTTTATATCCGTTACTGCTTAATTTCGTTCCTTTTCACTTTTTAGGTCTCTTGGAAGCAAAATGCTGGAATGATGCATATTTGGATGAAAAGGAGTGAAAACATGAAGAAAATGGCTAAGTCAAGATTGAAGACACTCAAGCTGCTGAAACTGAAGCTGACGGCGTCCCAAACAAAGGGCGACGCCGTCCCTCTCTACGGATTTAATTAAAATACACCTGACGACTCAGTAGACTTTTTGCTAAAATACACCTGACGGCGTCAGGCTTTGAAGAGGAAGGGTGTCACTAAGACTTTTCATCTCATATGGCCCCGATCCAGAATTAGACGACATCCCTACTGAAGCCCGACGGCGTCACAACTACAACGTAACACCGTCTCAACGATAACGTGGCCAGGACGAAAACCTTAATGAAGGCGATCTGACGACGTCCCACCTATAAGGCGACACCGTCGCTGTAATACCTGAATTTCTAAAATTCACAAAAAGACTAAAATATCCTTATGATCAAAAGTAAGAATAACTAAATAAACAGAATACCAAATGAGCTACGTAAATTCAGGAAAACTTATAAGAAATATCACATATGATCCAAATAAATTTTGAATGACTTTGTAAAGTTAATTTTATAGATTATAATTTTCTAAAACCTTTGGGGTTAAAAGTGTAAAATCTGATAAAGTAAGGTGAGATTGTGAACTTAAAGATGTCAAGGGTGTAATTTGTAATTCTGAGTAATTATGGGTTCAACAAGTGTAAATTGATTTTTGTAGAGACACGCATGAGTTTAAGTTAATTTCGGTTTGTTATCATTTACGTTCTAGGTTAAATTGGGAAATCATTAAAAGAAGTAATATGTGAATTTAATGCGTATTTAGTAATATTTAAAGAGTATGGAAACCCTAGAACCTAAATAGAAAGTTGATGAATTAATGAGGAATACCCTAAAATGTTGAGAATTACGTCATCACTAAAATAAGAATATTCTGACAACTCTAAAAGTATTAATGCGATAAATCCGTTATAATATTAATGATTCTAATAAGTATTAAATAAATCATAATCCGTGTAGATTCGTTGGAGGAGACGCGACGTTACATCTTCGTATTCGTTCATTCGTTACTTTTCTCTCAATTGCTTTAAGGTACGGATATTCTGTCTTACTTTAAGACACTTATGTTATCGTACAGATATTCTGACCTTTTCAGTAAAGGTTCCTTATGATGTTCTTTTCGTCAGCTTTCCTACTTTTCTTATTAGGGTTTCCGATGCCATTGCTATGAACCCTTTCTTGTTTGTTTGACCTGTTGTTTATCTGAACTTATGTTTTATTGAACCATGCGTTATCTGATTTGAACTTTATGTTAGGAAGACTTTGATGTGCATATTAGTTGAACCTTGTTATATTTGAATATGAACCTTATGATATGAGTTATCTGATATGTTATTTGCTATGAACACTAATGTGTCTTTTGAGCTGTTGCTTATCTGAACTTTGATTTCTGAATTATGAAACATCTGATTTTGAACTATATGATATGAAGACTTTGATTTTGAAAACAAGATTAAACATTTGGTAAAACATGATCTATGTCAGTTATGACATTCTGATTTGACCTAAGTTAGTTTGACACCCGAGCCAAATAATAACTAGTCATGGGGGTTCCATGTCCGTGTCAGTGATGCACCTCTGACATGACTCTAGGGCAGTAGAGTGATGTTCTGCCACGTCCCTTTCTGTTATCTGTTATGAGCTCGAATTATGTTATATGGCCAATATCTGTCTGTGGGGCGTATGGATGCATCCTAGATCTGATCTGTTATCCGATATGATTTGTCTGGTGAATGATGTCGTGTGCAATGCGCGTCTTCACAACTTCTGGGAGCTAGCTACTCCAAATTATTTTCTGAGATTATTTCTGTATAAGTATGATGTTTCGGATATGATATGTTCTGGGCTCGAGGTAGTTAACTAAATCTGTATTTGTTAATTATATGATAAGTATTCTGATTATGTTTTGGTATGTTGATGCTTATGATTATGTCTTCGGCTTATTATATGCTATTATATGTGTTTGTACTTTTGTATGTTTATGTGACTACCGTCTGCTATGCTAAAAGATGATTAATATGTTTAAATATGATTTGCATGCTGTTATCTGATATTATGTTAGTTTATCGTTATATGGATTCGTTAATCTGTGAGATGAATGTGCTAGTATGAAAGTGAGTATTCTATAAGTTTAATATGTATAGTTGATCAGTTAATTTTGGGAACTTTGCTTATATGTTAGTGTTTTATTGCCTATGTGACCTGCCATGTCTGAACTCTGCTGATGTTAGGATTTGATCTAAGAACTGGTTTCTCTTATGATATCTGTGTGGATAATTGCTAATGGTTATGCTATGTTTTGTTTGGTCTTTCTAATTATAGTTTGTCTGCTATGTTTCTATTTGTTTGTGTGACTGCCATGATTTGAACTGTTTTTTTTCGCTGCTGCAATATTGAATTAAGTGCATTAAATGTTGATTAATTGATTTGTATGAATGCCATGTTTATTTTGCTAGAAAGTGTTTTCGTTAGCTTTAGACTTTTCGTTTGATTTATATGAAACCTAATTGCTCTTGATATGTTGTATGATTGGTTGTCCTGATGTGTTTGTGTTTGTGTCTTTGATGTGCTATGTGATGTCTACTTGTTATGTGGTTGTTTGGATTTCTGTATTTTTGTGCTTCCGCAGAATCCTAAAAGATCCTTCGTCGTTATTTCATTTTATTTTGTTATTCGTATATTTGTTTTGTTTCGTTATATCTGTTCACTGGGCTTTGTAAGCTCAGCCGCACTTTACTTTTCCTGCGGCAGGTATTAAGCATTCAAGATGAGCTTATGGGATAGCTGATCTGGGTTGAGATTAGAGCTGAGAGCAAGACTTGACCTTTAGAGATCTTAGATTTATTTTGAAGTTTAGCTATTTATGTTTTCTTTTTGAATATTTTGTAAAGGCCTTCGCTATTGTATAGTATTTAAAGTTCTGATATGAAACCGTATTGTGATATCTTTACCCTTGTCGGGTCGGGGTGTTACAGTCGCAAGTGTAAATCTATATATAGAATTCGATTTTTCAGTTTTTAAAGAGGTAGACTTATGGAGTAAAAACCCAAAACGTTTGTAGTCTGACTTGGACAGTATCTTAGGGTCCCAAACCCTATTTTAAACATCAAGATAAGTGTTTTATTCCATTAATTTCGTTATGTCTTCCATTGAATGTGTGTATGCTTGCTTGTTTAACATGTCTGGATAAATTTCTTGTGTATTTGCTTAGATCTATGAAACCTAGTTGATAATTATTGATTGGTTGTCTCTTATCTTAATTGTAATTGGCTTAGGAATGCACTAGGCTATCGTTGTGCTTAAATGCTTGAGTAATCTTTGTGAACATTAGTTTATGAATCACTTAGAGGATTTCGTAGTCTAAACATCCAAAGATAACCTTTAGGTTAGTTTATGAAACATCTAGCGGATTTCTTAGGCAATAACCTTAAGGTATTCTCAAAGAGTTAGGGCATAAGCATTCCCTACGACCTTAGAAAACACAACGCGTTAAGAATAAGGACATGACAATTCAACCACCAATAAAAGATAACTAGGGAGTAATAGTATCTAGGTAGACACATTTTTAATCATTATACAAGCACACATCAAAACGATATAGCTACCCATAGTATTAGATAATTAGAATAGTAGAAGTAATCGGTAGAAGTACCACCCCCAAATCCATTGCCCCGAGATTTTACCCTTAGCTTTCTAAAAAAAATATATAAAAGATAAAAAAATAATCATCCTCAACCCCAACCTTAGCGTAGTACACTTCTTACTAGCATTCCTATTCCCCTAGAGAACGATATCAATACCCGAGGCTTACCCAATACTACACTACAAAGATTAGGTTCACTGCCTAGGGTGTTGAAAAACTTGCTCGTCGAAAAGGAAGTTCCTTTGACCCCGAACGCGCTTCATACGTGCATCAATTGAATAGCTAGTTAGATTTCAATCTCGTTGATGCGTGGGTTCGGGGTCGAGAAAACCTCCTTTTCTGCGAGCAAGCTTTTCAACCCTCAAGGCAGTAAACCTAATCATTGTAGTGTAGTAAGGGGTAAGCCTTGGGGATTGATATCGTTCTCTAGGGGAATAGGAATGCTAGAAACAAATTTATGACGAGAAGGTGGGGTTGAGGATGGTTTTTTTTTATGTTTTTTAGAAATCAAGGGTAAAATCTCGGGGCAATTGATTGGGGGTGGTACTTCTACCGATTTCTCTACTTCTACTAATTATCTAATTATCTAATTAACTATGGATAGCTATGTTGATGCTGGTTTTACTGACCAGGTCTTAGTATTTATAGTGTCTCGCTATACCTATGGTCTACCTTAATGCACTAACGGGCAGTGTACCCGGTCGTGTGTAGTGTAGTAAATGGTAAAGCCGAGGTCGTCCCAAAAGCTATGTGTGTTTGATTATTACTAAGTCTAATTGTCACAGAATAATAATGGTTTCGATAGGGAATAATTAATTAAACTACTAATGCATAATAAAAGCAGATAAATGGGTAAAGGGAAATCAATAGAGGAATAGTGGTGCTAACCTATTCAATCCTCCTAGCTAGTTATGTCTACGTCTACTTGCTTCCAATTACTTCAGGTGGGGTCAAATTCGAGAGGACAGCATTTGGTCAATTCACCCTAACCTATCAGCAAAGATGCCACCACAGGAGAAATCAGGCGCACCGTCATAAGTCCTGTTGTTCCTGGTCCCCTAAGCCAAGTCATTAAGTACCGCTACATGCTAGATTCTAAATAGTGAGTGCTCGGCCGTTAGGAACTTAGACACTACACCCCCCCCCCCCCCCAATTCTTAAGTTCATCCAAATGATAGGTGATCACTTGGTCAAATCGCACAAGTAGAAAGGGTCGTCAGTTGGTCATATCTTACCCTTCCCGTCTCAGTCCGCTCACCTAGGGTCAGTTGGTCATATCTCCTAGGCAATTGGCCTCTACCGCCATTCAAAACTACCGAATCAAGGGTGACTACCAAAGAACTATGCATGCATACACTTAGAAATAATTGTACGGAAGTAAAGGTAAACGCAAACAAAATAATTAAGGAATCATAACTAGGCTAGCACCAAAGGGTGCTTAGCCGCTCATATTAATCATGCAAATCAATTCAATATTCAAAGGTACGAAATACATGAATCGAAAGTAAAAGAAATATTAAACGCTAAAGCTTATCGTAATGGAGTGACTTCTCCCTTGGAAACAGCTCCGTATGCTCCCCTAGACCTGCCTTGGGCTTTTTCCCACGTTCTCAAAGAGTTTTGTGTGGAATGGGATGATTAGAAATGCTAGAATTTGTGGGGTATTTATAGGCCAGGTCTGGGTTACGGCGTAACCAATATAGGAGTTACGCCGTAACCTTCTATTCCGTCGTGAATGCACTAGATCTGCTAGTTATGGCGTAACCTAAAAAGTGGTTACATTGTAGTCTTCAATAAACACGGTTACGTCGTTAGTGATGCATTAGTTACGGCGTAAGTATCAGCGGCGTGGATCCTCATTTAACCTAATGTAGTTATGTCGTAACCTTTGGGAAGAGTTACGCCGTAACCTCTTGATAAGTTGGTATTTTGGGTCACGCAATAGTTACGGCGTAATGTGAGAGAGGAGTTACGCCGTAACTTCTTCAAAATAGGCATACTGTGATAAATCTTTAGTAATGTTTCCATTTCCGCGTCTCTTTAGCTCCAATGCTCGTAATTTACCTGAAAGTGGAAAACAATGGAAAACAAGCGTAAATCCATATAAATGATATAAATAACGAGCATTATCGGGGGAAATTGACACTAAATATTCAGGACTATTTGATGTTATCAAATATCCCCCCACTTGAACTCTACTTGCCCTCAAGTATACCTTATTAGATAGATTCCTAAAAAGATATCTCCCAAAACCTGAAAAATATGAGTTTACAAATCCCTTATGCTAGAATAAAACAAATCTGAACACCTCACGAAAGGGGAACAAACACTCAAATCTCTCAACTATTGTAAGTGTCAATTTTGGGGTGATCACTCAATTGCACAGTCATAGCATGTATTCTATCATAAGCTTGGCGGTTACACAAATCTCCACCACTAGAGTTAAGGGCTAAACAATTCTCGAAGGCAATATGGGTAGACACGACAAAGGTTAAGGGGTGACTCGTCATTACTAACATGTCACGGCGAAGTGGACAAAATCAATGATACATGACCAAATCCATGGCCAAGACACCAAAGATTGCTCGCTGCATCACCTAGACATACTTCATGACTAAAGGGTAGGATAAGACATGGGATATATAATTGGTGTAAAATGAAAAAACAAAAAGGTAGTCTAAATCTATAACCAAGTCATCACCACTTACCGTCCACCCAAAGTTCAAGTTTAGAAGTCTAGAAACCGGATCATGAAATTCAAGGTAGATGTGTCATTAGAGGACGTCGTGATGGGTACACCACCTTTTCTTCTTCTGTTGGCAAAACTACCAACTCCAATCTTCAAATGTGACCGAGGTGGCCTCCTCGATACTAATCAATAAAGCTCATACTATAGTGCTTATAACATCGCACTTTACAATATCATAACTCAATCATTAGTTTTTTTTGTTTTTCGAATCATCATATTTTTATTTTTATTTTTTTTTAATCATAACATAATAACATAACATCCCCCCAATTGAGATGAACAATGGGAATTCAGGGGGTCTTCAATGATCTTCATAAATATTGTCGATGAAAGCGTTATTTCCAAACCTTTCCACTCGAACCTTGAACTTAGGCAAATGATGATTTTCCAATCACAAATAAAGACTACAGTGTAGGCTAAGGTGTAAAGGTGTAACGAAACAATATATTGGGTTGACAAAATGAAAGGAATGGATCAGAAGGGTGTATCTAGGGGTATCTTGAACTAAAGGTGAGTGCAACAAAAGGGTTTCACATGGGGGTCGAAAAGTCGAGGTGACTAATCGATAGACTCACAATGGTAGACTGTTTGGTGATAATCCTATAATATTGCCTTCTAAAACTGAAAAGTCCAAATACATCGAGTTACTCAACATACCTCGTCTATGGTCTCGAAATGATGCAAAGTCCAAGTTCTAAAGTTTACAAGCTACCGGCACACTCATAATTTGGTGGATTTGGGGTAAAATATTGGAAACGGATAAGGATAATCTCACCATGTAATGTGAAGGGTTGTATGTGCTCGGCTAAGGTCTAATCTAGTTAGGTTCAGAAAAACATGTCAAAATTTTAAAAATGGCATAATTTTTCAAAATAAACTAGAAAAATGAGGGCGAAATAAAGTTCAAGAGATAATTCTACTCCCGTCCCCCCACTTGAATTGTACAAAGTCCCTTTTGTACTAGGCATTAAAATAAAGGTGAAGAGAAAGGTAGAATTAGAGCGAGAACTTCCCTGAAATTTGCTCCAAAAAGAAGAAGGCCCACGAAAAAGAACCGTGCCTTCGTTTAAGCGTCATGAACAAACTTCAATCCCTGAAATCACAATACCGACAAGCATAATTCTAAAAAAGAAAAAATAAATAAAAATGAAAAATAACCTAACTCACTTTCGTAGGAATCACGGTTGCATTTAGCGTATGCAACAAGCCTTTTAAACCACTTGGTGTCCCAAGTGGACGAGTGAAGTCTCGTGAGGGTTTACAGGGAACACATCCACAAAGTTCATTTAAAAACTAATACAAGGTTACTGTGTTTTAAAATGAAAGAATTAAAGCAGAGGAAAGTTACGTCGTAACTCCTATGAGGGAGTTACGCCGTAACTGGCAAAACCTGGTATGAGCTGTAAAAGCGAGTAGTTACGGCGTAACCACTGAGATGGAATTACGCCGTAATTGGTAATGCGTCAAGAGTTCTGCTGCTAAAACGTTGGTTACGACGTAATCACCAAGATGAGTTACGCCGTAACTCTGTTCAGATCAGCAACTGCAGCAGCAAATAGTTCCTCGTTTCCTGCAGAAATGGTTAGAAAACACAAAACCCAACAGAAAGGAAATAAAAACAAAAGAAAGGGATAATTCGGGTTGTCTCCCGAAAGAGCACTTTTCTTTTTTAACGAGTCTTTAAGTTAGACTCAGAGCCGCGGGGCTCCTATGGGGGACTTTGGACATCCCCGACTTCCGTCATTCATTGGTATTCATTCATCCAACTATCAAGCCTTTTTTTCCTTGTAAAATTATTGAGTCCAATTGTTCCCAACTTATGTGAAAGCCATTTATCACATGATTTTCCTCGGTCATCATCTTTAGTAATAATACAATCAGTAATGCTGATGCGGGATCTTGTTCCGCCTATGGTGTCAGTGAGATGATTGCACCCATAATGCTAACCAGCTTTCTTAATAAATTTCGAACTTCCAAGTTTTAATTTGTACCAATCTTCCAATGCTAATTCAACATCATGTTTCTCTCCCTTATGAGGGTAAATCCATTCATCCGCTTTTCTTTCACATTTTGAGGACGAATGAATCCACGGTGGCCATATGATTCGCATTCCTTGGTTGACATCGAGTTGCAAAAAGGTTTGTTTGGATTCATAGTTTCCTCAATGCTTTGGATAATTTCATCCTGTTTCTGCTTACAATGATCAATACTTTCTTCACAATTACCAGTAATAGGTTTAGAGTGTAGAGTGGGATTCAGCGATTGAACATTAACAATATTATTAGAATTTTCAGTTTTTGGATTTAAATGCTCTTTCATACTAAAAGTTATTCGTTCATTTTCAGTCCCTAAGGAAATTTGTTTTTCAAAAACCATAATTTGAGCCCTACAAGTGGCCAGAAAAGGTCTTCCAACAATCAAGTTGTAAGCCTCCCGCTTTCCCATGTCAATAACTACAAAATCGATGGGGAAGAAAAAATTTCCAATTTTTAAAAGCACATTGTTCACAATTCCCTCGGTATGTCTTCTTAGAGGAATCAGCCAATTCAATCATAATAGTTGTTTCTTTTAAATTGGTAAGTTTGATTTTTTCAAATAAAGTGGTAGAGATAAGGTTAACCCCGCCTCTAAATCAAATCAGCTAATGCGGAAATTTTAATGTTACCAATAGTGCAAGGGAGAAGAAAACTTTCCTGGTATTGCAGCTTTTCAGGAAGTTGGCTTGGCAGGAACTCATCGTCTTCTGCTTTATCATCCTCTCTTAGGTAGGTAATTCCGGAGAGATCATTAGTGATAGAGGATGTGCATTGCTCCTTTTTTGCTTTATCTTGTGCAAATATGGCCTTGCAGGAGGTGGCTTTAGCATTACTTGTTTCGAGGTTCTTAGCCAATTGCCCAATTTGTATTCCAAGGTTCTTAATTGTAGCATCTTGGTTACGTAGGTTCATATTGGTGTCCTCCTTTACTTTGACCATCCATTCCTTGAGTCTATCTCCCTTTTTTGCATTCTTCGATGTGTCGGTGCATTATTTCTTCAAGGCTAGGTTTAGGAGGATTATTGTTGATTCTAGTGTAGAACCCAGGGGATTTTTCACGATACCTAGGTCCGTAATTTTTGTAGCCGTTGAAAGGGAATTCTTTTCCATAGTTCACTTCTCCGATCCTTTTTACTTCTTCATTGAGGAACATTCTTAAGGACGAGTCCCATCTCGCTCAACTTGAATGGAATGCACATTTTCTTTGAGCTTCTTCATTTCTCTCCCAAGGCTTTCTAATTTGTTGTTTATTGCTGCAAGGCATTCTATATCATCACTCTTACTTCGGTTTCTTCCTGCATTGTGCCATTTTTGAGAGTGATCTGCCATTCTTCGAATAGTTTCTAAAGCCATAGTGGGTGTCAAACTAGGAATCGGTCCTTGAGAATCAATCATTTGTCTTGAAGAGATGCTCAGTCCTTTGTAGAAGACATTCACCTTTGTTGGTCGTTGAGATCATGAGTAGGGCACTTGTATAACAATTCGTTGTATCTTTCCCAAGCTTGGTATAACGTTTCACCACCCTCTTGCTTGAAGTTATGAATTTCTTCCAATTGCTTAGCCGTCTTCGAATGAGGACAGTATCTCTGAATGAAATACTTTTTTAAGATAGGCCAAGTGCGACAAATCCCTGATGTAATCGATCAACCCATCTTTTCGCAGCCTCGTAAGAGAAATAGGGAATACTCGTAACATTATAGCATCGTGTGAGACTCTGGGAATTTTAAATAGGCTGACAATGTATTCGACATTGTCTACATGTTCATGGGCATCATCGGTTATGCTTCCAGAGAAAGGATTTGCAAGTAATTCCCTCATGAATTGAGGTTTGATTTCGAATTGAGCATCTTCTGCAATGGCTGGCCTAACAATCCCTGGTCCTTGTTCTTCTCTTGTCAATGCCAAATATTCCTCAAGAGTGAGGTTATCGATGTTAACAGCTTCCATGGTACCTGAAATCTAGAAATATGATCTTGAGAAAAGTTTAAAATGAAAGACTTAATATTAATCCTAATATAACTCCCCGGCAGCGGCGCCAAAAACTTGATGCAGGTTTTACTGACCAGGTCTTAATATTTATGGTGTCTCGCTATACCTATGGTCTACCCTAATGAACTAACGGGCAGTCTACCCGGTCGTGTGTAGTGTAGTAAATGGTAAAGCCGAGGTCGTCCCAAGAATTATGTGTGTTGGATTATTACTAATTCTAATTGTCACAAAATAATAATGGTTTCGATAGGGAACAATTAATTAAACTACTAATGCAGAATAAAAGCAGATAAATGGGTAAAGGTAAATCAATGGAGGAATAGTGGTGCTAACCTAGTCAATCCTCCTAGCTAGTTATGTCTACGTCTACTTACTTCCAATTACTTCAGGTGGGGTCAAATTCGAGAGGACAGCATTTGGTCAATTCGCCCTAACCTATCGGCAAAGATGCCACCACAGAGAAATCAAAGCGCACCGTCATAAGTCCTGTTGTTCCCGGTCCCCTAAGCCGAGTCATTAAGTACTGCTACATGCTAGATTCTAAATAGTGAGTGCCCGGACGTTAGGAACTTAGACACTACACCCCCTCCCCCCATTCTTAAGTTCATCCAAACGATAGGTGATCAGTTGGTCAAAACGCACAAGTAAAAAGGGTCATCAGTTGGTCATATCTTACCCTTCCCGTCTCAGTCCGCTCACCTAGGGTCAGTTGGTCATATCTCCTAGGCAATTGGCCTCTACCACCATTCAAAACTACCGAATCAAGGGTGACTACCAAAGAACTATGCATGCATACACTTAGAAATAATTGTACGGAAGTAAAGTTTCCATTTCAGGCATACTATGATAAATCTTTAGTAATGTTTCTATTTCCGCGTCTCTTTAGCTCCAATGCTCGTAATTTACCTGAAAGTGGAAAACAAGCGTAAATCCATATAAATGATATAAATAACGAGCATTATCGGTGGAAATTGACACTAAATATTCAGGACTATTTGATGTTATCAAATATCCCCCCACTTGAACTCTACTTGCCCTCAAGTAGACCTTATTAGATAGATTCCTAAAAAGATATCTCCCAAAACCTGGAAAATATGAGTTTACAAATCCCTTATGCTAGAATAAAACAATGCCGAACACCTCACGAAAGGGAACAAACACTCAAATCTCTCAACTATTCTAAGTGTCAATTTCAGGGTGATCACTCAATCGCACAGTCATAGCATGTATTCTATCATAAACTTGGCGGTTACACAAATCTCCACCACTAGAGTTAAGGGCTAAACAATTCTCGAAGGCAATATGGGTAGACACGACAAAGGTTAAGGGGTGACTCGTCATTACTAACATGTCACGGCGAAGTGGAAAAAATCAATGATACATGACCAAATCCATGGCCAAGACACCAAAGATTGCTCGCTGCATCACCTAGACATACTTCATGACTAAAGGGTAGGATAAGACATGGGATATATAATTGGTGTAAAATGAAAAACAAACAGGTAGTCTAAATCTATAACCAAGTCATCACCACTTACCATCCGCCCAAAGTTCAAGTTTAGAAGTATAGAAATCGGATCATGAAATTCAAGGTAGATGTGTCATTAGAGGACATCGTGATGGGCACACTACCTTTTCTTCTTCTGTTGGCAAAACTACCAACTCCAATCTTTAAATGTGACCGAGGTGGCCTCCTGATTCGTTTATGTAGGCTTAGGGGTGTGTGTGAATGGATAAAACCACAATATCGATATAAAAAATAACCACAAGTGATGATTTAAAATCCCTTTAGGAAAAAGGATAATGAATCAAAACCCGTGAGTGATAGTGATACGGATTAGGAAATCCGAGTCGTTTCCCAACGAGGTGTGAATGGGCAACGTCGTTATTGGTTTGTTATTAAAATGCTCGATGTTTTTGGATTTTTGATTATATTAAAACTACGTGGAATGGGAAAATAATTAAGGGAAATTACACTACGGGAATTCCTAAATACGCGAATTATACTAAAACGTATTAAAACAAACGAAAGTAAAATGCTACTACGTCTATTCTAAGTCCTAAAATAATCTAAAATTACTTTCTAACTAAAAATGATAATATAAAATTATCTAAGAATTAAAACTAATTTTTATGATTTTTCTGGAATTTATTCGAATTAAAAACTAATTTTTAACTTTTAAAACTAATTTAAAATACTAAAAATTATGAAAATTAAAGGGAAAATTATTAAACTATTTTTTAAAAATCTAAAATAACTAAAGAGAATTTTCGAAACTAATTTTGTATTTTTCTGATTATTTTTCTATTTTCTACGAATTTAAAACTATTTAAATCTAATTAAATGGCTAAAAATTACAAAATAAGCTAGGAAAAATCTAGAAAAATTATTTTTTTGCTTTTTGTATTTATCTTAATCTATGAAAATTGAAAAATTATTTTTTGGAACTTTTTCTGATTTAATTGCAATAAAAGCTATTTAAAAAGTACTAAAAAGTGTTTTAAATTGGGAAAAATACTAAACAATGATGAAAAATTCAGTAAAAGTCTAAAATATTATTCTAATTCTATAAAAATTAACAAAATAGGTGCTTATGTGGGGGGATATGAAGCTGTAGTGTAAAGCAGTCCTAAATAAGCTACTAGAATAAGCTATAAGCTACAGGAATAAGCCAAATGATCAAACAAGCTGAATTATGTTAAAATAAGTCCAACTTAACTAATTAACAGTTCTCAAGATCACTAAATAAGCTTAAACCAGATCTGATAAGCTGAGTGAACAGGGCGAAAAGGTCTTATTCAGGAGCTGATTTCACTATTCAAGAGCTTTTTCAAAATTCAACAAAAATCAGTTTTAAGATCTTGACCAACCCATCTCAAACATATCCCAATTTTATCAATTTTGGTTCAGTAATCAGACCAAGAAAATTCCGCAAAGTTTGCCAAAAACTGCTTTAGACAACTTTTGACTTTTTATTGACAGTTAAGAACAATTGACTTATGTGAGATTTAAAGGCAAATTTTGAACTGATGCAGATGAAATGAGATGAAATAAGAACAAATTAAGCTAAACCAACATTTTCTAAACTTATCTTAAGCTATTTGTTAAATTAACCCTAACAGTTTTTGAGCTAAACTAATTATTAAGTGATTTTGACTATTGATGCAAACTGGCACAAAGTTAAGACCTAAGATGACTGATTTATGACTAAATAAGGCTAAAGCAATCAATATCTACCACTGAGAGGCACTAAAACTCAACTTAAAGCCTAATCCAAACACCCCTTAAAGTGTCCTACAAGGCATATTACACTATCTTTTCTTATTAATACCTATGCAGAGATTAAAAACAGCTATAATGCTAAGATCCTCGTATTAAATCAACATCAAATCAAGTACTAACACAACCTAAAATGATCATAGCATACATGACAGTTTTGAATAAAATGGAATTAAAACTCACTTGAAGTCCTGCCAAGATTTGGGCATTACAACAGTACCAAATCGATCAAATCCAACACCAAATACTAAATCAAACCCAACTCAGCCTTAAGATCACCCCATCTCCATATCAAGACCAATTTGAACCACAGTTGACTTTCATTGACCAATGCAATTTTTTATGTGATGAATGCAATGAAACAATTTTAAGCACAAGATAAGCTCACAACAGCTTATGTAAAGCTTGTATGAGCTTATTCCAATATTAAAAACCACTTATTCAGTACTCAAAGAGTAAAATGCGAGATCAATGTGAAATTTGGAAATTTTTATTAAAACTGGAATTACAAAAGGATTGAGATTACATTAAAACTTAAAGATAACAAACTAAGAATACTGAAAATGCTTAAAAACTAAACATGAAACTTAATTGAAAAGGAAATAATGCACACCTTGAAGAGGATGCCAAGGGGTCTATTTATAGCTGGAATTCAGTCTTGGATTCTCGATTGGAAGAGCCTAGAATGCTATCCTCAGCCACACAAATCCTCTGAGTCACTTCCTCCAATCATTAGCCTCCAAATCACCCAATGATGTGTTGCGTCCAATGATGGAGCTCTGTTAGGCCACGCTGGCATTCTATCCTGACAAGTCAGAGGTCTAGAAGCTCCTTGGAAAGATGCTAGTACGAGGTTGTGTGGGGTAAATGGGTTTTATCAGGGTAAAAGGTGCATAGTAACTGGAATTTCATTTGGCGCGATTGTGTTTATCTGGGTGATTTTTTTTATATTTATTTGACTGTGAGAGTGATTGGTTTGACCGGGTTTATTTTGGCCGGGTATAAGGGTTGGGTCGTGGGTTTAAGTGGTGGGTTGGCTAAACCGGGTAGTGGAAATGGATTTGGGCTTGGTATTAAACTTGGGCCAAGGGTATTTAGGATTGATAATGGACTAAGGATTTATTTAGGATCCATGTAGTAACATAAGGACTAAATGTGTTAATTCTGAAAATCCAGGGACCACACATGTAAATCTGAAATTATCTCCAAGGGTCATTCTTGTCATTCTTCAAATAAGCAAGGACCAAATTTGCCAACTTTGAAAATTCCAAGGACTAAACATGACAATTCTGAATCTTCAAGGACTAAAACTGCCATTTTGAGAATTGATTATCCAAACTTGCAAATTCCTTTCCCAACCTCGGCTTTTTGCATTCTTCTTTCTCTCGTGCTCGGTTTTGGCTTTCTTTTGTCTGTTTGTTATTTGTATGGTACCTGCACATGCAAAAACTCAAGAAACACGCAAATGTTAACAATAAAGGGCTCTTTCTTGGTTATTTTGGGTCAGTTTTGATAAATAAAAGATATGTGTTTAAGCACATATCAAAATACCCTAGAGGAGACCATTGTGGTCCCACCGCAATGCAATCAACTCACGCTTCTAAAACCAAGGATTCCAATCTCTTTCTACTACTAAAACCATGAAGAAGTAGCAAAGATTCCTCAAAAGAGATTTAAGAAAGCCTTAATTCTAAAAAAGCCCCGTTTACCTTTTAATTCACATGTATAGATATTACGATTAAGCACTTTCTGATTATGAGTGACGGTTTGCTGAACTTTCATGTCGATCAATAACTCCCACATTTTTCAAACGACACATTAGGATCACGGAGTAAGAAACACAACACAGCGTGAAGTGACCATACGGATAGAATACATCATTCCTGATTTTTCACAAGTCCCCAAACTAAGCGTAAAATCGAAATCATTGTTAAAAAATGTTAGATATTAACTTTTCACATACACATCAAACCATAACACAAGGTGGCGTTTAAGATGGAATTCTAGAGAGAGAAAGTTAGAGGTTTAGGGAACTTAGTGAGAGAAAGTGAAATTATTATTATGAGCTCCAACTCTCTACCTTGGGAGGTAGAGAGTATTTATAGTCTTACATAAAACGCCACACATCGGGCTGTGGATCAGGCATACAGTGGGTAAAGACCCGTCCGTCCTCCACGGTGTTACTTAACTAAATACTACTTATCTTAAAATAACTACGACTACGAGCTTTCTAACGATTACATATACTTGAGGTGACCGACTCTTTAATACCTGGAATTTCTAATTCCTAACAATCTCCCCCTAAGGAGGTCACCTCAATTATGCACTAAAATTACATTGAATACAAACAGATATGACATTAACAATTGTTCTTGCATTCTTGATGTTGTCCTTTGTTCCTAAGCTCGTAGTCATTGATTCTTCACATTGCATGTTTGGTTAATCCAAGTGGAGGTCTTTACTGATCCACGTGATAATAATGTTGAGCCAGCTTTTGAGATCATCAGTTAGTAGAAAATCTCTGATACATCCATTGTGGTGTTGGTATTATGTGATGTTGTGACATTCGGACCGACATGCTCACATTCTGGATCATGATATCTTCTCATCAGTGTAGCGGAAGCATTTGTTGAATCATGATATTGGCAGCAGCGTAGCAGAAGCATGGAGTGAAAATATCAGAGTCATTGATGCACTAATCATGATTTCTTTTGAGATGAATGTGTCAAGTGAGCATGCGGCTATGGATTGACCGCATCATTCTGATCAGCTGCAAACGTCGGAGTGTACCTGCATAAGACAGTTAGCAATAAAGCGCACGAAAGTGTCTTTGATCACTTTCGTGAATTGAGGTACACGGCCCACGGTTCCCCGTTGATCAGTACAAGTACTGCCTGTGATCGGGTATAATTCCGAAGAATTTCCTTGACAGGGTTTCGCAGCTGCTCTAGCTGTTCTCAAACCGGAACATCTCAAAGAAGACAACACGGAGTGAGTGAACCAGCGAATTTGAGTCCACTGATTGATGAAAAGATATTTGAAAAGCCATCGAGTATTGCTCAATAGAAATTGTTTTTGCAATACAGCGAAGGTTTTAAGGAAAATCAATTATCAATCATAAAACACCTTTGATTTGAAAAAAGAGTACGCGTCGACGTGCTAATGAAAAGAATTTTAAAGCACATAGACCGGTTTTTCAAAGGTATTCGTCAATCCATAACCTGAACCAGGATTGATTCAAAAGATTGAATCGCCCCATTGTTTCTGTTCAGTTGTCACATGGTTGATCTGTATAATAGATCTCACATGCCACCTACCAGGAGCTTGTTAGATGTTGGCTCCAGAAGGCTTTCCATCTTCACAGTGAATATGTAAACACATCCCTCAGATGTTCTGGCAATACCACAAGGATAATGCGTAGGACTCAAGATATAATCTCTCTTTCCACATTGTGTGAAACAGAGAGTCTTCATTGAAAGTGTCCTAATGAGATTTATTGATGATCTCGTGGCTCTAGACTCAATTTGTGCATATTTGGATCTGTGCGGAGACTAGGGAGAAAGGGTCTCCTTCTTCAATATCAACAATCTCTAAGAGAAAGTCGATAGATAATGTCGGTTCCCCGTGAGAATGAAACAAGTCCTTTTAAGAGGAACTTGAGTGGTTTGGGAAGTTGAAGTGAGTGCGCCACTGGGTCCATGACGTCTTGTCTTCAATACCGATGTTACCATCAGTAGCATATGAATTGAACCCGGTTTCTGCCCTAAGGTTGAATAAATGGAGGGCTATTTGTTTTCACCCTTTTCTCATTCAATTCTTTTAATTCTTCAACCCCTTCAGTGCTTACCGAGACTTCATAGCTAGAACCTTGTTGGGTTTATTCCAGACTAGCTCAGTCCAGTCTGCACTCTTCCATCCTCATTTTTCTCCTTTTATTATCATACCAAAGAACTCTACACTAACTAGTGGATAGTTCTTGGGTAGATCCCTCCGGTTCTGGCGGATCATGGGAACCAATACCTAACCTCATCATCCTTATATCACCATACATAAAGTAAAGTTGGTCGGTCTTTTGGTATTGTTCATCTGCCATTGGAACCAATTGAAAACCATTTGAAAATCAATCCAGATACTTGTGATATATTATCAAAACATTTTGTACCTGAATTGTTTTGATATTTTTAGAAAAAGAGCTCCCCCTCAACATGTGCATCAAATGTATTTGAAATTTTGCCACGGAGGCAAGAGGATGAATTAACTTCTTTGATTACCATTTTCTAAAAGATATCAACATCACTTCCCAATCAAATCAAGTAGATAAAGCATTTTGGGGAAGGATGAGGTTTTCATAATTTTGCTCCCCCTCATATGTGCCTCAGATTTGAAAAGAGTTTTGCACATACTAGAGGGAACCTGCCATGAGATAAGTGATCACGTTTCAAATCATTGTGGTTTAATATAGATGCTCCCCTCAATGTGTGCATGGAAAATTTGAAATCGTTTGTCACTTACGGGGAGGCTAACATGCTAATCACTTAAGAAACCATTTATCGAATTATCAGTTTAAATCCTATTTAAATCACAACTTCTCCCCGATCACAATTATCAAATCATTTGAGATTTGTGATATCTGTAGATTTAAATTGATTTTGAAAGCTTTTAAGGAGAATTGTGACTTGATTATGAAAGCGTTTTAACGATAAGGCTGATGTTGAGATTTTTAAACTCCATTGGTTAAACATGCATGTACATCTTTTGAAAACAATTTAATGCCAAATAACTTTTTAATTTAATTGAAATCATTCTCCCCCTCAATCAATGACATAGGTTGTTGATTGAGCGATAGAGATTTTGACAGATAAGTCCTGATGATTATCAAAAATAGAGACCGAGTTATTTTTCAAAGCATTTAGTTTTCAGCAGATAAATGTTATAGAATCAGAGCATGGAATTTGAAAACATGGTAAAACATGGCTCTGTTCTTTCTTTTAAAACCGGGTTATTGCCTGAAAATGACAATAAACCATTGTTTCTCTTTCTCCCAAAAATTTTTTTTTTTTTTTTTTTTTTTTTTTTTTTTTTTTAAGAATTCGAACAACATCTAAAGTCCCGTGTCATTCTTTGAGTGACAGCACAAAGACCGTAGATATTTT
Organism: Chrysanthemum makinoi; assembly: GCA_910596185.1. Taxonomy (NCBI): domain Eukaryota; kingdom Viridiplantae; phylum Streptophyta; class Magnoliopsida; order Asterales; family Asteraceae; genus Chrysanthemum; species Chrysanthemum makinoi. The sequence goes on along the minus strand of OU343224.1, from coordinate 224,751,276 downwards.
CGAACCGGAAAAAAAAAGAAAAAAAAAAAAAACATGACAAAGAGACAATATTTTTAAAGATTTTTTCGATTTTTCAGATTTTTATGGATTTTTGAAAGTTTTATATATTTTTTTTTGTTTTTCGAATAAGTATTTACATGAGTATAGATGAAGGAAAGACCTTTACTCCTCGTCTTCCTCCTGAAGACGTTTGAGTGTTTCTGGTTGAAGACTTTTTAAGCCAAGTCGAGGAAGAATAAACTCAAAACGTTCTCTTGGAAGAGCTTTGGTGAAGATGTCTGCTAATTGATATTCAGACCTCACAAAATATAGTTCCACCACACCTTTTTCCACTTGTTCCCTGATGAAATGATGTCGAATGTCAATATGCTTTGCTCTTGAGTGTTGAACGTTGTTGCATGAGAGAGCAATAGCACTTTTATTATCACAGTACAGAGGGATTTTGTTGAATTCAAAGCCGTAGTCAGATAATTGAGATCTCATCCATAAGATTTGAGCACAACAAGATGACATGGCTATGTATTCAGCCTCTGTAGAGGAAATAGAAGTACTCATTTGCTTCTTTGAAGACCAGCTCACAAGCTTATCACCCAAAAACTGAGCACCTCAGATGTACTTCGACTTGTATCTTGACAACCTGCATGATCAGCATCTGCATAGGCCGTTAGTGACATACCGGTGTCCTTGGGGTACCATAGTCCCATATTGATGGTTCCTTGGAGATACCGAAAGACCCGTTTAACTGCTTCAAGGTGCTTTTTAGTAGGCTTAGCCTGGTATCTAGCACACATGCAAACAGCGAACAACAAGATGTCGGTTAGAGTGTGAGGTACATCAGTGATCCAATCATACTACGATATTTTGTTTGGTCAATCATGATCCCTGAGTGGTCCTCATCTAGTTTGGTTCTCAATCATGGGGTGTCAACAGGGTCACTTGAATCAAATCCAAATTTCTTTAAAATCTCTGTTGCATATTTAGATTGATTTATGAAAATGCCTCGGGACTTTGTGAAATTTGTAATCCCAAGAAAAATGACATTTGTCCCATCATTGACATTTGAAACTATGAACTCATTTCATTAGACAAATGATCACATTCCATTGGGTCAGTCGAAGCAAAAATAATATCATCAACATAAATTTGAACATGAGTTAAATGTTTGCCTGACTTCCTGTGAACAATGTAGGATCAACTGCTCCTTTACTGAATCCGGATGATAGAAGAAACTTTGACAGTGTATCATACCATGCCCCCGGTGCTTGCTTTAAACCGTAGAGAGCCTTCTTCAGACGATAAACGTGAGTAGGATGCTCTTGATTCACAAATCCTTAGGTTGGCTGACGTAGAGCGACTTCTTTAAGATCTCCGTTCGGAAATGCGTCTTACATCCATCTGACTACTACCATGTTCTTACTTGCAGCGTTAGCCAGAAAGATTCTGATTGCCTCGATTCGAGCAACAGGAGCAAAAGATTCTTCAAAGTCTATACCCTCCTCTTGACGTTATCCTTTAGCAACTAAACGAGCCTTGTTTTTCAACACATCACCATGCTCATCAAGTTTTACTTTGAAGATCCATTTGAGCGCTATAATCATAGCACAGTCGGGAGCAGTACTAACTCCCATACATAAAGTCGATCAAACTCATGAATTTCATCTTGCATGGCATTGAACCAGCTGTCTTCATTCATGGCGGTTTTAACATCTTTTGGTTCGATCTTAGAAAGTACGGAGTTGAAGAAACACCATAAGGCATCGGTTGCAAGTTGTTTCGGGGTTGATACAGGACGAGAGGGATTTCCAATGATGTTGTCTAATGGATGATCGTGAGTCCATTTTCTAAGGTGTTCATGTGGCAGTTGTTGAGGAACTGAGTAGCCGAGTCGATGTCTCCTGAAGAAGATGGTTGATGATGATTCGGAGTAGCAAATATGTTTTCAAATGGAGCATCCTGTGAGTAGCAAAGGGATTAACTTCATCATTGATGCAGAAACATTTCCATGATGTACATTTGAAGAATGATGATTTGTTGATGAGACTGAAGGATCAGCGCAGGGCTTCTTGACTTAAGGATATTGAGGCCGAAGGATTTTCATTCACAGGAATATGAGCATCCTCTGTTGCAGGAATCATAACCTCATTAGTGTTTGAATCATACAGTTCATCAAACATAGGATCAAACAATTTCTTTACATCATCTTCAGATGGGGGTACATATGGAGTTTCTTGAGTAGAGTTTGGAACAAGAGATGAACCAATGGGACTGTCTTGAAGTGCGGGTCCTGAGTGGATTGTCCAGAGCCATTTGACCGGTAAACTCATCAAACGTAACGTGAATGGTTTCCATGATATTTCGGGTTCTTTTGTTATAGATTCGGTATCCCTTTTTGTTTGGTGCTTATCCTACAAATACTCCAATGTCAGCTTTAGCCTTAGTTTCCTAAGTCTTGACCCTCATTAGTTGGATAGCACAATGCACCAAACACACGAAGGAGAGAGAGATTAGGTTTCTGTTGTGGACAAGATCATATGGAGTTTTTCCATGTACGGAGTGGATTAGGGAACGATTTTGTGTATAGCATGCAGTGGCGATTGCCTCAGCCCAAAGAAACATTGGAACCTTTGAGTAAATCAACATTGTTCTAGCGGCTTCAACCAGAGTCCGATTTCGTCTTTCAACTACACCGTTCTGTTGAGGAGTTCGTGGAATACTTCTTTGATGACTGATTCCAACGCTTTCATAGAATTCATTAAGTTGTTTGTTGACAAACTCAGTTCCATTGTCTGTTCGACAATTTGACGGTTTTGTTAAGTCGAACCTGCAGCTGTTGATGAGTTTGATGATGATATCAGGAGTTTCATCCTTTGTCCTTAAGAACTTGACCCAGGTGAATCTAGAGTAATCATCAACCACAACTAACACATATTTCTTCCCAAAGATATTTTGTACCCTCATTGGTCCACATAATCCATATGAATCATATGAAGAACTTCTGTGACAGAGTTAGTAGGTTTGGGTTTATGGGCATATTTCTTGCTTTTTCCCAATTGACATGCTGAACAAAGATGATCCTTTTCATACTTTAGTCTAGGTAAACCTACAACTAGGTCTTTTCTGGAAAGATCGTTGATGGTGCCGAAGTTCAAGTGATTGAGACGACGGAGCCATAACCATGACTTTGTTTTAGAAGCCTTTGACAACAAGCAGATTGGAGAAGCCTTCATCATGTCATCGATAGAGATGGTGTAAAGGTTTGACCCACGAGTTCCTTTTAACAGTTCCTTACCATTAAGATCTCTAACAAAGCAGGTATGTTTTCTGAATGCAACTTCTAGATCAGAGTCACAGAATTGACCAACGGAGAACAGATTATGACCCAACCCTTCAACATAGTAGACTCTTGAGATGACACTATCACCAACAACATAATCTCCATAACCCATAATAGCACCGAAATGATCATTACCAAATCTAACAGTCCCGATGAACTTGCTTACGAAGTTCATGAGCCGCGACCGGTCTCCAGTCATATGCTTGGAACAGCCTGAGTCCAGTACCACAGAACGATTTGAACGATCTGCAGTTGAACACAGACAAAAATGGATAACTGGATAATTGGGATCCCCATGCAAGAATGGGTTCCATTTGGTTAGTAACAGTATTGGAACACCCACATCGAGAATCGAAACATCCATATCAGAAGTAGAACCAATGGAATCATTGGGAATAGATGCAATGCTGTGTCTGTATTTGACCTATTCAAAGTATGTTTACTACTTAAGGGAATAGTTCTACCAGTAGGCATCCATTTTCTAGTGGGCATAATCTTAGCAGTGTGAGAACAAAACTGATTATTCTTATGACCAAAAGGTATCCAATAATAACCTATCTTTATAAAAGTTCTTCCTGTGGGTTTCCAATGTTTTCTAACAGTCTTTCGTTTTTGCCTTTTTGCCTTAATAGCACGATTATAAGCATTAGCAATTTTAACTGGGCATTTGACAGCATTAGACAAAGCATTCACACCACATTCATGATTAGCAACAAAATTCAAGCAGACATCATTACAAGGTTTGCAGATAGTATCAGAATTGAATTAATTACTGATGCGCCTAAGGCTAATACTGGAATCAACACGATTCGTTTTATTCAACTCAAGCCTAACGTTCCTAGATTGGTCTTCTACTCTCTTCCAGTGCACATTCTTAGCTTGCAAGGTCCTATCATTCCTTGTATTGTCTTGAGACTTTGACCTGCTCGCTTTAAAGTCACTGATTACTCTTGTAGAGGGAATGGGAACATTAGTTGGTTGATCTAATTTTTGCATTCCTGAACTTGATGTGCAAGGATCGGAAGTACTAGAAGGCACATTAGTGTATACTTTAAGACTGTGATTTGAGCTTTTGGCAGGCACACTAAAGTTCACTTTCTTAGCACTAACATATCTGGAATCTGAGCTACTTGAAGGCACATTAGTGTTTCCTTTTTTAAGACTGGGCATAGAACGGATTTCCTGCTTGGCACTAGGCATAGAACAGGGCATCACAGCTTTGCCTTTTTCACCTAAGGTTAAGGATTTTGGGCATGTGGCAATTACACATTCTAGCAACTCTTGAGATCGTTTGGCCTGGAGGCAAGCAAACCTAATTTCACTATCAAGCGGTTTATTAATGAAATCCTCTTCGACAATCTCACGAAGACATTCTAGACTATCCTTAAGGTGAGCACAGTATTCATGAAAAGCATGTTCATTATTCCTAAGATGAGGAGGAATATATTTAACTGTCACAGTGTATTTGCAGTCTAAGGGTGACTTTGAGACAACATTCTTATTGAAAACAAGTGGCAGTTTCCAATTTTCCTGACTTCTCAGATTCTCAATTTCCTTTTGTAAAGACGTTATTTTTCGTTGTTTTGGTCACGGGTGACTTTCATTGAATCATATAACTCTTTAAAATGTCGTTTAACTTTTTCATTTTCTTCTAGAAAACTCTCGTTTTCCTTTTGTAAGGCATCAACTAAGTTTTGAAGATGAAAAGTTTGAGAATTCTGAGAATCTAAAGAAGGAGGGATCTGGGAGCCTGTCTTATTGTTCGTTTGACCCTTTAATTGAGAGATTTGGGTTTTCAATTTTCTGATGGCGTTGCACTGAGCTTGAATCTGTTCATCACGTTTGTTAATTTGAAAAACTGCATCAAACTCTGGAGCATCTGACGATGTCTTGACATTTGAAGTTTTAACATTTTCTTTAAGATGTTGATATTTTAGTTGTAAATTAAAATGCTCAACTTCAGTTTAGAAAAATGTTTGACCAAATTGTTGTGATCATCTAGTTCAATTTTCTCGTTTAGTTCAGAATTAGTTTTTTCAAGCTCAATGACACGATCATGGGAGACTTTCAGGGCCAAAGATAGTTCATGAAATTTGGAAGCATTAATAGAGCAATTTGAAGCAGTGAAAAAGATATCTTGAGCAACACATTCAGTAATAAGAGTCTCATTTAAGGTATGCAAGTTCTTCCTCTCAATCTCATTATATTTTAGTGCACGCTCATAATCACTAACTTCAACTACCATTGCATCAAATTCCTTTTCCATTTCTTTAATATCTGATTTTGTCCCCTGTTTAAGACTCTCAAAATGATCTTTTAGTTGTTTAAAGAAAGGCATGACCTCAGTTAAATAACATTCTTTCATTTGCTCAAAACCCCTTTCCCCTTCAGTTATCCCAGTGGGTGTGATCCTTTTCTTACAAGTTTTCTCAAAATCGGTAAATAGTTGAAGAATAACATATTGACTGATTAAGGTCTTGCTCTAGGTGGCAATAGTTCTAGGAACTAGATGCATTGGTGTATTGGAGGATACTCAGTGCTTTAGGGAATTTCCTACAAGGGGGATTCTTTCAACAAGATTTTCAGCTTTTGCAAGTCCAATCCTTTTTCCAGAATACTTGTTCAGGGGTCAGCAATGTTTGAGGCTTAAACATGTTCAAGGAAATCCAGTTTCCTTCTTGTAGTCATGGGGAGTGATAATAATCTTTTCTCTTGCATTTAGGTCATCTAGTTTTTTGTCCATCCTTTCCCTAGTGACTTCATCCGATTTCTTATCTTCCTCAGTGCACTCAACGCAACTAGGTTTCTGCCTAGGCTTAAGAATTTCATTACCATCATAAAGCACCTTATGAGCATTTCTAGCTTTTTAATTACCTCTGGATTCGGTTCCTCAACAAGGGGAATGCTATGCTTATCGCTTAAGACTCGATGTTTAGTGACCATGTGAGCAGTCTGAATGGTGTTTCCTTGTATGTACAACTTGTTCTCAAGTTTGTTTTTCAAAGTTTTCAGATTAGAAAAATCTCTCAAGAGTTTTGATTCCTTTGCATTAAATTCTTGCTTAAGCATTTTCACATTTTCTTGAAGTTCTTGTTTTTGCTTAGATGTTTTAGAAAGTTTTTCTTGCAAGGAATTTAATTCTTGTTTCAATACTTCTTCTCTAAACTTATTTTTTCTAATTACTGTACTTACTTGGTCATCCATTTCCTGCTCACGAGTGGTCAACTCAAACTTAGCACGTTGTTCATAAATAGCAACACGTTCTTTATAGGCATTTAGTTCGGAAATAATGGAATCATCAGGGGCACATGCAGTGTATTCATCACAAACATAGTCATTGTTGACTGCAGAAGATGCATCACTTGGTACAACTTCACTTTCACTTTGTTTCACGTATTGATCATATGGGACAATATTGATATTACCCATATTTTCAATATTTGATTCAATAGTTTCAGTTGATTGTACTTTGTCATGCATATTTTGCACATCAGCATCATCGTATAGTTTTAATACCTCTGAGATGAGCTTGTTATGGGATGGCCCAGCTAGTGATGTAGAGGAGACCTTGGGAGAAACCATTGGAGAAATGCTAGCCATAAAAATTGTGTGTGCCGTAGGTCCATCATCTACATCAGAGTCGTATGCATCACAGTCGGCCACTTGAAAGGGATTCTGATGATTGTGACCTATCTCCTGAATAGGCTGCTCATCCACATCTGTATCATAGGTCTTGGCATTGCCTTCGGCAAGAAATAGCAATTCCTCTTCATTCAGAGTAGCACCATTGTCCTGAGCTTGAGCCAGATCATCTTCTCTTGAAGTAATCAGCATTCTGTGGGCGCTTTGGAGATGTACAGTTCCTTGCAATGTGTCTCTCTCCACCACAGTTATAACATTTGATGAGCTTAGTTTGACCTTGGTTACCATTCCTTCCTCGATTCTGGTTTCCAACATAACCTCTCCCAGCTCCACCTCGTCCTTGATCATACTGTCTTTCTGTACTTGCACCACGATCCTTACATCTTTAATAGTGGCTTGATTGTGTGGGTTAGATGCAGTTCTGAGGTTGTTGTTGGTTTGTGGGAGAGTATTCATGTTTTGACTGATGAGAAGAGCTAGTTGATTAATGAAGCTACCCACGTGAGTATCAGCATCAGCTTGTTTGTACATAGGATCAGGAATGAGTTTGTGATTACCATTACCCAAGGGTATGACTTGTGATGCTTTGGTTGTGATTCCGATGTTTGAGTAGAAACTTGTAGAGTCATTAGACGAGCTTGTCTCTCCCTGGTTGGTTTTGAACTGATTGAGAATTAATTTTTCAAACATAGCATGTCTTTCATTCTGAAGGAGGAAGGCATAGAGTTGCTCGTAGTTGGTATTCTTCAATCCTTTAGTGAGCTTCACAGCGGTAACAAACTTGTGCCATTCAGGATTCATGTTGTTCACAAATTTTGAGTTCAACTGAATGTTAGGCATAGTCATTCTGATGTTCCTCATGTCATTAACTAACTTATGAAATCTCACATAGTACTCATAGACACTCTCATCTGGTTTCATTTTGAAATGCTCAAATTCGTCATAGAGTTGGGATTCTCTGTCTTCCATAGTTAATTCAGAACCTGAGAGAAGCATCTTAACATTGTCCCAAACTGCCTTAGCATCCGTGTTATGATTGATCAGCTTGTAGATGTCTTTAGGAAGACCTTGAAGAACAATGTTTGAAGCCCTGATATCTGCATCAAATCTCTTTTTATCTTTATCATCAAGCTCATCATACATCTTAGGTCTGTCAATTCCGTAAACAGGAGTACCATCTGCATTAGTATCAAGTATGTCTCTAGTCGTCTCAACTCGATATGGTCCTTCATCAATGGATTTGAGAATGTTGACACCATTTTCTTTTCCAAGGCAATACAGTCTAATTCGTTGAGCCCAAGAGTCGTAGTCAGTTCTGTCAAGCATGGGTGGACGAGTATCTGAACCAGCTGCTTGAACATCTTCAGCAACAGTGGAGATAACGGTGGGAACGTTGGTAGACATGTTAACAGATTATACGGGATTTTATAGCTCTATGATTAAACCGGGAAATGGATTCTTTCACGGGATTTTACTGAATCAAGAGAAAACCGTAAACAATCACTCAAGACTCTGGATGATAAAATACTAAATCGCTAGAAGATAATGCACTAAGTCGCTAACCCTTAATTCGCTACACCCCTAAGTCGCTAGAGTCCCAAGTCGCTAAACAGAAAAACAAGTCGCTAAGTAGTAACTCGCTACTGACCAAGTCGCTAACCAAATTTTGGCAGCAATTCGCTACACAAGTCGCTAGAGACACAAGTCGCTAAAGAGCAACTCGCTACTGACCAAGTCGCTACCACAAGTCGCTACCCGTAGTGGAGAATCCACTACTTGTACTTTAACTCGCTAGGTCTAACTCGCTAGTTCCAACACTGTAAGTCGCTACACAAATGTGAAGCAAGTCGCTACCAAGAAACTATTCCGTGAGCTAAGTCGCTAGCTTGAAAAACCATATAAACCTCACTTTTCAATCCAAAAACAACCCAACCAAGATGATTCAAGCTTACCAAATGAAAACCTAAACACTTTTGATGATTCTAAACATAAAAGTACACCAAAATCGAAACTTTAACACTAGAAATCAATCAAATGATGCTAAAACCACTAAACTTTTTCAAACTTAAAACCACCTAAAAACCACTAGAAATCCAAAGATGTGTAAGATATGATCAAACCTTGGCTCTTGATACCAATTGTTAGATATTAACTTTTCACATACACATCAAACCATAACACAAGGTGGCGTTAAAGATGGAATTCTAGAGAGAGAAAGTTAGAGGTTTAGGGAACTTAGTGAGAGAAAGTGAAAGATATTATTATGAGCTCCAACTCTCTACCTTGGGAGGTAGAGAGTATTTATAGTCTTACATAAAACGCCACACATCGGGCTGTGGATCAGGCATACAGTGGGTAAAGACCCGTCCGTCCTCCACGGTGTTACTTAACTAAATACTACTTATCTTAAAATAACTACGACTACGAGCTTTCTAACGATTACATATACTTGAGGTGACCGACTCTTTAATACCTGGAATTTCTAATTCCTAACAAAAATGACTCTAGATGCTAACAACCCAGGAAGTTACTGTGTAATTACCTTTGCTCCCATTTTCATATTTCCTCTAGATTTTTGTATTTTGTGAGACATGAATTTCTCATAATTCTCGTTTCGATAACTTTTATTCGATAAAGATAAAAGCTAAGTCGATAATTAGTTATTCAATTCCCTCGAAAACCATAGCACACAAGAATGAGGTCCACATCAAGGTCCTAATTTCACACGATTTAGGGAGAATATCCTTTTTATGGCAACCGAGACAACTCATCTACGAGTCCAGAGACAGAAGCTTTATTTAGACATCTCCGGATCAGAAGTTTGGCTTAACACTATTTCAGCACATTTGCATTTTTGCAATTCAGGCCCTTGGTCTTTTCAACCACTAACTCAACGGGATTACCGCTTAATCAGAAGTCTTATTATGACTTTGGATTTTCCTCTGCCTTTATAGAAGTCTATGACAACTTTTATAGCTTTGGATTTTTAAATTTAAAACATTTGGGCTTTATTTCATGTTAATTTTTGTGCCAAACTCCAAACCCTACGGCTTTTATAACAATAGAAACAATAGCAGCAAACTATCGGGAATCAGTTGTCTATTACACCGTAACACTGACAGTACCTCGATGTGTACCCAACTCTCAAGGGCAAAGATTCTCTAAAGAAGAAAAAGAACTAACTATCGCCAAAAACACAACATCTCTAATTATTATTTAACAGATATGGGGTGAAACAATTTTGTGGGAACAAAAAGCCATAAGTACCTTCGATGGGCTCTAAAGAGAACCAACTACTCCACGCTTAGCATCTAAACTCATAAGTAACTCTATCATTTCTCGATCTCCGCAAATTTAAAATCCCAAATAATGAGATCCGCGGATGCTTAGGCGATAATTTTAAGATTATCTATGGTTAATGGAACAAGCTAGGCTCAACACGCCCCGTCAAGTCAGAATTCCATTCCTACTCACCAAATGAAAGTCAACAAGGTGTCAAAACATAGATTAACTTAGCAAATGCTTTGTCTAAATGAAATTAAGTAATGCATATTTAAAATCACTCAGGGAAACTTGCAAATCCTTGGCCTTGTGAGCTAGAATTCACATTTTATAGCTTCTTGTCTAAGAGACTAGCAAACTTTTCAAAAAGACTTAACAAAAGCTTCAAAATTTTTAAATTTCCTCATTTTTGCACAAATGTTTTTTTTTTTAAAGGAAAAAGGGTTTCGAGAGAACACGACAAAATAAGCAAGTGCGTGTTAAATCAAATCGAAGATTACCCTCCCCCAGACTAGAACGAAACATTGTCCTCAATGTTTAAAAAGCAGGGTATCAACGAAAATATAAAAGCCGTTTATTAAGTATGCTCAAAGATAAACGTTAGTCGATAAGATTTGGATATCGGATTTCCATCAGCATCGATCATGAAAATCGAGTAGAGAAAAGACAAACTTCGAGCACGAGAGTCTTCATATCGGAAAATCTAAACACAACATCACAAACAACCAAACACGAGAAATCGAAGAGGCTAACCCCTCACATCACTTATTAGAAAATAGAAAGAAGATAGAGATAAGCATGGGGTGCCTCCCCCACGAACGCTACTGTTTTGGTCACCGATTTGCTAGCTTGACTCGATCCCCGAATTCAGTTGTCCTTAGGGAAAGTTTGGAGATCTGGGACACAACCAAAATGGGATGTCCCTCCAAAATAATGTTTCACACGATGACCATTCACCTTGAAATTTGGGCCATCGGGCTGGAGAAAGCTTTACCGTCCATACGGAAAACCTGAGCAACGGGAATGGTCCGGACCAACGGTTTTGAGTTTGCTCGAGAATATCTTCAAACGAGAGTAAAGAGAGAACTTAATCACCAACGTTGAAACGCGGTTTTAATTTTGCATCATGAATCCTCTTAGTCTTCTCTTTGAAAATCAAAGAATTCTCATAAGCTGATCCTAAGCTCATTTAATTCATTCAATTGAACTTTCCGGTGATCCCACCGCGCGTCTTAAGATCAAAGTAAGCATGTTTCAAGGCCCAGAATGCCTTATGTTCGAGCTCGATGGGCAAGTGACAAGCTTTTTCCATACACCAACTTAAATGGGGTGCACCCGATGGGTGTCTTGTATGCGGTGCGGAAAGCCCATAATGCATCATCTAACATATCGGCCCATGAAGCTCGATTTTCTCCTACGGTCCTTTCTAAAATCCTTTTCAAACCACGATGCGAGACCTCAACTTGTCGCAGTTGCGGATGATACGCGGTGAGAGAGATGGGTAACTCCATATTTAGCCATAACTTTATCAAATTGTTCATTACAGAAATGGGTAACGCGATCACTGATGATAGCACGAGGTGCTCCAATCGGGAAAACAGATTCTTTCAGAAATTAACAACCACTCGGGCGTCATTGGTGGGGAGCGCCTTCGCTTCAACCCATTTAGACAAGTAGTCGACGGCCACGAGGATATACTTATTACCCTTAGAAGATGGAAATGGCCCCATAAAATCGATGCCCCATATGTCAAAAATCTCGCAAACTTGAATAGCATTCTGTGGAATTTCATCCTTTTGCAAATTTTCCCTGACGTTGGCAAGAATCACAAGACTTAACTAAATCATGAGCATCTCGATATATGGTTGGCCAATAAAACCCGGAATTAAAAACCTTCTTAGCGGTGTAGCTTGCACCATGATGGCTCCGTGGGTCCGTTATGGTAAGCATTAAGAATATCAAGAGCCTCTTGGCCATGAACACACCGCCGGATTACTTGATCCGCACAAATTTTAAACAAGTAGGATCGTCCGAAATAATGCTAACATTTGAAAAACTTTTTCTTTTGTTGGGACGACATCCCTTTCACAATGAAATTGCCCGCATGGTAATTTGCAAAGTCGGCAAACCATGGGGTGTTTGAGTCTTTCTTAGCAATCATCCCAAGTGTCTCAAGAGGAAATGTTTCTGTGATCTCCTTTTTCTCGAGCACACTTTGATGGGGATTCTCAAGTCTAGAAAGGTGATCGGCAGCAAGGTTCTCCGATCCTTTTTTGTCAAGAATAGTAACATCAAACTCTTGAAGGAGGAGAACACCGAAGTAATCGTGGCTTAGCATCTTGCTTTGCCAAAAGATACTTTAAGATTTAATGGTCAGTATACACTATGGTCTTCGACAAGACAAGGTAGGGTCTAAATTTCTCGAAAGCATAAACAACGGCCAATAATTTCTTTTCAGTAGTCGTGTAATTGTGTTGGGCCTCAGACAATGTCTTACTCGCCATAGTGTATGGGTTGAAAATGTTTCTATTTACGTTGCCCCAAGACTGCCCCAATTGCGTAATCACTTGCATCACACATGAGCTCAAAGGGCCAAATCCCAGTCGGGGGCAACTAAGATCGGAGATTCAGTTAATTTCTTTTTGAGAAAATTAAATGCTTCAACGCATTCAGTGGTGAAGATGAAGCTAAACGGAGCATCCTTCTCGGGAGAGGGTCATGAGGGCGGGCTATCTTAGAGAATCTGGATGAAACGGCGATAGAAACGGCATGACCTAAAAACTCCGTAATACCTTTGACGGTAGTGGGATGGGGAGTTTAGCTATACGTCGACTTTAGCTCGGCGACCTCAATCCCAGATTTGAAATCTTGGGCGCGAGGACAATGCCCTCACGAACCATGAAATGGCACTTCTCCTAATTCAAGACCAAGTTGGTGTCTTCACACCGTTTGAGCATGTGGTCTAGATGAGAGAGGCAAGAGTGAAAGAATCTCCATACACCGAGAAATCGTCCATAAAAACTTCCATAGACTTCTCGATCATGTCATGAAAAATAGCCATCATGCACCTTTGGAACGTACCGGGAGCATTGCATAAGCCAAATGGCATTCGTCGGTAAGAAAACGTTCCATAAGGGCACGTGAAAGTCGTTTTCTTCTTGATCCCGCGGATCAATCAGAAATTTGAAAGTAACCGGAGGAAAACCATCTGAGAAGCAATAGAACTCATTTCCCGCTAAACGTTCGAGCATCTGATCCATAAAGGGTAGCGGGAAATGATCCTTCCTTGTAGCGTCATTCAACTTTCGATAGTCAATACACACTCTCCATCCGGTAACGAGGCGTGTGGAAATCAATTCATTATCTTCGTTGGCAATGATGGTCATTCCACCTTTCTTCGGGACACAAAACCCATGAGCTATCGGAAATTGGATAAATGATTCCGGCGTCAAGGAGTTTAAGAACTTCCTTTTTGATAACCTCATGAATTTTCGGATTAACCCTACGTTGTTGTTGAATAACGGGTTTGCAATCGTCTTCCATTAAGATCTTGTGAGTACAAAACGAGATGGTTTATGCCTTTGATATCGGAAATTTGCCAAGCGATGGCACTCTTATGTTTACGAAGAATATCCAAAAGTGCGGGTTTCTCCTCATCTTTCAAGTTTTTAGCAATGATGACGGGAAACTTGTTCGGTTCTTCAAGAAAAACGTATTCAAGATGAGGAGGTAAATCCTTGAGCTCGGGTTCCGAAAGTTTTTCATTAGACGTTTGTACGGATTTGATTTCTTCAATGTGTATCTCTTTCGGAGGGAGTGATGGTGATGGATCTTCATTTAAAAATTGTTCAAGATAAAGGATATCTCCTCGAAGTCATAAACACCATCATCAATTCTGGTGGAATCGATTATCATTAGCAAGAAACTCATCGACCTCTTCCAAAACGAATCACCTCCCTCGAATGGGTAAAGAGGGGAAGAGTCGGCATTATAGGCCGAGAAGTTGGTTCAACTTTTCGAAGGAATGATGGGATTGCCACCCATAAAATCAAGAAGCTTTTGAGCATACTCCTCCGTAGCAATATCGAGAACGTCGATTCGATTAATAGAAGCATCATCATAATGGAGGGTATCTCGAAGGATGGTTAATGTTAAATGAGACGGTTTCCTTATGAGATCGTAAAGTAATTTTCCTTCATAAACGTCAATCATCGCAGGCCCGTTCGTAAGAAAGGTCTCCCGAGAATAAGAGGCTTTCGGGAATCAGACATCAAAGTCAACGACAACGAAGTCGGCAGGAAAATGTAGTGGTCCTACTTTCACATAACATTCCTCGGCGATTCCTCTCGGAATAGAAGTTGAGCGGTCCGCGAGTTCAAGAGTCATCTTAGTAGGAGTGAGATCCGGTAGAGAAAGCTTGTTATAAATCGAAAGAGGCATTAAGTTAATACCGCACCAAGATCGCCAAGGCGGAGCATTTCACAATCCGGAAACTAACAAGGTATTAAGAAATTTGACGCGGTCTCCTAACTTTTACCGAAGTTTCTTGAGAGCACCGCGAGCAATTCTATTCAACGTTGTTTTTGCTATTTCGGCCAACTTTTCCTTATTACTCACTAAATTTTTAATCATGGCGGCAAATTTCGGCATGAGGAGTAAAGCGTCGGTGAAACTGATGTTAAAATTCAAGGATTGAACGATCTCAACAAATTTCTCCATTTGGTTTTCGGTTTTATCACGAAGCCTTTGATCTTGAAGTCTAGACGGATAAGGAAGTGAGGGTTTAAAAGTAGTCTTCGAAACATCGGTTTCGGAATTGGAGTCCTGGCGAGGAGGTAGGAGGGTGTAGATTGCACATTTTCTTCAATAACACGCGGGTTCTCGTTCCTCCTCCTCACCAGCGGAGTAGGAAACGATGGTTCATCATAAGACCTTTACACTAGTGTGGTTATAGCTTTTAACTCACCCTTCGGGTTGGGAATGGTATCACTTGGAAGAGCTCCCGAACTCGAGGGTTGACTTATCTTACACAAAACAGCATTCAACATGTTTTCAAGTTTATTCTGCGAAGCATCTAATTTGTTGTTCTGAAGTCGAATCTCATTCCTAAACTCATTGCTTTGTCTAGTCAACGAAGATTGAAACTCATTTCTCAAACTTGAAATCTGATTGCATGGTTTGGATGGTAGCATTATTGTGTTGAACGTAATTCATGAATTCATTTGAAGGCAAAGGTGGAGCTTGATAGCTTGAATTTGGATATCCTTGATTGTAATTGACTCCTTGATTCGGGTATTGATTTGGTGGGGCTTTGAATTGGTTTTGAACAATTTGGTCCACGAAGCGATTCTGATTAAAACGAATCTGATTGTTCGATTGAAGAAACCAGGAGGTACCATTTGATTACTAACACGGAGGGTTTGGTTCAACTTGGAGGACGGTATGGTTACCTCCGGTTACGGCATTAGCTTCGAAAGGATTGCTATCGGTGGCGGTACAATTGTAGTAGGCATGCGGGCCACCACAAGTAGTACAAGTCGATTCCACCGCTTTGACTTGAGCGGGTGAAGAAGAATTAATCTTAGCGGTCTTAATCTTACCAAAGCCTGAATCATATCCGAGCTTATCAATCTTAGATCGGTGCTAGACGTATTTTCGTAAGACGAAGACGATGGTGTAACACTCACTCGGGCAGCAACCGATTTTCTACGTGAGGTACGAACTTTAGATTTGTTCTCAATAATCAACAAGGCATCTCTCGTTGATGGGGTCAACAAATTACCACCCACGGCGTGCATTGAGAGTCTTGATCGGTTCATTCAAACCGTTATAGAACGTATCAAGTTGGTGTAATTCCGTAAAACCATGA
>OU343224.1:224579806-224735049 GCA_910596185.1 Chrysanthemum makinoi | reverse complement strand
GAATAGGCGTTGCCGAAGTTACGTACTATCGTTGAAGAACCCGTCATGGCGGATATTTCGAACGATGATCGAGTTACTTCAAGCTCCCATAGACGGCTACGGTGATGCTATCGTTATTCCACCACTTGATACCGAGAATTTTGAACTAAAAACGAACTTAATTCAATTGGTTTCAAATAAACCTTTTTGTGGTTTAGACCATGAGGAGCCCCCCGCACACCTCCGTTGGTTTAATCAAGTTGCTTCTACGATAAACTTTCGGGGCGTCACTCATGAGTCAATTAAATTGAGATTGTTTCCGTTTTCTCTTGAGGGGCAGCCCGGACTTGGCTCGAAAAAGAACCCCCTCAATCCATTACAACATGGGCCGATCTTTCTAAGAAATTTGTGAATCAATTCTTTCCTCCTTCGAAAATTACAATGTTCAAATCAAATAATAATTTTCAACAAAAATTTGATGAAAGTTTTGGAGAAGCATGGGATAGATTTAAAGAACTTTTACGTAAATGCCCAAATCACGGTTTTACCGATCTTCATCAAATTGATACGTTCTACAATGCTTTAACGTCGTCCGATCAAGATTAATTAACGCTGTGCCGCGTGGTAACATCTTGAGTCGTATGCCCACCGATATTAGAACGATTATCGAAAATAAGTCAAAAGTTGTCTCGTCTAGAAACGACCCGGTTCTTTCTAAGATTGCTACTAATGATAACTATGTTCAGAGGAGTGAGTTGAGTGGGGTGTGATCTATTAATTCTATGATGAGAATTTAAGATTCAAATCGAACCGTCAAAGCCGTTACGAAACATGTGTTATTTGCGGTGGTCCTCATCCGTACTATAATTGTCAAGCCACCGATGGCGATCTCTGAAATGCTTCCGTAGAATCGCTAATCGGTTCAAAATCGAGAACCAAGGATACCGTGCCAACCAAATGGGACCACCCGATTTTGCACCCATTCCACAACAAAACCAAAATTTATCAAAACCAATCTTACAATCAAAAACGAGGAGCTAATGTTAATCATGGTAATCAAAACTACCAAGCTCCTCCACCTCAAGTTTATCAACAACCTCCTCAAAAACAATATCAAGCACCTCATGTTTGCTCCGAACAACGAGTTTCTAACTTACATGAAGAATTTCGATAATACCATTAAAAGTTTGCAAACTCAAATCACCAGTATGAGGAATGATTTCAAAAGGGAAATGGAAGCTACTAGTAACAAGCAGATGAGTGAAATGAGGAATATGATGGCTAGTTTCTTTCAAGCCAATCAAGCTTCTACGTCTTATTCTCAACCCTCGGGTTCCGGTTCTCTTCCAAGTATCGATTCCTAACCCGAGGTGACATGGCGATCACTACCGAAGTGGTGTTGCTTACGATGGACCCACGGCTCCTACCATTATTTCTTATTCTCCGTCTCGTGTGGTAGACCGTGAGACCGGGGTAACAAGACCGGTGCTTCATACTAATAGGGGAGTACCGAGAACGTCAACCTACGGTTGTCCACGTCTGAGCCCAAGGATGCTCGGTTAGTCTGAAAAGACTAATCGGAAACGACACTTCATTACCGTCAAGGATGAATGATCAAAAGCAAAGCGAACAAGCAAATCTTCAAATGGAAAAATTCTTTCAAATATTTCAAGATCTACACTTCGAAATTAGCTTCGCGGATGCTCTTCTTCTCATGCCTAAGTTTGTTTTGACACTAAAGGGATTATTAAGTAACAAAGAAAATTGTGGATTTGGCAACGTCTTTGAATGAGAATTGTTCGGTTTATTCTCGAAACTTCCCGAAAAGTTAGGTGACCCCGGCAAGTTTCTCATTTCGTGCGATTTTCAAGGAATTATTCAGTGCTCCGCCTTGGCCGATCTTGGCGCAAGTATTAATTTGATGCGAAATCAATCTACGAAAAGCTTTCATTACCCCCACTTACCCCAACATGTATAACCCTCGAGCTAGCCGATCCGTACTACTCTGAAACCAAAAGGTATAGCCGAGGATGTCTTCAAAGTGGGAAGTTCGATTTCCCGCGATTTTGTTGTAGTTGATTTCGATGCTGATCCTCGAGTACCCCTTATTCTCGGAAGGAGTTTCTTAAGGCGGGCCATCGTTGATTGATGTGTATGAAGGAGAGATCACTTCACGAGTAGGAAATGGCGTCGCGTTCAATGTTAACCATACTTCCAAATCTCTAACCAACCAATATGATGTGGCCAAATTAATGACACCGAGGTGACAAAGGACCGGGATTTCCTACTAAGGAAGTACCAAACGTCCAACCTCCGGTGGTTCAAAAGTTGGGCCTAAGACATCGAGAATGATCCGAGTCTTTCACGTTTTACGGTTAAGAGTTTTGTCGACGATACGTGCGAACAAAAATTAGAAAAGGAGTCTACAACGGTTGTAGTGGAAAATGCTAGCTCTAAGAGCACACCACTTGTCCCACCTCCGCTGTCTGTTTGTTGTGTTGAACTTAAGAACGTCGAGTTTTCTTTGAGTGAATCCACTCCTTCTTACGAAAATATTGAACTTTCTTCTAAACAAATCATTTCTGATTCTTCCTTTTCCCTCACTAAATTTGAGGAGGATGATTCTATCATGGAAGAAATTGAGGCTTATTTGAAAAGTGATTCAGTTTCACTGGAAATTGATAACGCCGACATCGACATCAGGGGAGATATTCGTTTAATGAAGAAATGCTCTCTTCACTCTCAGAAAGAAAATGAAATTAAGCCATCTACTAATCCCGGAGCCGAGCTCAAGGATTCTTCTATTGATTTACTTCTCGAGGAGTTCGCCGATGAACTCGTTCGCATGGATCCTCTTACGAAGTAAGGATGACGTCTTTGATTTTAGAGCCGACTTACGCGAAATTGAATATTTGTTATATCAAGATCCGTCGATTTACTTCGAGAAGTTCACCGATGGACTTGCTCCACCGACTTCGATTCTTTCGAGATTAGAGAAAGCGAATCGATGATCCATTTTACCCAAAGAAAGAAAAGAAAGTGAAGATTTCGATGATGAGCTTATTGATCTGAGGGTCCCACTTTTTTATAGAGAGTGATTCCTCTTCTCGTGAGGATTTTCCGTAGATGATACGTTGATTTCGTCCTTTCGAGGACAAGATTTTTAACCACGGGATACTCATCGGGCGGATATTCAAATCACAAAAGTTAACCGGAAAAAGGATCCTCTCTTGGATGCCTTCATTGTTAAACATTCAAACTACATTTCTCATGCATGGACTCCCTTCTTCTATAGAGTCATTTCTCTTTGATCCGTCATCCCGTCGTCCACCCATAAAACACCGGATGATGGATCATTCTTTCTTGATATACCTTATGTGAGTTTGGGAGAAGTTATCCCTTATGTGCTTGAGCCGACATTTTCTTCCCCTCCCAACCCACCCATTCTCTTTCCTCCGGGTGAGGATACCATCTTTGATTCGGGTATCCCTTCCGCTTGTTTCCCCAAGGACAAATGAATTCGGGGACGAGTCAGGCTAGCGACTCGGTGAACAAAAATAGTAGCGCTTCGTGGGAGGCACCCCATGCTTATCCTTTTATCTTATTTATGTTTTCTAATAAGTGACGTGAGGAGGTTCGCCTCTTCCATTTCTCGTGTTGTTGTTGTTTATGTCCAGGATTTTCTTCGAAAATGAAGACTCGTGCTTTCAGTTTTGTCTTTTCTCCACTCGAGTTTCATGTTTTGCGCTCTTATGAAATCCGATATCCAAAATCTTTATCGATTATCGTTTATCTATTAGCATAACTAACCAATGGCTTTAGATTTACGTTGAGAACCCTTACCTTTAAACATTGAGGACAATGCTTGATTTTATGTCAGGGGTGGGTAATCTTGATTTGATTTGACCTTGTTTGTTTTTTTTGCCGTGTACTCTCATGACCGTTTTTCCTTTGAAATTAAAAAGAAAAAAAATTTGTGAAAAATTTAAAAATTTTGAAGCTTTTGTTAAGTCTTTTTGATTGAAAAGTTTGCTAGTCTCTTAGACAAGAAGCTATAAAATGCGAATTCTAGCTCACAAGGCCAAGAATTTGCAAGTTTCCCTGAGTGACTTTAAATATGCATGACTTAATTTCATTAGACATAGCATTTGCTAAATTAATATATGTTTTGACACATTGTTGACTTTCATTTGGTGAGGGTAGGAATAGAATTGACTTGACCAGGAAGTGTTGAGCCCTAGCTTGTTCCCTTAACCATAGATAATTTAATTATCGGCTAAGCATCCGTGGATCTCATTATTTGGGATTTTAAATTTGCGGAGATCGAGGAATGATAGAGTTACTTATGAGTTTAGATGCTAAGCGTGGAGTAGATGGTTCTCTTTAGAGCCCATCGAAAGTACTTATGGCTTTTGTTCCAAGATTGTTTCACCCCATATCGTGATATAATAATTAAAGATGTTGAGTTTTTGGCGATAATTAGTTCTTTATTCTTCTTTAGAGAATCCTTGCCCATGAGGGTTGGGTACACATCAGGTACTTGTCGGTGTTGCGGTGTAATAGACAACGATTCACGATAGTTTTTGCTATTGTTTCTATTGTTATAAAAGCGTGAGGATTCGGAGTTTGGCACAAAAATTAACATGAAATAAAGCCCAAATTTATTAAAGTTGAAAAATCCAAAGCCATAAAAGTTTTCTATGTCAATGGTACCCCGTTGTCATGGACTTCTAAAGGTTGAGGAAAATCTAAAGTCATAAGACTTGATAAAACGGTAATCCGTTGAGTTAGTGGTTGAAAAGACCAAGGGCCTAAATTGCAAAAATGCAAATGTCTTTGAAATAGTGTTAAGCCAACTTTGGATCCGGAGATTTCTAAATAAAGCTTCGTCTGGACTCGTAGATGAGTTGTCTCGGTTAGCCATAAAAGGATATTCTCCTAAATCGTGTGAAATTAGGACCTTGATGTGGACCTCATTCTTGTGTGCAACGGTTTTAGAGGGAAGATGGATAACTAATTATCGACTTAGCTTCATATCTTTATCGGAATAAAACCTATCGAAGCGAGAAACTTGAAGAAATTCAGTTCTCACAAAAATAAAATAAATAGAGGAAAATAGGAAAATGGGAGCAAACGGTAATTACACAAGTAACTTCCATGGGTAGTGTTAGCATCTAAAGTCATATTTAACATTGATTTCGATTTTACGCTTAGTTTGGGGACTTGTGAAAAATCGGGGACGATGTATTCTATCCGTATGGTCACTTCACGCTGTGTTGTGTTTCCTACTTAGTGATCCTAACGTGTCGTTTGAAAAATGTTTGAGTTATTGATCGACATGAAAGTTCAACAAACCGTCACTCATAATGGAATGTGCTAACGTAATCTATATGTGAATTAAAAGGTAAGCGGAGTTTTTTTTAAATAAGGGTTTCTTAATCTCTTTTGAGGAATCTTTGCTGCTTTTCATAGGTTTAGTAGAAAGAGGTTGAAATCCTTAGTTTTAGAAGCGTGAATTGATTACATTGCGTGAGGACACGGCAATCTTCTCGTCTGGGGTATTTTTGGTATATGTAAAAACATATACCTTTTAGATATCAAAACGGACCAAAAAGACCAAAAACTAACCCCTAAAGCCATAAATATTTGTGTTTTTGTGTTTATGTATGTGCGGGTAACGGATATTGTAAAATGGACAAAAAGAAGACAAATGGACAAAAAAGCGAGCACGAGAAGGAAGGACCTGATTACGGGACCAATGATAATTTTATTTGAGCATCGAGAAAGAGAAGAAAATTTAAAAGACCAACGAAGAATTAATTAATTAAGAAGAAAAAGAAAAGAAGAAAAAAGAAAAATAGAAGAAAAGAAAAGAAGAAAAATTCAACTTGGGGACCAAGTTTTGAGGTTTTATTTGTCTTGCCAGATCTAAATAGTTTAGAGAAACTTTATGAAAAATTATTAGGGGTCAAATTGTAACTAGTGGGTCTATAAATACCCACCTCCCTCACCTCATTTTATCATCTCTTTTATGCTTATTTAGTTTTATAAAAGTTTTATTTTATTTGTTGCAAGTTAGTTCATCTTAGTTATTATCTTTGCATCTTTTTTATTCTTCTCATCTCTTAATCCTTTTTATTTCATTTTATTTTTTATAAAATATGCCATGAAGAGTTGAGTTATAGTAAGATTGTGTGAGTGTATTTTATAAGCTCAGTGCACCATAACAACATATCATATTTATATTTTTTTATAAAAGTTTAGTTTTTTTTATTGCTTATTTTTATTAAAGTTCACGTTTTTATTGTTTTATTTAGCTTAAAAATAGTAAAAAGTCTCTAAAAATCTTGTATTTTTTACAAAAAATCCAAAAATATATTTTATTTTCGTCATAAAATTTTAGTATTTTTCTGAGTTGTTTTAGTATTTTTAAAAAATCAGCTGTTTATTATTTTTCTTTTTAAAAGCTGTTTAGTTTTTCTTTTTAAAAATAAGCGTCAAAAAAAATATTTTTAGATTTTCTGGTAGCTTCTTATAGTTTTCTTAAGATAGTGTGAATTTTTCATATTTTTTTTGAGCTAGTTTACTATTTATTTTGATTTATTTGCTATTTTAAACATAAAAATCGAAAAACAATACTTATTTAATTCCGAAAATTCTAAAAAGTTTTACGTGAACTTCTATCAGTTTTCTAATGTTTCTAAAAATATTTGGAATTTTGAGGGTTCATTTGATATTTTTCCTTGATTTATTTCCTTTCTATTATTAAAAATCTTATATTTTAAATCTTTGACCTTAATACCCAAATTAGTTTTTGTGGAAACATATCTCCTTGAGAGAGTTTGGTGGTTAAGATTTGATTTATTAAGATTAGTTTATCTTTTATTTTAGCTTTTTATTATAAAAAGTTTATATTTATATTTGTGCTAACCCTTAAAGTTTCGATTTTGTTTGTGTAATCCGATCCTACCTCATAAGGCGTGGAGCTTAAGGGTCTTTAAGAATTTTTAATACATAAAGTTTGAAGCTTTAGTAATTTTTAAGCTTGTTGGTGAATAAAGTTTTAAACTTTACTTACTAATTAGTGGATAAGATTAATAAAGTTGTAAACTTTTGTATTAATTTGTGCTTATAAGATCGGGTGGTTTTATTCCTCTCGTTTCATCATCGCGTTCTATTCTCTTACTTTTTTTTAGCTTAGATTCTTAGTTTAGTTTTACGTCGTTTAATTATTCGTATTATGCTTATTAAGTCTTTTTAGTATCATACTCTTAGCTTAATATTCATCGTCACTAGTTGTAGTTTGCAATTTAAATCTTAGTTTAAACTTTAATTAGTTAACTTAGTCTTTAAAAATCTCTTAAAAAAAATTAAAAAGTCAAAAAAATATATATATATTCGTTTTTTCAAAATCAAAAATCAAAAACCAAAACAAATTAGTTTAAAATTTTAGATAATTTTTTAAATATCATTTTTAGTTCTAGAAAAATATTAGATCACTTTTAGTGGTTAAAATAGATTAATTTGCATTTTAGAATCACGTTTTTTTGCATAAAGTAATTTGCGTCTTTAGTTCTATTTGCGTACTTAATTGAGATTACTTGTTTGCACCTTAGGATTAGTCGATTTATATGCCTTTTATTATTATTGCTTTCCCCGTAGTTTAGAAATCCTCAAAATCCTTTTTAACCCATTCAAATCCGAGATGTCGCGACGTGAGTTGGAAATTCCATTCAACCCTCGTTCGGAACGATCTCGGTGCTCAAACCTAACACGTTTGAGTTACCCCGTAATACTACACTTCTCTTATTATTGATTTTTAGCGAATCAAGGGTTCTATTTGATCTTGGTTGTAAGATCGGGTTGTATTCGTGTGGTGTTAGTGATGATGATGAGAGAAACGAGTTGGGCGGATGTCTCTAGGTGAGAGGAAAATTAGGGTTTCTAATGACAAAATATTAGGGATATGATGGTTATCTATGGGTGTTACTAGTATTAGGTTTGAGGTTGGACCAAGGCTGGTGGACTTAACCGGGTCGTGTATTGGATGGATTGGGTTTGGATTTGCTATAGAAAAAGTTGTTCAGGCTATGTCTTTTGGGCTGAGTATTAATATTGAGTATGGGCCGAAAAGTAACAACTACCAGGCTATTTATAAAGTGCCATTCGAAGGAAAACATTGTATTGCATGGGGTTTAGCCAAATTTTTTGTTACTCAATATTAATTCTTGGTATTATTAATGGCAAATTGGTTACATTTGGGGTTCCGTAATGACAACGTGATTAATTTTTGCGGTTATGTTTTTTACAAGATCGGGATTAATCCATTATCAAGATTCATTAAAACCGTCAAAAAGGCTAGTTTTGGGTTTTTAAACCGCAAGATGTGACTACGGGGTTTATTCATTATTATTTATTTGAGTTTGAAGTGGGATTTCACAGGTACGTGTACTTAGTATCTCAAGATATCGGGGTTGGTTGGATGCATGATTCTTCGAGATCCTTGTTCGAGCTTTTAACAGTTACGAATGACAAAGACTTGAGTTGTCTAGTTATACCTGATGTAAGGAGTTACATTGTTGTGCTCACAGCGTATAGCTATCATTTTAAAGGAGTTACTTTGTAGTGCTCAAGTGTCACAAAAATTTGTGGATAATTCGAGAGAAGTTCATATAGTATTAAGGATGGATGGATGGGTATATGATTCTACCTTTATTGAAATTCTTAGTATTGGTTCTTCGTCAGACATTAGTGCAAGTTTACGTCTACAAGTTCGGGGTATGTACTGATCTCAAGTTATTCATATTGGGTTTTCTCTATCATTAGTCACTACAAAGAGCCGTCCGGAGAATGATAATGGGGTGGTAAAGAGTTAGAGAGTATAAAAGAGTATAGAAGTTTTATCAGCAATTGATTCTCAGGATATTTCATGCTTCAATTTATAGTACTTCCACGTATGATTACTTGGACATCTGGGGTTCTGTTGCCTCGTTCCATTGTAAACATAGTGTGTATGCTTAGATTCCGCAAGACATCATGGGGAAGAGAGTGGATGTGCTTTGTACTTTTTTAGACTTCTTTGCGAAAACACTCTTTTTCCATAAGTATCTGCTGTCGGGGGAAGAAATGTGTACATGAGGACGCCTGTGGTTCGTGTCGAGCTTCAAATATTATATTTGCAGAATGTCGTGAGATGATCGGTGGTATTGATTTGTGACTTTGGTGTTATCGTTTCAACTTTCCCGGGTTGTTTTGTGTGAAGTAGCCTACTTGTGTGAAAAAATCTTGTTGATTTCTTGCATGTTACCCCGACGAAGTTTCGCATTGAGCACAATTGTAATTAAGTGACTAGTCAGATTTGCTTGGTGTGGTTTACTATGTTATCTACAAATTCATTTAGTACTTACAACTTCAAAGTTAGAAGACAAGTTAACTACATCAAAGTTTTGAATCTGCTGAAGACGGTTGTCAGTTTGGGGGGAAGCTGATTCAGAAACATCGCCAAAAAGAAGTGTATAGAGAAGCTGCTAATGACATGTAGTATAAATCAGGGGGAAGTTAATCCAATTCATACATATTACATCATTTACCTACAAGTGAAGAAAATGTTCTCAAGCCAAGGTACAAGATGAAGACAAGGAGCGTCAATTGCAGACATCCTCAGCATTTGAAGAGCATATGAAGACCTTTCTTTATTTGTATTTGTACTTGTAGGAAATGTTGTAAATAATCCCATATGTTGCCACATTGGGGGAAGATTGTTAGGAATCATCCTAAGACGAAAATGTGACAAAATATTGATTACAATAGTTATATTATAGGCACAAACACATGGAAGAAACTGTCATTTATTTGAAGTGTGTTTGGTTTACTTATATAAACCCTCTAGACTTCACTAGGAGGGTGATGCTTAGTGTGTAATCTTTCATTTATCTTATCATTAATAAAACACCTAGTTATCCCTTCTCTCTCTACTTTCTCTCTCTAACCATGGATGTCATTTACTATCATCATCCCCGACCTCCCGAATTACATAAGCAACTAATTTAAACAATCCAACAATTAATTTCTAAGCACTTCTAGTGACGACATCAAAGTAGCTCATACTTTGAAATTTTTGTCTTTTTCTTCCGATCTTCGACAAAATGAGCCCAAAATTTGTACGTTTCTAGCAAATGCAAAATCTGGGAATACCCAAACTATCTGGTCGAGTTCTTGAACATACTTTTTCATGGCAAAATCCCTGGTGCTTGTTGATGCGCTTATAAGTCTTTTTTGTTGATAGGCAATGATGATACATATGAGTTCCTTGTTGGAGGTTCGGGTGACTGGAGTCTAGCATCCACCCCCCATGATCAATGGGCCAAAAAAACCCTTTCTAGATTGGGGACGCCATTCGTACGTTGAAATCAAATGAGAAGAATCCTTACAATAAGAAGAATTATAAATAACTATAACTACATATTAGAGATGCATTAATTTGATAGCTGCATTCATAATCTTTTAGATATATCATAGTATATTTTCTAGCTAAAAATTATATGCATATACATATACTAGCTTCATGGCCCGCCCGAATGGGCGGGCTAGCTTCATAATATTATTTGACGGATTATAAGTTGACAATACATAAACAATGAATAACGGAAAATAAATTGAAAAAAAAGAAAGTGTTCATGTAAAAAGAACAATGAAAAGTGTGAGAAAAAATAAAATAGATTAGTATAATATATTGTATATATATTGTTCATGTAATATAATTACGTCTATAGGGATGAATTAATATAAACTATTATTAAAAGAGTAGTCTGGAAACCTTAGGAATAATAACCCATAGAATGTCTTCCATAATACAACAGGAATACCTAGAAGCCAATTGAACTTGATCATGAGACCTGCACAACCACATATCAACTTCAGAAGATTAAGAAAACTTAATAAACTACCCATAATACATCAAGACGATTAAAACCCATCAACAAATTTGAATATGGAATTTGTTATTAACTCTTAAGACCTTGATTTGTCAGCCACAATCGTTCTTTTTAAAAAGTGATATAGGTTATTGTGAATACTTGGCGCACTTTAAATTTTATTTAAACCATCCATTTGATGCCTTCTAGTTTAGCTAACTTTTTTTTTAATA
Source organism: Chrysanthemum makinoi (assembly GCA_910596185.1). Lineage (NCBI taxonomy): Eukaryota > Viridiplantae > Streptophyta > Magnoliopsida > Asterales > Asteraceae > Chrysanthemum > Chrysanthemum makinoi. The sequence continues at coordinate 224,723,924 of OU343224.1, read as the reverse complement.
CTAAAATGGATCCATTAGAGACAACATTTTACCCAAATTATGATTTAGATGACACATTAAAATACCTTTCCTTAGCAGAAAGTTATCAAATGTAGCTCTTTTCTTAATATTCCCTTTGCTCATTGTTGCACTACAACCACTTACGTCCACCTTTTTACCCCTTCTCGTCCCGGTCTTGGTTAGTTTATTTCCTTCACGAATTGTATCATAATAACCTTTCAGAACATTCTCGAAGTATTCTTGGGCTCCCTTTGGCTCTAATAATATAATAAAAGCAAATATACAATTAGTACATCACCAAGAAGATATCACAGAAAAGAAAATAAGCAAATTTAAACTTTAACCATGATATCAAAAGAGCCATAGAAATGTGACTTCACCAACAATATATGTTGATTTTTATAGTGTAAAATATGTATGTCATAATAGAACCTTCAAATATTATAAAGTAGGATTAATCCTCACCTACACAAGAGGGGTTCTTTGCATTTAAGCGTTTATGTTGACCAGTTTGAGACCAACGACTGCGTAATTTGTCCATAAGATTATGGATGGGGAAGAAAACTAAGCATCCACCTGGAACAACTTTGCATATTTCTTCCAAAGATGCGCCAAGTGCATCCTGTAAATAAAAACAATGACATCATACTTATAACTTACGACTACTATTTCTATCTTTGTTTCTGTTATGAACCTACCTGGAAATCAAAGCCTTATGATGTTTTGTAATTGCGTTCAGTGGAAAATAATTTGGCCCACTATGAATCACACCAGCCCATAACTGTAATGCAAAACTTAATAGGTAACATCAAAGAAGATAGAAAATCAGTTATGCCAATAAAAAAAAATTTAAAACGTAAGAAACTTTTTGATTACCTGTGAATCCACATTAATAACATGTGGAGCCTCTAAAGAGGTTCCGAATTGAACCCCAAGTTCAAATTGGAAGGAACTCAATGGTGACAGGTCATGTCATCATATTAAAAAGAAATTATAGGAATGGCACAATCTAGACCACTAAAAAAGCATACAAAGAGTCACATGAAACGCTGACTCGGCCGCATTTCGCATTTCGGATCGTTCGTACCCAAACGCGGTACTATCGCAACTCGGATCGCTATATTCAGCGTTCCCAAACAACATGAATCAACGTACCCAATTCAATTGGTTCGACGTACCAAAATGGATCGGTACAACGTACCAAAGTGAAGCGGTATGGCGTACCAAAGTGAACCGGTAAAGTTAATTACCCACTCATATTAAACTTAAACCATTACTTCAACTAAATTAATTACATCCAACTAAATTAATTACATCCTCTCATTGTACATATACTCCCAAGGTACAATTATTTAATTACCCACTCATATTAAACTTAAACCAAACTTAAACCATTTTAGTATCTAATGTAGTATGTATTGTTTATGATCTGATGATATAATCTTTTAGGAATATGTTTTAGAATTCAAACATTCACGTGATCTCTTAAACAATCTTTTGAGTATTGATATATCATATGGATATTTGGCTTATATGTATACTAATTTAGAAATATAATATTATTATTAATATGGTACATTTATTGTACCAATTTTATCGGTACATCAGAACGAACCGTAGCGTTAGAAATGAGCCTACCACCTCGTACCAAATTTTAGGGACCTAGCGAACCGCTGCCGTTTGTGTTCCCTGCATCGTTTAACCGTTCCGTGTGACTTTGACCCATAGACTCACAAATATCCAAAATGTTCGTGATGACAGTAGTTTGAAAAACTCTATATCTCATACGCCATATGATGTCGCTAACTTAGCAAAAATTTGCTGGAAGTTCAACCAGAGAAAATGTTGGGAATTAAGGTAAAACTGACCGATTCGCCAAGATTCTCGAAGAGACTTTCAAGAAGAATGGATTCTCGCTGGTTATACTTCAGCAGAAATGCTAAAGCAGATATTGTGTTGTTCTTTGAAAAGTCGCGTACCACGTAGGAGAGATAAGCTCAGATTATAGAGTAAAAGTCGTCAGCGCCATTAAAGATAGGTTAGCGCCGTATTATGTAGAGCTTAATCAGAATAAACAAAATGATGAACAAAACAATATGATTAGTTGCATGCTTGTCTAGATGCATGCTTAGTCTATGTTAGTATTAGGAGTGTAAATTGTCAACGCTCATTAGGGTTTCTTGCCTATATAAGAAACCATGCTTAGTTTGTAATGAGAGGCGTTTTTTAAAAAGTCTTTCAAGTCTTGTAAAACATCTGAAACATAGAGTTTCTATAATCAAAAGATCCATAGAGGATCAAAGAGTTCTTAGTTATTGTAACTTGTATTTTATTTCCGCTACAAAATACTAGTTGTAGAGATCTTCTATTAGTTTGCTTGTGATTACATAGGCAACACTAACGATCTCCGAGTGCTTAAAGATCTATCAAGGTCTTTGTGTATTCAACAAGTGGTATCGAGCCTCGGAAGTCTCTACGATACTAAGAACATTCATTCACCATGCCTGATCCGATAACGAACCTGAAGTCACCAACACAAATAACACCAACACCACTTCCATGCAACGGCTTTCGGTCTCTCAAACAAGAATGGTAAACTTCCTTATTTGAAAAAGGAAGAATATGAACTTTGGGCTATGAAGATGGAAAACTGGATTTCCAATATTGATTGGAATCTGTGGGAGGTTGTAAAGAAAGGAAACAGTTTGAAGAAGATGATCCCTGACAGGGGTGGGAAATTCATCATGGCTCCACCAAAAGCTGGCGAAGAGGTTCTAGCCATGCGAGAGAGAGCATAAAGTAAAGACCATTACGCTTCAAGCCATTCCGAAGATCATCGTGTGATTTTCATCATATGGATGATGCAAAGGACATATGGATGGCTCTCAAAGCAAGGTTCGTTGGAAATGAAGAATCAAAGAGAATGAGGAAGTCCATCTTTGAGACAACAATTCAGGACTTCAATATCTCAAGAAGAAGGCATTCACAAAGGATACGACAGTTCCATAGGATCTTGAGTCACCAACCAATGAATGCAAAACCGATAATGATGACTGCAACTCAAAGTTCCTTCGATCGTTACCTCCATCATGGTTACACGTAAGTATTGCTCTCAAAGCCAAAGGAGGGCTGGATATGCTTACCTTTGATGAGCTATATAACGCACTCGAACCCTTGCGATGTGAGAACTCCCTACCGTACATCTTCTTATGGCCATGCAGCTTTTGTTGGGACATCTCACTCAAACATGATGGTACACGCCCTAGTTCCAACTATTTTCCATCATCTACTAGTTCCAACTACTTTCCATCAGACTACTCTCCCACTCCACCACATAACACTCGCCCCAGCCACCATCTTCTCAATCTAAGACTAGTAGTGTGATGGAGGATGTTCTTCATTCATTTGTTCGACTATGATACTCAGTGCAGTATCTTGCATATGAAGACTTTGATCAGTTTGACCCACTTGAAATGGAGGAGATGAAACTGAAAATGCGGTGGCATTACTGATGGACATCAAAAGGTTTGAAGAGAAGTCGGAAGGAAGTTTGCTTTCAAGGAAAGGAACCACCGCTTTGATAGGAGAAAAGTCAAGTGTTTCACTTGCCACCAAATGGGGCATTTCTCAAGGGAATGCAAAGACAGGAAAAGTGGAGATGGAGCAAACTACCTCCTATTAGCGAAACAGCAGGAAGTTGGAGCTTCAAAGCTCTCCTCACCATGGATGAACAAGTCAACTGGACTGCACATGAACCTGTGAATGAGGAAGCTCATGATTCTGATAAGCTTGGATTGTTGGCAAGGTGTACTTCGGATGAAAGGCATGATCAGTTTGCCTTGATGGGACTATCTCAGGTACACAACTGTATATTTGGTTGTAGTCTAAGATACAATGAACTTAAAGAAGAGTATGATGCTATGAAACCTAAGTTTGATGAATGCTATGTTGAAAATGAAGCTCATAAACTAGCATTAAAAAAAGAGAAAGACAAAAGGTGTGGTTTCAAAAGAATCAAATAGCGTATGAAGAAAAGATAAAGGTGTTACAGTTTGATCTTGAAGTTGCTAATAATTATTTAAAACTTCGAGAAAGCTAAGGATGAAGTCTGTATCAAAACCTAGAGCTTAAAGAAAAGGTAGCTGAGGAAATAGCTAGAAATAAACAATGGTTAATTGCAGGTGATAATCTAGCGAGAGAACTATATAACATCAATCGTAACCTCTGGCTTAGGATTAGGTTTCAAAACATGTAGGAGTAGAAGCTAGGTATGATGGTCGTAAATCCACACCAGCAGGGTTAGCTAACTTTGTAAAAGAGGGCAATATGCATGTTGTCCCTGGACCTATTAGAGGTGAATTCATGCCACTGGACACTGTCCATCATCTTTGTTGACTTTGATGGATCACATCATCTATATGGCAAAAGTCAAAAGACTTGCGGACCGATACCTCATCTAATGACTTTGTCTCTTGTTCGACAAAGGACAATTCATCGATCAAGGGTCTACTTCCTATGAAAGCTGTGATTCAAATGAGAAGTCGACCTTTCCAAGCCACCATGCACCCCAGCCTACACAAGCCTTCTAAGGAAGGCTGAGGAATCAACTTCCCAGTTTCTTGAAGACTTGTCTTTTAAATCTTTGAATAATTCGATCTTAAAAACAATTCCTTGAATGTTTCTAATTTAAGTACTTCTTCATGTAATCAAACATCTCCCTATTTGAATAAATCTTCCAAGAAGAAGACATGTTTTGTATGTGGAAGTAAATTTCATTTGATTAAGGATTGTGATTTTTATGAGCAAAGATTGGGTGCATGTGCTACTCACCTGAAACCCAAATCTAAATGGACCAATGTTGCTAATATTCCACCTTATGTCCCACAAGCGACTAATACTTGACTCTCATTGGAGAAAATCAGTCACCAGACCTTATGTGCAACCAACTAGCCCATACTTTAAACATGGTTATTGGCCTATATATGTTGACTCTATGTATCTTTGGGATGGGATATGGGAGCACCTTGCTTTGAAGCCCTCTGAGAAGTTGTTCTTGGACTAACAAGGGACCCAATTATCAATGGAGGACCAAGAACAATGGTGGATCCTCTAAATACTCTGGTCCTAAACCTGTGATCACAAGGCGAGGTTCAAGTCGATAATGACTTGAACCTCCACCGTATGCTAACGTTTGTATATATTTTGTTGTTGTTTGTAGGATCATCCCCTTAAGCATAAGAATATTGGTATTTTTGATAGTGGTTGTTCGGAAGCATGTCTGGGAACAGGGATATGATGCACAATTTTGTCCCTATTGAAGGAGGAGGCAATGTAACTTTTGGAGGAAGTGATGGTAGTATCACAGGGAAAGGCACCATAAAGACACCTCATCTAGATTTTGAAAATGTGTACTATGTTAAGGAACTTCAGGATTTCAACTTGTTCTCTGTTTCACAAATCTGTGACACTAAGAACAAAGTCCTCTTTACAGAGAATGAATGTCTTGTCTTTGTCTAAAGACTTCAAACTCCCCGAAGAAACCCCTTCAATTCTCTTGAAAGTTCCTCGCACTCACAACTTATACACATTCAACCTTAATGAAGTTCAACCTGATGGTGACCTCACATGTTTGGTGGCTAAAGCATCACTTGATGAATCCACAAAATGGCATAGGAGGATGGCGCATGTGAATTTCAAGACCATTAACAAACTCTCTAAAATGAGTCTTGTTCAAGGTCTTCCCACCAAAGTTTTTACCAATGATCATAATTGTGTCGCTTGCAATAAAGGCAAACAACACGAGCCTCTTACCAAAGCTATCAATGCTATGAGCATCATCACTGAACCTCTTGGTTGCTTCACATGGATCTATTTGGTCCAACTCAAGTCGAAGCATTGATCATAAGTACTTCCGTTTGGTGATCACGATGGCTATAGCGATTTTGTTGGGTTTTCTTTCTCGAAACCAAAGATGAAACATCTCAAGTCTTGCGTCGACCGAATTCATCACACTTGTTGAAAATCAGTTGAACAAAAGGTCAAAGGTATTGGTGTGATAATGGGACAGAGTTTAAAAATGTCTTTGTTCTTATAAAACTCGTGGGTCAAAAGGCATAAAGAGGGACTATAGTAATCCAAGAACCCACAACAAAATGGGGTCATTTGAAAGAAAGAATAGGACCTTAATAGAGGCCGCAAGATCCATGCTTGCACTCTAAACTACCCACTATGTTCGGGTGAAAGCCGTTGGCACTTGCTTGCTATGTGCTAAACAGGGTGTCCATTACTGAGACCACAACTCAAAACCCATATGAATTTCTTTGGGAAAGTTCTGTCATTCACTACCTAAAACCTTTTGGTTGTCAAGTGACCATTCTGAACACAAGTGATCCATTGGGAAAGTTTGATGAGAAGGCTGATGATGGTTATATTGTGGGCTATTCTACTCATAGTAAGGCATACAGGGTGTACAACTTGCAAGCCAAGAAAATAGAAGAGACGTTGAACCTGAGATTTTTGGAAGATAAGCCTAATGTTCAAGGACAAGGTCATTCATGGTCCTTTGATCTTGATTACTTAACTGATTATCTCGGGTTACCACGCATATCCGCTAACCAAAATGCAGGTCCTCAAGTGTCTCCAACTAACAATGCAAGTCCCTAGATGATGGCTCTGAAAATGAGTTTGAAGATGATGAGCAACCCATACTTGTACCTTCTTTCTCCCCTAACAATATTACAGATACCACCTCCAAGGATACTGCTGATTCGAGTGATGAAGATGACTCTCATTATGTCTTTGAGGACCTTGCTAGGCTCCGGACTCAAGAATTTGCGCTAAGCTTGAAGCAGAAACTGAATGGAGAGGTTAATAATGAAGGAGTCGGTAGAAACCATGTTTCTGCTGAAGTTGATTCTATCACACCTACCTTTCCCAAATCTGTGAAGGCTATGCTTGTTCCTTCTCAAGTATCTTCGGACTTTGGTGAACCCTATACACTTTCCAAAACCTTCAGATCTTGAAATCATCAACCCAAAGTGGCATTTTCACCTCACCCTCTTATGATGGTGAATTTGAACCAACCATCACTAATCTTGATTCATCCATTGAAGTCAACCCCACTACTACTCAGCGGATCAACATAGCTCATCCTCAATCCAATATTATAGGTGATCTTCGCACCTCTGTTAGAACTAGAAGGGCTATCACCACCCTCAGTTTGACAGATTGCTTTTCTCTCTTATGTCTCCAACCAGAAAGAGACAATCACACGGACCTCAAGCATTGTCGTGCTTGCTTGCTTTCTCTCTCAAGTGGAACCAACTAGTGTTTCTCAAGCTCTCAACGATCCAAGCGGATCGAAAGCAATGCAAGAAGAAATGCAACAATTTCACAATCGGCAGGTTTGGATTTTGGTTCCACTCCCTGATGGCAAATATGCCATTGGGACAAAATGGGTTTTGAAGAATAAGAGAGATGCTAGGTGTATTGTGATCAAAAACAAAGCAAGGTTGGTTGCTCAAGGCTTCCAAGAGGAAGGATTGATTATGATGAAGTGTTTGCACCTCAATCCCGAGTTGAAGCATTCGCATTTTCTTGGCATATGCTTCATACATAGGTTTCATGGTGTATCAAATGGATGTCAAGGGTGCTTTTCTGTATGGTGAGATTGAAGAGGAGGTCTATGTCACTCAACCCAAGGGATTTGAAGACCCTGATCACCCAAATCATGTCTACAAGGTGGTTAAAGCTCTTTATGGCTTACATCAGACACCTAGAGCTTGGTATGCTCGACTTTCATCGTTCTGGCGAGAAGCATGGCTATAGAAGAGGTGCTATTGATAAAACTCTGTTCCTCAAGAAGAATTACTCAGACATCATTTTGGTGCAAGTGTATGTGGACGACATAATTTTTGGTTCCACAAAGCGAAGCTTGGTGCAGTGTGGAATTCGAGGAACTTATGAAGGGTGAATTTCAAATGAGTGCTATGGGAGAGCTTACATTCTTTTTGGGTCTCCAAGTTCAGCAGAAACCGGATGGCATCTTTATCGATCAAGATAAATATGTGAGGGACATTTTGAAGAAGTTTGGTATGGAAGGTGTTAGGGCGCCACAACACCTTATGAAGCTCCAAAGACTAAAGCAAATAATGAACCGATCTCACCTGTGAATGTTCATCATGCAGGTCCATGATTGGTTCATTGATGTATTTGAGCCTGACTTCAAGACTGATATTACTTTTGCTTTGTGAGTGTTTGTTCGACATCAAGTCACTCCACTTGCTTCCCATCTCAATGTTGTCAAGAAGATCTTTAAGTACCTCAAAGGCCAACCTCTTTAGGCCTTTGGTACCCAAAAGAATCTCCTTTCAAGTTGGAAGCATATAGTGACATTGATTATCTTGGTGCAAATCTGGATAGAAGATCCACAACCTGGGCCGCCAATTTTTGGCAAGAGGTTGATTTCTTGGCAATGCAAGAAACAAACCATCGTGGCCACCTCAACTCTTGAAGCAGATACGCTGTCGCTGCAAATTCTTTGTGGACAAGTCCTTTGGATTCAGAACCAATTCTTTGACTATGGGTACAACTTTATGAACACTACCATTCATATAGATAATCAAAGTACCATCTGCATAGTCAAAAATCCAGTTTTTCACACGAGCGAAACACATTGAAATCAGGCACCACTTTATAAGAGATGCTTATGAAAAACATTTGATAAAAGTGGCTAAAATCCATACTGATGATAATGTGGCGGACTTGTTAACAAAAGCGTTTGATGGACCAAGGTTTCAACACCTCGTGGTCAATATTGGAATGTTAAACCCTTGATTGCATAGTTTGAGGGGAGGCATAGGCCTCAGGGGAGGCATATGCCTTAGGGGAGGATTTTGTGCAAACTCTGCATTATTTTTGTATATTAGTTTGTATTCTAACTCTAACTACTAATTTTTCTCTAGTTTGTTTGTTTTTGTTGTTGTGTCCTGTTTTTTGCGGTTATGCATTACTACATTTTGTCGTTCCTTATCGGATTGCTGTATATATCCAATGATCAAGATCAAAGTCATCAAGTGTGGTTCATTAGTAAATGGTCGATAGTGAAAGGGTGTTACTTGTTTCTTCGATATCAAATACCGGAAGCATACAATTTGATTCCATCTGAAGTTATAATCTTGAAGAAAAGAAATTGAAGTCAAATTGTTCATTCATTCATTCAAGAAATGCGATTACGCTTCTGACTTACATAAAGTCAACCTACTACTATGCATCTACAAGATACGAGTTGTACACTTAAGCTAATCCTAATCTAGTGTATATCCTCATTCGAAATCTAAGTGAATGTTGATATGCATTAGATGGCTTTTGCTTTAGGTAGGTTCTTCGCGTAACCACCCATTCCGTTTAACCGGCCTGTTTGGTTGGATATGCATGACCAACTTGACGAAGATGCTAAGGACCAAAATGGGAGGATGGATTGATGCAAACGATTGATGATGACGATGACCACGCAGGATGACGTAGAGAACTAACGTGTCCCGTGTGCTTCATCTACTCATTTCAACCAAAATGCAATCGATCCACCCTCCTTAAGCCCTCCTACTATACGATGTGTGTTCATGCACCAAAAGATGGCCTTGATGAGACCAAGAACCACCTCTCTATCTTTGGGGAGTGGAGGATTCCCGCACGAGGTCTTTGTGGAGACCAAGGTGCTGGAGGTTGGGAGTAAGACGTTCCCTCCTTATAGGAGTCATCGGAATCATCGGCCAGATTCACTTGGATTCACTACACTGCCATCTTCGAAGAAGGAGAAAGGGCGATTTATTTGGTCGTAGATAGGGTTGAGGGAAGTAATGGAACCATGGGTTTGTTTCACCACTTGATGATGATGAAGAGGTTGATGAAGATGAGGAAGTGAGATCTATGATCTCATGTTTGGTATTCATGGTGCAATTCAAGAATGGGCTTATTTTGCATCTAGGGTTTATGGTAATTATTTGGGGATCTTGATGAAGAGATGAGGTACATTGGGATCATTTTATAGACGGATTCGAGGTTCAATGAGTTTAATGCAAGTGGGTGCACAAGTAATTCTAGAAACTTACCGAAGATACTCTAATCTTTGATGCATTCTGCTGAAGTTATAACTTTAGCAGATTGATCATATGTTTCTGCCGAAGTGTTATTTTGGGTTGGGACAAAGATGCAATACATCGACAAAGAAAGGTCAAACAAACGGTCCATTTTTCTTTGACTATAATTTAGGCAAAAACACTTCACCCACCATTACCGCTTGAGAACAAACCAATTTCTTTCATTCCACTTTCACAAACACTCACCATTTCAAGAATCATAATCCTAAACACTCATTTTCCTCATGGCTCTTGAATTCAAACATGATCACAACAAAGTCGTTTTCGGGAAACGGCAAGGGCTATGAACTGTACGAACCTATGGTGGAATTCCTGAAAAGGTCAAAGATTTGCTATGCTCTATCTCATTCTCCAAATGAGATATATGAGTCACTGATCACTCAATTTTGGGAAAGTGCTGAGAAGAGGAGCAGAGAGATTAGGGATTGTGATTGATGAAATAGAGTACATTGTGACCGGGAGCTGATCGAGAGGAAGCTTCACCGAAGATCTTGGGAGTATTTCACTCGAATCAGGAAGATGTGCTTAATGGGCTAAGGGCTATTGGGTATCGAGGAACAAGAACAGATATGTGGCTAAAGAAGGAACTCTACCCAAAATGGAGGTTCCCTGGTTCACACACCGCTTGCTCAATGCATGAGCAACAAGACCGAGGATGGGACCAGTTCTCTACTCGACGGGCTATGGTATTGTATGTCTTTCACAAGGGTAACTTTCAATTTTTCTAAGTATATTTTTGAAAACTTGGTTGAAAATATTCAAAAGACAAAGGGAAAGTTTTTAATGTATCCAAGGTTTCTTCAAATGATATTAGACACAAATACCAAAGCCCAATCTTTCTATCCCATAAGTACTTTAACTGCTAAATTGTTTGCTACAATGAGAACCCACTTTCCGGGGGAACATCATCCCTTGCTAGCAGCCATGTTGCCCCAAGGTAATGAGGTCACTGATGAGGAGAATGTGGCTCATAGTCCTCCTTCCTCACCTGCTTACCGATGGTAATCCATTGGTTCACTTTGGTGAGGGCCCATCTTCAAGCGTTGAAGCAACTCATGTTGCTCCGCACCAACCACCATGTCCCAGTCCTCCACCCACTCTAGCTACTCATGATGAGTCAGATCTCAATAGACCACCCACACCAAGCCCTGTGAGGAATCCTCTCGATGAAGATCTTCCTCACATTGAGCATGACCAGTTAACTGAAGGTCCAATGAGGCTCCCCTACCACGAGCAATGTTCCGGGTGGGCTGAGGACCCCATTACACTCTCATCTGTGTATGCTCTTGTCAACAGTATGCCGCAGAGGTTAAGAGTCCTGAAAAGGAGCTTGCAGAGACCAAGTCTTCTCTTGGGGTTAAGATTGAAGAATCACAAATCGGGTCAAGGTCTTAGAGCACAAACTAAAAGGGGCCTCCAAAAGGAAACTTGTGGTTTCCTCTGATGAAGAACAAGAAGATTCTCATTTTGAGTCTCTCGGACATGTTGGGTCTGTTTCTCTCAATGATCCTTTATCATTAGCCGCCACTTCCTAAAGAAAGGAGCATCGTCTTTACGAAAGAAGGAAGAGATCTTATTCTCATAAGGTTTCTTCTGAAGCTTCAAAGGAACCTGTGGTTGATAAGGATGCATCTGCTGATGTACTTATGGAGGATGTATCTTCAGATCCTAATCAATCTGCATCGGTTCAAGAACCAGCAGACCTTTCCCTCAGCCAGATCTGCGACATTGCTACTATGACCACTCCAGTTGATGATCAGCATCAACATGTTGACCTAGGTACTACTACAGAGGTACCTGTCATTGATTTAACTGAAGAAGAGTGTGCCAAGAAGCTTGATGATAAAGGGAAAAATGTCATCATCAAGATGAGCTTGGTCCCCGACACTTGGTGAGTGAGGTGGAAAGACTGGGTCAAGCAAGTAGATTGGCTGAGTTTGAGAAGTCAAAGGAAAGTGTAGCATTGGCTAAACAGCTTGAAACAGAGGAATTTTCATCTTTAACTCTTGAGAGAAGAAAAGAACTCGATGAAAGGATTGGATGTTCACTGTGCCAACAGGGATATTCTAATTCACAAGTCACTTCAAGACCTTCTCTAGCTCAAAGCATACCAGGTGGTGATTTCCTTAGTGACAACTATGTGAGCTTAATGATGGCTCAGGTGGAAGACAAAGGAGGCAAGAAGCAATTGCGCAAAAGAGGGCCATCCAAGCTCAGAAGGCCAAAGACAAACCCCCTACTAAAGATGAAATGAGAAGGGTGGTGAAGAACCAATGCTCAATGTACAACTCCGGGTTAACAATGAAACAAGTCAAGGCTTTCCCTGATCATGTCCTATATCGAAAATATAACCAAATCATGAAGGACAGATCATCATCCTCGGCTCCTTCTACCAACTTAAAAGGATTTCAGAGAATGAAGATGCTCCGAAGCCAAAAGACTCAAGGCGATGATGCTCCAACCAAGGAATCCTCTTCAGTCATTCCTGCCGGCAACTTCGAAGTTGCTTCCTCTACTATCAAGGGTCAATCTGAACCATCTTCCATTTCTCCGAAGCACTGAAGCATCAACTCCATCCCCCTCGGTGGCACCTTTGTTGTCACACCGAAGATTCGAAGTAAAGGAAGCTGACCTCACGACACGCGAGAGGGCTATAAAGATATTCCACGGGATGAATGCATTGGCGCCCAACCAAGTCTCAATCTACCAGTTCAAGTCCTACCACAAATGCACAAGATGAAAATGCTCCCTCTAGGGAAATCTATCAACCTGGGAGGAGGAAGAAGAGAATGGCCAAAATCTCCTTTGGATCTTGAAGCTGATGAATCAACTTTCATCATAGAAGGGTCTGCTGCTGATTTTCCTGATGGCAATTCAGATGAGGTGTTAGAGTGGAAGTTAAAGGATGATGAGATGAATGTTCTTCTTCGAAGGGACTCCACTTCAATAGAATCACCTTTTTAAGGAAATTCTACACTTGGTAGACAGGCGACTTACTTTCTCTGTTCACTCAAGTCAACACCTATTATGCAACAAGGAACCACAAGGTTCGGGATGTTCTTACAGTGAGATCTTCAAGTCGTTAAACTCCCACATTCCCAATAGCAGCATCTTCCATTTGGGAAAACTCACATCGGTGGAAGCTTACATCCTGGAGATTCTATCCTCTTCCTCGTGTGCATGTGCTTGAGACTAAGGGTGGAATCACCTGTCATGCATGTTTTCGAAAAGAAGGTATCCCTTGCCCCAAAGACTTATGGAAAGATTTGAGTCAAAAGTTGGAAATTCCTCCGAGATCCCGTGGGAAATGAAAGACAATCGCTTTAACCTGTGGATTGATCAAAACTCAACTCCAACAACCGCAATAGGCCTCATCCTCATCCTTATCCGGAACCTGGTACTCTCTACACTTTGCTTTGTTTTGTTCATTTAGTTCGCTTTATTTATGTTGTTTGTCTATTTTTCTTTAAGTAAAAGTCTTTCATAAAAAGAAAACTCACCAAAACATCATTTTAAAAATAGTGATAGCGTTTATTTAATAAAAATTAAGTTTTAATTTCCCTTTTCAACTTATTATCAATCTTTTTCAGTTTTATAAAGAGTTCTTAGTTAAAAAAAAGCTTTTGTTTGTTGTCCAATTCAGATGGTCTTTAACTCACTGGATGTACCTTGTGTATGTCAAAGAGTTGGCTAGTCCAAAGGGTACAGCTTTGGTAAAGACACATCAAATCTGTTGATAGTTGTAATGGTTTGCTCAAAATCATAGGGTTTGCAACCACCCATGCTTAAGCTGGCGAGGGTTGTATGGTCATCAATTCACCATGGTCTATTCCTTTTAGGAATCCAAGAATTGGCTAGCCCACATGTATATGGCATGTGGTAAAGGCAACTGACTCCATATTTGGTGCTCAATTCACCAATACTAAGAATTGACTAGTCCTGAGCAAACGGCTCCAGGTAAAGACACATCAAATTCGTTTATATGGTTGCTAGTTTGCCAATAAATCAGATGGTTATCAATGTACCATAGTTTTCGAACCTAAACATGTGGCTACTCCAGTAGTAATGGCTATTGGTAAAGAGACATCAAACCCATTAATTTCAATGATTCACCTCTCACAGGAGTTAACACACTTGGAAGTGATGAGAATAGTATGAAACTTATATGTTTTGATGTACATGGTGTCATATGTTGTCTTTGCAAAGACATGTATCACGTTCCATCATAGAGATGTTCCTCTTTTCTTTGTTCATGTTTGAACACAATCCTCAACAATTTTCAAGATCTATCACGGAAACTGGAACTTAACCTTGTCAAATTCCAGTTTAGGGGAGGATTGGTGGGAATTAAGGTAAACTATCTGATTCGCCGAAGATTACAAGAAGATTCCCAGAAGAAGAATGGATTTCTGAAGTTATACTTCAAATAAATGCTAAAAGGATATTGTGTTCTTGCTTGAAAGCGTTAACGAGGAGAGATAAGCTCAGTATAGAGTAAAAGTCAGCGCCGTATTAAAGATAGGTTGGCGCCGTATTATGTAGAGCTTAATCAGAATAAACAAAATGATGAACAAAACAATATGATTAGTTGCATGCTTGTCTAGATGCATGCTTAGTCTATGTTAGTATTAAGAGTGTAAATTGTCAAGCTCATTGGGTTTCTTGCCTATATAAGAAACCATGCTTAGTTTGTAATGAGAGGCGTTTTTTAAAAAGTCTTTCAAGTCTTGTAAAACATCTGAAACATAGAGTTTCTATAATCAAAAGATCCATAGAGGATCAAAGAGTTCTTAGTTATTGTAACTTGTATTTTATTTCCGCTACAAAATACTAGTTGTAGAGATCTTCTATTAGTTTGCTTGTGATTACATAGGCAACACTAACGATCTCCGAGCGCTTAAAGATCTATCAAGGTCTTTGTGTTTTCAACAGAAAATATGGATAAAGGGTAAATAGTCTGCTTCACAAAGAGAATGTGTTACCAAAAAAAATAGATACAATATGTATGCATACATGATGAGTGTCTAAATACTCATCATTTCATTCACATTTAAGCTACAAAAATATCTGAAAACATACAAATATGCTTCATAAATACTGGAAATATCTCCAAATTGTGTTTTTAGGTGTTAAAGTGCAAAAGGGATGAAAACTGATGAAAAACATGCAAAACATACAAAATTTATAGTTTCAGTCCCTGAAATTTGATAAATTGGCAAAACTAGTCCCTGGTTAATCAAAACTTGTAAAAATATCATTTTAGGTCCTTGGGATTCACAAGTTGTTCAAAATAATCCTTTGAAGTTAAAAATCATAAAATTACAACTTTAGTCCCTCAACTTTGCAAAAGTGTCAAAATTAGTCCCTGGGTGTTTTAAAATGGAAATTTATCAAACTACACCCTTATACTATTCTTATTTGACTTGATTGGTCCTTGTGATTACTTTTGGAAAATTACAAGTTTGGCCCTTCTACTTTCAAAATTGACAGTTTTGGCCCTTGGATATTTCAAAAATGGAAAATAATCAATAATGGTCCTGGTACTATTCAAGTTTGTCAAGTATGGTCCTTATTATAACTTTGGAAGAATGGCGGTTTTGGTCCTCAACTTTGCAGGAATTACACAAATGGTCCTTGTATTATTAATTCCAAATCAATACCAAACCGCCCTTTATGTTATTTATCCGGCCCAACACACCAGCCCAAGCCTTCCCCCGTTTTCCTCTTCTTCTTCCACCTCCCCCCCACTCCACCTGTAACTGCCACTTGCACCCTCCACCTTGCACTTCCAGCCCCCCCCTATCTTCCTACCCACTCCTTCTACCACCTCTGCCACTACTAACACTCCACAATAAATGCCCTTCACACCCATTTTCACCCCAATACCACTAGTACCCACTGTTTTGAGCAATACTGCCCCAACTTGGTCCAAAATTACATCAAACGTGTCCCCTACACCTCCACAATGCAACAAGAATCCTTAATTGTATCAGAACCGCCTCATATCCACGTGTAAAGTTTTGGCGCCAAAATGAGTTTGAACGGTTTGGATCAATTACTCAATCAATGGCTGTGATTCGAAGTGGGAAAAGATCTTTAAGCTAGTGGGATGCAAAAGAGTGATAAATACAGAAGAAAGGAGAAGAAGAGAACTATCATAATAGTAATCTAGTTTATGATCAATCGTAGTTAATCAAAATAGTTTGTATCATTAGTGTAATTGTTTATTTCTGTTTCAAAAGTGTTGTATAACTTTGCTAAAGTGTATTCAACAGCTTTGTTTAATCTATAACAATCTATCTTTCAGTTTTAATTTATCTTTGATTCGTACCAAATTTTACTTTCAAGTCTTTTAATTTATGTTGATGATTGTTGTTTAGAGGACTATAAATAACACTACTAAGCTCTCAGTAAGCTTTAGCAAGCTTTTAAGTCATCTTAACAATCAATAATCAATAAAGTAGGAAAACACCAAAAATATAGAAAATAGAAAATAAATAAAAAATAGAAATCTGGAAGAAGCAAAGGAGCAAGTGCTATCTTGGATTGCCTTGGTTTAGAGCTCTGTGGAGAGCATTTAGGTGTAGTACTCAGTTCTTGGTTCTCGCTTGTGCCTTGGATTCAAGTTGTAAGCTAATTTCTTGATTTTTGGCATTTACTATTCTTGTTCTTAATTTAGTATAATCTTTTCTGTTTCATGCTTAGTTGTTAGTAGTTAATGGTAATATAGAGTAAAATCAGTAGTTTGTTAGTTGGAAATCTTAGTTGCTAGATGTTTCATATTTTTAGTTAAAATAGTGTAGTAGTGATTCATAGTTATAAGTTGTTAATTACTGTGTTCTTGTGTTAATCTGATCTTATATAATCATAATCAAGTGGTTAAATTCAGTCTCATGTTTTAAATCAGTGTTATACAACACTAATCAAAAGAATACCCTTGCTAAGGTGTGTTTGGATCAAGCTGTTTCACTAGGTATATGCATGTTATTGTGCTTAATTCTTGTTACTGCATGTTTATTTAGTTCAACATAGTCCATATCTGTCATAATATAGAGGTCTTATTAGTTAAAAAGTCAAAATAGTTTGTAATTCCATCTAGTTGTTTAACTGTTAGAGTTAATAGTCTCATATTCCACATATTAGCTTAGAAGTTAATAACCTAGCTTAATTTCACCTTATTATAGCTTATCTCAACATAATCAATCAGTAAATCTAGATTCAAGCTCAGATAAGTCAACTTAGTAGTTTAACTTAAAAAGTCAATTTGCAGCTTACACGATTTTTGAATAAACTTTGGATCTAAATTGTGAACTTGTTAATTGATATTAGGACTTGAGCTTGTAGGTTTATATAGTCTTGTTGCTGATCTACTTGTTACTATTTTTCATAATAGTTATGCTAGCTTATTAAGAGCTTAATTAGTGCCTAACTTTTGGTGATTCTTCATAGACCTCCCCTGTGCACAGGTTTGACACCCACTT
This sequence comes from Chrysanthemum makinoi, assembly GCA_910596185.1. NCBI lineage: Eukaryota > Viridiplantae > Streptophyta > Magnoliopsida > Asterales > Asteraceae > Chrysanthemum > Chrysanthemum makinoi. The sequence continues at coordinate 224,706,286 of OU343224.1, read as the reverse complement.
TCACAAGCTACCATAAGCTTGTTTATTGAGTGTTGGTCTGAGTATTTTGGTTGTTTGTGATGCCCTTGTGGCTAGTTATCTGAAATAAGTGCTTATTTGCTTTTGATTGCTTATTTGGTCTGTTTAATTTGCTTAAATTTGTGCAACAAAATCAAACACTACACTGATCACTCAGTGTAAACAAGCAAAACCACAAGCCCATCATAAGCTCATCACTGAGCTTTGGCTTGTGATCTTTGGCTCATTTAGAAGCTAAGCAGCTCATCTATCAAGTTCAAGCTTTAATTTTCACTCACAAGTCCTTTTACTAGGGTCTGATCTCAGCTTAAGCTTGTCCATTCACTCGTTCACTGAGTGAACTCAGTCAACCCACCCAACTTCATAAGCCCCTCACAAGCTACTCAGTGGTCCCCACTGATCAAGCTTTGGCATTTTGAAAACCTCACCAGACCCTCTTGATAGTCCAACATCAAATTTGTTCTTTTAAGCTTATTATGTGAGCTTAATTTGGTATCACTTTTGACTACAAGTTGTGTTTGGATCTCAGTTTTATTGGAAGAGCTTATAAGCTTATTACAAGCTTATTAGCCAAATCCAGTGAACACACTTGTTCATATTTGTTAATATACCATATATACATAGTAATTATCCTTTTGTTTTCTTTCTTAAGCTTGTTTTAAAGCTTCTACCAAGTTTTCAAGCTTATTTCACTCACTCATATAATGAGTGAATGGGTTTGGACCCTCACTTCACAAGCTCTTTCTGAGCTCATCAGTGGGTCCCACACCCTAAATCTTGGTTCTTCCAACCCCCTCCTACCAGGCTTGAACCATTGACCCTTTGTTTGGCCTAGATCATAGTGGACCCCACTTGGTTTTACCTCACAAGGTTGTCCCATTTTCTGTCTCAGAATCCAATAAGCAAAGTGCTTATTTGTGTTCTTTGGCTTATTCAAGCTACTTATTTGGTTGAATCTTGTTAAACATAGTATAAGTAACTTATTGGAACCAGAATCTACCCTAGTGAACTCCACATAAGCTCATTTGAGCTTATTTCCTTCTAAGTCAACAGAAAAGTCAACTGTTTTGAGTAATAAGCACTTACAGTGCTTATTCAATTTCAAGTTTGTTGTTTTGTAATAATTTCTTATTTTAAGTATTTTAATAGTTTTATAAAAGAAAAACCACAAAAAGCCAAACTTACTTATAGTGATAGCTTCTATTTAATAGAAACTATCTATTTTATTTTCTTTTTAGCTTATTTATAAGCACTTCTGTATTTTTATATTTTTATTAAATCTCTTTTATATTAAAGTACTTTTATAAATTTTTCTAGATTTTTCTTTTGTCATCTAGTAATTTTTAGAATTAATACTAGTTTAATTAATTAATAATTAATATTAAATAATTAAATAGAATAATAGTATAATAAATATATTTTTAGTTTTAAAATAAGTTTTATAATATTTTAGATTTTTCTAAGTTTTTAATTTTATTTTTCTAGCCTTATTTTAGTTTTCTAATTAAATAGTGTATTAATAAATAGTATTAAATAGTACTACGTAATTAATTAATTAATAATAATATATAAGTTAAATAAATAATTTTCTTTTTATAATAATTTTCTTTTATTCTTAGGATCTTTAAAATATAAATTTCACATTTGTGGGGTTTATATTGATCACTTTTCACTTTTATTTTTGTACGTTTACGTAATTTTATTTAAACGTACGTTTTTAGTTTTAAACGTTCATCATTTTAAATATAGTGATAGCGTTTATTTAATATATTTTATCTTTTTAATTTTCTTGATCTTACTTATTAGTTGATATAACTCATTTGAGTTATTTATACTTTTAGTATTGTGACAAATCAATCATAAACCTATTCCTGATCAACCAAACTATATAACACATTCGTTCAATCACAGGATATCACAACCTCGTTGGGGAATTAACGACCCGGGAATATAACTGTACTACCTCGGATTATTGCATTTGCCTCTTTCTAGTTTGACTTGCCTAGTTGACCTCTCACAAGTGGTTGACTAAATAAGTGGACTAGTTAAAAGCGAATCAATACACTTACCCGGATGTTAAAATCACTGAAAAAGAAGTATCCGCCACATTATTGAACATAAGAGCTGGATTTAAGCACCACATATTCAAAGCACATGGCAACTCCTCAGTAGCAAATCCTGTTTATGACAAAGGCTTATTAATGCATTTAAGTATTGAAGACCAGAAACTGCATTTAAACATGATCAATAAACTTCGTTTAGGCGGTTACCATCCAATTAGATAAAAAAAAATTGACTCATAACATAATCAATAGAAAAGCTAAAGAATAAAAGGTTGTGATTACCTTATTCAAAGAATAAACAACCTCCACCATTTCCACTGGCCGTTTTTGGCATACTGCAGCCACCGAGTTCTGCATAGAGCATATCATAACCAAGTGATAATCTGCAATTTGGTAGGCAAACAGGCCCTTGTTATGCTTTCATCTCTTTGATGGCTAAAATGTATGATGTACGTGGATGTGACGTAAAATGGTTCTATTGGAAGTCCTTGCTTATCGTAACCAACCTTGAAAAGAAAATTATCAGATAATCAAAGCATAATTTGTTTATCTAAGCACTAAAAACTAATTATTGCCACTTTAAGTTCAGAATAATCAAATAAATAGTTCCAAAACACAAATCCAAACACCCCCTATGTGAACAATATTTGTTAAAGGCAAAGTTAGCGAATGCAAGTTAATATTAAATATTGTTATAGTTGTCGGGGTGACTGGCTTTGCATAATATCCACCCATTCCGCCACTTTTAAGTACAATAGAAGGAATTACCTGTTTCATTGAATTGGTATGTGGATCCACAACAAAGTGTATATTATGAATCAAACGTTCATTCATGCTTATAGTATATTGGCGCAGAGTTTCAGGATTGATAGTATTCTGCATGACAATAGTTGCAATGTCTTTAAACTGATTCGATAATTGTGATTCTCTTCATTCCCTGCAACTTGCAGTTCTCCTTTTTCCAAAATCTGTTACGATAATAAGTTTTAATGTAAACAGAAAAGAATTGTTTAATTCTAAAAACCAAATAAGAAACTAAAAAACTGAATGCAACTAAAAAGTAATTAGGAATAACCTCTAGAGATATTTTGGTCTGATCATCGGAACCAAAAGCTGCTTTTAGATATGATGACTTCGCAAGAACTCCTTTAGCAACATTTGAGTAAACGACTTGTGATTGCAACACTTCATATAGTTCTTTCTCAATGATGCAGAATTGCAGGATACATTAGCACCAATAACTCGAAAACCTGATTATCATATATAGCATATAGAGAAAGAAAAATAAGAAAGAAATTTGATAGGAAAGTAGATATGTATATGAAAAGCCAATAAAATTTTTGAAGTTTATTTATTATCCAAATCGCGCAGTTATTGTCTTGCTGAGTTGCTGTTGATCCAAAACTTTAACATGAATAACATGAAATGGAAAAACTGGTACTAAAGTTTGTATCCTTAAGTAAAAGTCAGCTCAACACTATTTTGAAGGATAAAAGTAACATAGAAAACAAATTGTAATAAGATAGCTCCAAAAAATACTTAACGATATATATTATGGGCGCATATCCCATTGTCAAGATATTCAATTTTAGTTCTATGAGTATATAACCAAAGGTCATAAGGTATCAAAACGGTTACAGTTGTACATACTAAACTAACCCATGGTGCAATAAGTAGATAATTTTATTGAGACATATTACTTACAATTGATAACTAATCAAAATATTACTTAAATTTTCATCTTAGATGGATTAAATCATAAAACTAAATGGTACATCGAAATCCCATATGACAGTAGATCTGTGAGAGAATGAGCTCATAAACCAACTTATACTCGCATTGCCCTTTTTTGTAACCATCTAAAATGACTCAAGTTTCAGTTAAGTAGACATCCACATAATGGTCTAGACACATAATATTTTAGTTTCAGTACTGTTTTCAAGAAGATAACATGCTCTCACAAGTGACCATATGCAAAAGCTCGAATTTTAAAAACACTTGGGCTAGCAAATTTCATTGGAAATGTAATAGTATGTTCTAAAAAGGAAATTATGTGCCGTTATAAATTTTAAGCATTTTTTGAATAAACAAAAGCTTGCATACCATACGTATTTCTTCTATTCTATGCTTATCCATCTCTAAGGGAGCCCATGCCAAGTTTCCTAATAGCCTGATAATGAAATAGACAAATGCCAGAAACATGATGAGGATATGAATATACTTCTAAAAGGATAAGCTAAGTATTAAATATAATTGTACATTTGTGATCTTGCAAGCATCAATAGGTATCCATATGCGCCTTTACATGCATCAAAAACCAATACGTAGTGTTTGGGATTTGCTGTCATAAAACTTGTACTCAAATAAGCAACTTTCTCAGATTACATTATTTAAACAACTTATGTACATGCACATTTTTTACTAAGCCGGAGATATTAAATGTTTCAAACATCAACTGCAGCAATGGACTATTTGAGTTCTAACAAATCCCCAATTTGAGTTTTTAGAAACCCTAAACAAAAATCAACAATCAATCACGCATCTTAATATTTATAATTTAAAAAAAAACAAAAAAAAAAAAAAACAAAATCCATGTTAGAAATCATATTTCAAGGTTTAATGAAACACATGTATTTTAGTAATTAAAATTGAAGTTAGAAATTCAACGTACCTGGAAATTAAAGATTCAATGTTGTCATAATAAACCTAACAATTTCAATCAAGATCTTGCCTTCGGTGTATCATCGATAGTTGTAGGTTGATTAATCTCTTTATAACTCTAACACATAAACACAAAACAAAAAATGATTGTGTGAACAAAAAATGATCTAACTGGCCAAATTGCCACAGTTATTGCGAGTAAAACTGAGGTTTTTGATGAAAATTAAATCCAGTTGATGTGGATTTGAATCTGCAAGTATTAATAACTTTAAAATAAGCATGTATCAAATCGCATGTACATAATAATCGAAAATAGAATCTAAAATACCACGAACCTTGTTGATTGTATGAAATTCGATTTTTTCATTTTAAAATTTACAACACTGATCGGTTTAATTTGTATGGTATACCATTAAAGAGAAATTAATTTAGTAGCGATATAGTAGGAGTTTCTATTTTGATAAGGGAAGATGGTCAAAGTTTGTGGTGAATATCATTTTGAATATGGAATCACATATCACAATGATGGCATGCTCCACTGGTTGATGCATTCCATGTCGTCTAACAGACCAGGGTTCGAACCTGGTTTGTGACAAATTTTTTAAATATTTATGCGAGAATTGTGCCTAGTCATCATTTCCACCTCATAATATGATGCTCCATGTCATCATTAATGTGCCTAGTAAGCATTAGTGATGTGTTAGTCCCATATATATTTATAGATTAGATGCATTTCATCAAGTTAGACGATTCCTATATATTTTTCGTCTTATGCGAGTCAAGTTTGTTGCTAATACTACTTTGCATCGTTTTCATTTCAAAACTAATTGTGATGCATCTAAATGAATAGAGATGCATCTAATTTAAGTCAATGCATCTCAAATATGCGGTTATAGTTATTTCTCATTCTTCTCATTTTAAGTTTTTTTCTCACCAGATCCTTATGTGCGAGGCTGGGAAGGACTCGGTAGTTCAAGTCACGGAAAAAGGTTACATAATGTGCAACTCAACATCACCCATTGCAAAGTATAGTGATGGTCACTCCATGGTCAAGTTAACCCATTCCGGGACTTATTATTTCATTAGTGGAATTGTGGATTACTGTAACAACGGGAAGATTGTGATTAATGTCATGGCAGACCGAAGTAACAAGTTGCTTTCAGCATCTCCTCCTCCATCTACAGATCAAACATGGAATAACTATTCTTGATCCGAAAAGATTATAGTTATTGTAGGAAGTGTCACTCACCATAATCATTTGTTTATGTTTAGCGTGTCTACTCAGACTTGTAGGTTGAGTTGTTCAGATAAACACTAACATAGGTCACCCATTTGATTAAACATTTAAATATGGTGGGAAAATTATTTCTCGTTTGTGTTTGAGTCGAATTAGGATTAGTCACACATCGGTTATGTTTACTCTATAAATAGACATCAACAAGCAGGTTTGCCCGCGCGTTGCTGCGGGGGGGTTTTAGATGCATGAAACAATGTCGATAATGTTTATAGGAGATTTCGATATTGATTTAGTTAATGTATTTCCATAATTAAGCTAATACGTACTAAGTATATATATGGCAGAATGGTTAACGTTTCAAAATGGATAGCTTTTTCACCAAGCAACATATGCAAATTGTTGGCCAGTAGAACATATGATTATTCTATATAGACCAAGTAGAACAAATGCAATGTTGCAGCATAATATAATTATTAAAAAGGATGATTTGGATACATGAAAAATGCAATAAAAATGGCAAAGACCTCGAATCAAGGTTGACAAAATCAATAACTACAAAGAAACGCAAAGAAAATTTAGACAGCAAGCGGAAATTAAGATATCCCTTACAAACAATAGCTTAGGTATCCCGTTACGTAAGCATGGAAAATAAAGATGGCGTACAATCCATTTATGAACGGGCTGCAAGGAATGGAACAATATATGAAAGGTTAATATCACCTTTATTAAGATCAAGACAACAATTTGATACAAAAATCATTAAAATGAAAGACAACATTTAAAGCAAAACAAAACTTACTTTTCTGATCAATAGCACTCTGCAAATCCGAAACAGTATCTTAAATACACAAAAAATCCAAAACCAAATCAGATCTCAAAAACCCTTTTTAAAGAAAGGCGAATTAAAAATTAGTCGTACTTTTTCTGATGTCGATTCATCAGTCAACCAAACATCAATAACATATAAATTTTTCATAAAAAACAATACCTAAAACTTATAACATCATCTCCATCAGTAATCCCTTCCACATTCCCTTCCGGCTTCCACCAATCAATTAACCCAAAATTTCGAATACAATAGCAATCCTAAAAATAAATTTTTAACCAAGAAACATGTAAAAATTAAAACTTGAATGCAAGCCTCTTCTTTACATCGAATATTAGAAACCCGCTTGCAAATCAAGATTTTAATAACCCTCCACTCACCTCAATTCTCCCTTCTTTTTTTTATATCATTTTTTGTGGGGTTGATCGAACCATATATTAATTTTCAAATAAAAGATATCAAAAAACTGGCGTGGGTGTTTTTTTAGTACCTTGGTGTGAAGAACATTCAGGAAGAAAATGGAGGTCTTTGGGATTTATATAACATTGAAGAGAGTGGCTGAGATTTTTTTTAGGCTGATATTTGTGTGAGAGTGAATGTTCCGGAAGTCAATACTTTCATCATTTTGTAACTACTTTTCCATCTATATTTAGGTGATGAACTTTCTGGTACTTGATGTTTGGTATATACGTGGTATGGTTTAGTACACATTGGTTACACATTTGTATGGCTAGGATGATGTAGTACATGTATTAGTTTTCCAAGAGGTCAAAGGGAGTGTTTCACGTTTGGGTTACAAATTATTAATCAGTAGTTACCTACTAATTGTAGTGAACAGTAAATTTCACACCTCCATTTGGCCAATAGGAAACTGTGAAGACTATATGGTGTGACATAATGGGCGCATTAAAAGGGTAAAGACAACCCATAGACCAATAAGATAAAGGATTAACAAATTGGTTAACAATTAATACTTTCATCATTTTGTAACTACTTTTCCATCTATATAATATATTATAATTATAATAGCTTTAAAATTCTTTGTATTTTTTTAATATTTGGTACCTCGTACTTTGTTTCGACAATTTTGAATAAAGATTACAATTTTGGTTGCAAGTATAACAATTTACCATATCATAATCAATAATGTATCAAAATGAGGCTGAGGTAGTAAGGGTATTTATTAACCACTATTAGGGTTTGATCAAGTTTGGGATTGTATGCTCATCTAGCAGCCATTTGTTGATACTTAATTGGGATTTGGATGTTCATTCAACTTTGATAAGTTTGCATAACCAAGACTCCCAAGAGTGTTGATAGCTTTAATACCATGCCTACGCATAATCCTCGTACTCACATTGACTTGTTAAGAAAATTTGCCAGTTATTATAGGCGGCAAAATTCACGATTTAACTTTGGATTCAAAGCTAAACGGGCAGCAATTTTTAAACGTACTTTAGCCAATACAGTTCGATTTCAAAACCCGCTGAATTTTTTGCCTAGCTAACAAATTAGAACTTGAGATAAAGACCCCACGAAAAAAATGTCATGAGCAAAACCGAGATACAGCAGGCCCATGTAGCAGAGGGAAGCGATGAACGATTCATTATCAAAACCTGGCGAAACATATAAGGCACCCAACCTGCAGTCCCAAAAATAACCCAAACCAAAAGCACCTAATATTTTATCGCCGGTTTGCAGTCACTATACTAGTCCACAATAATGCAAACAAATGCACACATAATAAAACTAAAATTTCAATATGTAATAAAATAGATTAACAAAACTATCATCCTTCAAAATCCAATAATCCATATTCCATACCACAAAAAATATTAAATAATTCTTATAAAAATATCTCGGACTCCATAAGAATGAACCACTCTACTTCCCATTGGCTGGTTGGGCAGACGGGTTGAGCTCATCCCACGCTTCAATCCATGTCAGCATCTCATCAGCCAGTTTGTTGAAGTACTCGTCAACCTTCCCAAGCTTAGCCTTGACTTGAATCGAGAGCTCCTTGTAGCAGCTTTGAACCGTGGTGCATTCTTTTGGCAAGGTGGCAGCCTGGAAGAATGGGATCAGTTCTTCTTGCCAGTAAATACCCTTGTATTCCTTTTTCAAGTTCACAAACGGGTTGCTAGCCTTGCTGTGCCAGATGTATGGCAAACCTGTCTTCACACCTAGTCCTAGGTGGTCACAGATCACCTATAACGAGCAAATACAAAAGAGTGTTTGAGTGAAAATGAAATGAAGAGTGTGGAAATCTCTTACTTAACAGCTTTCAAACACAGGCCATCAGGTTATAGTGTTCAGATAATACATGCTTAGCATCATAGGATGATTAGAATTGCTTTTGTAGGTGTGTGTCTGCTTGCTTTATTGCAGATAAGCAGTTATGAATGTCTGAATGAAACCGCTCATCTGCTTATTTTTTCAGGCAGAAGAGCAGTATTGAAAGGTTAGATGAAAATGTATTTCTTAAATTTATTGCAGATAAGCACTACTGAAAGTTTTGTCTGTTTGGTTGAAATGTCTAATTGCTTATTTTTAACAGTAAATAAGCAGTTTATTTTTTAGCAATAAGCAGTTTAAAGTTAGCTATCCCATACAATCCTTAAAACAATCAGTTTTCAGTAAGCAGTTTAGTACCTCTGTATGAGATAAGGAGTTTTAAATACGGAAACACAAATGTGTGTGTAGGGCAATATTCTTCAAGAAAAAAGTCGAGTTACCTTGATGCACCAGCCAGCCCACATGTCGTCGTAGCGTCCAATTGGTTGACCGTCACCCATGAGACCAAAGTACATAGCTGGACCTATCAACTCTCGGTCAAAAGCAAGGTTCATTCCACACATGGGGAAGAGGGTTCCCTTTGGAATGGTCATAACTGCATCCACAAATCTGTTTATATAGCACAAAGAATTAGACATGAAAATATACAAGAAAAAAGTGTCTCACAGTCTAGAAATAAATTCAGTCCAGTGCCTACAGATGGGGGCGGCCAAAAAAAGTCCTAGTCCTATTAAGACCACTCCTAGGCCAGATTTTAGCCCAATAGTTGCAATTTGCAAATTGGTTCTATAACAAATGTTTGTTCCTAAAAGCCAGTCCGTCCAAAGTACCTGAATCTTTGAATATTATTGAAATGTTACAGTCTAAATTTTGTATAAGCCTTTATCTTTCTACGAGTTGCATCATTTAAAAATGTTTCGGGAAATATGCACCTTCTCAAATAATGAGCTGAATTATATTCAATTATCCCTTTAAAAAAATATAAACTGGGCCCAAATAGTTCCTATTTCGAAGAGAGGTACTAAAATTAAGCAACTCATTCATGATCTGCCATATATGGGCCACTGGCCAAGGGCCTTAGTACCATTCACCATGAGGGAACTTTTAGTAGGGCCTGGCCTACAGAAATCCCAACTCACATACCCTACACAAAGGCGTGTCACTTCTTTTCAAGTACTATTCGTTTATTTTTCTTTATTTAATGGGTCATTGTCACATTGGCTACCCTACAAATTAAACGAGTGATTATTGTGGGAGAAAATATAAAAAGATACATACCTAGTGTTCCTCTCACGGGGCTTGACTAGCTGAGTCGGGGCATCATAATCAGGGATGTTCAACCACAAACCATGAGAAACAGCGGTTGGGACACCCTCACGAAGACTGAATGGGTATCCACGGACGAAATCAGCACCTTCCCTGTATGGATCATAAAGGGTGTTGAAGAAAAACGGAGTCGATGGGGACAAAAGGTTCTTGATGTGTTGCTCAAGTGCATTGATATCATTTCCAGATGGATCTTTAGCAACCTGTTGAATCAACAATTGTCATTAGCCATGTCTAAAATACCCTTTTTCTAACTAGAATAGGAAACTTGTGAGCCTAGATCAATAGAAACACAACGAGGAGGTTCTGCCACGCGCGTTCCGGCAGGGTTTTTACATGTTAGAACTAAGGGCCGTATAATTATTCAAAATTTTGTGGTTACTATTGCATAAAAGAATGATACGAACCGGATCGATTAAGAGATAAAAAGAACGATAAAGATAAGTGATCAACTTTCGAGAGGCCGATCTCTCTCCCAATAATGAAGTCAAATAACTAAACCATTAATAATCTTCTGCATAATAAGAATTACAATCCTAATACCCTATTTATAATTGACTTAACCTAATGCCCTAACAGCCTAACTTTCTCACCAAGAAATATAATAAAAGGAAACAAAATAATTAATAATAATAATAATAATAACGCATGATCGTATCAATACTCCCGCCCCCAAAAACACCTTGTCCTCAAGGTGTTGCTTGAAAATGTTGCGTTGGGTAATTCCGGGATCCCATGTTCTTCTTTGCACACTAACCCGTTCTTGTTTCAACCAAACATTCGTACAAATATGTCCATGAGAGATCACACACCCCCGCTTTAACTTCATAATTTGCCATCTCGGTGTGTTATCATATGGCTTACTTTCGTCTGCAGAATGTTGTCCATTAAGTTCATTCGAGAAGCCTTCCTTAGTAATGTCTGGATCTGATCCTAGCACCATAAGAGGTTCATCTTCTACTGCCATGATCTGTCCCGTAAAATCAGCCTCCTCCATGGTTAAAACATCCAAAAACTCCTCCAAATTACTACCATCTTCTCCACTTATCTGAGTTGCGGCTGATTGTGTTGAATAATTTACAATTTCCTCATCAGAACATGTAACCACCTGGTATTCTTTTGGTGTTGATTCATCATCACAATCTTTAGTGACAAAGATTTGTGATTTAGGATTTGATGTTACATTTTCGGATGCATCCTGAGCTCTATTAAGATCACGCCACTTCTCCCATTCTTCAACCTCTTTAGCGCGACCCATTGAAATCGCCAATTTTTTCAATAGATCTATAATCTCTTCATGTGTACGGGCTGATTCAACTCTCATAGCCTCCATTCTTTTCTCGAAGTTACTCATGACTAATCGATGAGCAGTAATCCGGGATGAACAATAAATTCTAGTGAACGAACGAAGAATTTTTTTTTTTTTTTTTAAACCCTAGAATCGAACAGCTCTGATACCAATTGATACGAACCGGATCGATTAAGAGATAAAAGAACGATAAAGATAAGTGATCAACTTTCGAGAGGCCGATCTCTCTCCCAATAATGAAGTCAAATAACTAAACCATTAATAATCTTCTGCATAATAAGAATTACAATCCTAATACCCTATTTATAATTGACTTAACCTAATGCCCTAACAGCCTAACTTTCTCACCAAGAAATATAATAAAAGGAAACAAAATAATTAATAATAATAATAATAATAACGCAGGATCGTATCAAAGAACAACGTATATTAATCAAAAAGTACCAATAAAATAAAACAGAAAATGAATAAAGAATCAAAACCTCTTTTTTTATGCAATTAATTATATGAGAAAAATAGATTTTATAAACTTTTAACATTATTTGGTAACATTATTAAACTTCAGGTGTGATTTTGTACATTTGCAAAACTTTGAAAAGTGCCATTTATTGGACTCGAAACCCGGATAGAGGGGGTCGGAAGGGAAGACTTTATCAGTGGACCAACTATGTATTTTGATTATAGTTTCGGTTTTATGGTTATATATTATATAGGAAGGGATATGTTATAGGAACCCCCCATATGGGTCAGCCGTACAAACCGCGAAGCACATAGTACAACACCGTGATGCGCACAGAACAGCTCTCCGATGCGTGCAATGATTGGAAACCCCCCCTATAGGGGGAGGGGGGTCCGTATAAACTGCCCCTTATAGGAATTGCAGGAAAAAAAAATAGTGGTACTATTTGATGAATAGTAACAATTCCAAGGAAGTTATCTCATTTAAAATTAAAATATCATGCTACCACAATATCGTATGGGCTAGCATTTAGATCTGGATCAAACAGAGTTATGCCCCTTTTACTTAATTTTATGTGATCCAAATCCAAACACTATGCCATGAGATATTGTGATAGCATGATCTTGTTTATTAAAGTTTTCAAGCTAAAATTACTCAAATACCTCTTTTCCCGTTGTCTATGTAGTGAATTCATTCATCAGCCAGTGTTTTTATTTTAAACCGCAGACCATATAGATACATATATACACTTTTATATTTCAAACTAATGTAGAGCCAAGTCCAATTTTAATAAAGTGATGCAACAATGCAGATTGCACGCGGGTGTGATTCTGTTTATTAAAAGTACTTCCTATCCTCCGTAGATAAATCGCCTTGTTATTTGATCTATTAGTATATATATACATAGCTAATAACCAGATCAAGTTCCAATATTTACAAAAACTCTGGTCGAAAAATTCAAAATTTCAAGTACTCTTTGTTTTTAACACCAACCAAAGTCGTTGCAAAATTATGGAATTTTCAATAAGCATCACCAACACAATAAATTGAACAAACAAAATTGAACTAACTAAAAAAACAGATCTGAAGTGAACTTGCCTAAAACCCTAGATCGCCGAAATTCCACTAAACCCTATTCAAATCCCCAAAAGTAAACCAGATCTTGCAAATTCAGATCCAATCTTAAACCCTAATACAAGTATTTTCCCTAAAACCAAATCCAAAAGCCCCAAAAAATAAAACACACCCACATCAAAAATGTAACACAATTAACACATCATGATCATAAAACCAATAAAACCCAGATCAAATCCCCAAAATTGAACTATTATAAACCCTAAAAACCAAATCTTGCATATTCATATCCAATATTAAACCCTAAAACAATCAAATTCCCAGAAATTAAACAATACCCACTTCATAACTTAACAAACCAAAAACACCCAGATCAAAAAAAAAAAAAAAAGGAGGACTTACAAAGCAATCATCATCAATGGTGAAAATATACTTCTTTTTAGAAACCATATACCCAAAGCACCTACAAGCAGAGTCTTTAAAAGATATGCAAGAAGATTTAGGACCCAAGATCCTATTAATATCATTCCTGTTATAAAGCTCATAATCAAATCCTTCAGGTACATTAATGGTCTTAGAAGGATCACCATCTTGTACAATGATCAAATGATAAGGTTGGAAAAATGGTCTCCACATTTCCAAGAAATCAAGGTTTCGAATTGTGGGTATGACTATGTCGAGTTCATCTTTTAGTAGTGGTGTCGTTGGTGTTGTCATGGTTTTTGTTTTTTTGAAAAATGGGGTATTCTGAATTGCGTGTGTGTTGTGACTGAGATGTGAAGGGGTGAGAGGGGTTTATATATAGGGAGTGAGTGTTTGTGTGGAGTTTTGGTTTTGATTGAATTGGTGTGGAATTGGGATTTGGGAGTGGGTTGTTTTTTGTGCTTTGGGTGGTTGTACGTTTGTTCATGTGTTGAATTGATCAAATATCGTGTAAACTGAAAATACAGATGGTCAAAGGAGGATCATGTTCAAACTAATATAATGGCGGAGTTAATTAGTCATCGTACCATCTCATCATTTAAGACACCACCCACTTCACGATCAAGTAGCTCTAACAGCATGTCCATTGATCAACCCGGATCCGGCGTTAATAGGCGTTTATCCGTCGTTAAACGATGGGCTTCCAGCGTTAATCTCGCGTTATCCGGCCTGCGTTAAGTCCCTAACAGGCGTTATCCTTTAAAAAAAAATAATAATAATAATCAAAAAATTTACAACCCCCCTTCCCCTTCCCCTTAACGGCTAGTTACCGTTGGGGTTTTAAAAATTTTACAATTTAGCCCCTAAACAGCTAGTTTTATTAAAAAATAAATAAATAAATAACATTTTCTTACCACTATAAATACCCAACTAAAACAACATTTTTTTTCACACTTCCACTACTCAATCTTATACTTTCATTCGCACAAAAAAAATGTCGGAAGACAACGATGATACATTCTTCAATCTTCTCGGTGGTGGGTGGAATACCTCAAACCCGGGTTCATCATCAAACCCGAACGCGGGTTCATCTTCAAACCCCAACTTGTCTTTTCCCAACCCACTAGGCTTGTCGAGCCAAGAAACGTGGCAACAACATCAACAATATATGTATTGGCAACAAAGCCAACAAAGCACCTTAAACTCCAACTTTCAAAATCTGCAATTCTCACAACATTCACAAACTGAAACACATGATGTTCCTAAGACACCCACGTCTCCTCCAAAAAAATCCAAAGGTCGTGTTAAACGAAAGTCAAAAAAAATCCAAAGACCCCGAGCCCGAACCAATCGATGATGATGAAGAAGAATTCGCTACTGGGCGTTGGCAACCAGCAGAGGAAGAATTACTTGCCAGGTGCTATATTTCTATTACGGAGGATTCGAAAGTTGGGCGTGCACAAGC
Organism: Chrysanthemum makinoi; assembly: GCA_910596185.1. Taxonomy (NCBI): domain Eukaryota; kingdom Viridiplantae; phylum Streptophyta; class Magnoliopsida; order Asterales; family Asteraceae; genus Chrysanthemum; species Chrysanthemum makinoi. The sequence goes on along the minus strand of OU343224.1, from coordinate 224,691,129 downwards.
CAAAGATACGTTTTGGTATCTGGTCACAAATGAGATCAATAGACTCAATTTTCAACTACGCAACAAGGATATGATGTCAAGCAAGTGGAAAACGTTGAACCACTGTTGCACAAAGTTCAACGCTTTTTACAAACGTGCGCAACGGAACAGCGAAGCGGGGAAAGTGTGATGGATGTCATGAAACGGGCGAAGCAATGGTATCGTGAGGAGCACAAAGCAGCACCGTTTGCTCTCGATGAAGCTTGGGAGGTTTTGCGTCAGCATATGAAATGGGACACGCCGGATCCGGTTGATTTAACCGGCGATGTCTCAAGCCAAACAAACGAGGCTTTGTTTGGTCATGATGATCAACCACGCCCCATGGGAAAAAAACGTGCTTCCAAGAAAGCAAGATCCGAGAGCACGACAAGTACTGGGGGAGCGAGCACCGGAAGAACGGGCTCGTCAATTTATTTCACCGAAACTATGGCAAATGAATATCGTATCAAACGTGAAACCGCCGCAGCGGCGTATCGGGCCCAACAAGAAAAAGATGAAACAATAACAAGGTTGGAAGAGATAAAGTTTTTGATGGTTGATACAGAAGGCAAAGATCCAAATGTCGTGGCTTGGATCAATGACGAAAAAGACCGAATCATCAAAAAATATAACTTGCAACCTCTTCAGTAGATTGTATTCTCGTCATTTCCTTTATGTTGTAACGTTTAATTTGCAGTGTGTTTTTTTTATTTCGTTGTAACTTTTTTTTTTATTTCGTATTGTAATATGTTTTCAAATTAATGATATGTTTTTTAATAAATGAAGTGTTTGTTTTAGTTTAGGGGTTGAAATTGAAAATATCAAATGTTAAAGTTTAACTTGTGATGTTATTGTTGTGGGTGTTTTTTGAGGATGTTAAGGTGAAATGTTAAAGTTGATGTGGCGCTTACGTGGCAGATGTTAAAGTTTAACATATGTTATTGTTGTGCATGCTTTAAGTGCTTGATGTCGTGAAGAGGATTCACCTCTTCATCACCGTCACGTCACTGCCACATCACTATAACAAACCTCCACAACTAACCACAACTAATCTCCCCTCACTCACAACAAAGCTCAATCTCTTTATTTGGGGCCCACCACTACAACTTTATTTTTATTTTTTCAAATTTCCAAATAAACTAAATTTATTTCATTAATAATTAAAATACATTAACAACACAATAATAAGAAAAAATAAATACGATACGTAAAAAAAAAAAAAACGATGAAATAAAAATACAACATATACTAATGGATCGGATCTTCGGCATCCCACTTCGGGTAAAAATCTCCCAAGCGTGAACACAAGTAAAAAAAAATCAGATTCAAAATTCAAATTCAAATTCAAAATAAACGGTATACTTTTGAGCGGGATTATTTAAATTCATATTAAAATTCAAATTCAAAATCAGATTCAAATTGCGGGATTATTTAAATTCAAATTCAAACGGTATAGTTTTGAGCGGAATCATATGTGCCTATATATACAACTCTACCAGATCTGTTTATCACACACAACTCACACACACAAAAATGTCTCGCAAAGATTTCTCTAAACAATTCCCAAGTCCACAACAACTTCCAGAAACTACCTTTTCAAGTTCACCACAACTGCCGAAAACTACCTTTCCAACTCCACCAAAAGAAGTTGAAGTTTATTCAACACCGCCAGAAGATGTCTTTCCAGTTTTTCAACCGAAAAATGTATTTGTAAACACTCCACATTTTAACAATCCAATTGTTAACACTCCGCTTGTTAACAATCCACCTGCTAACAGTCCACAAGTGGACCTCGAAAACAATCCATTTGGGTTAAGTGTGACTTCCCTTCGTGAACTTGCGCAGGACGAGGAAAATTATAGAGAGATTATGGAACAGGAGGCACGCGAGGAAGTTGCTCTTCGTGAACAGGAAGCCAGGGAAGCTGAATATCTTAGGGAGAACTACTTTGACATCATGAAAAGAAAGTACTTTGCTGGCGAGTTTTATTCCTCTTCGAGTGACGAGGGTTGGAACTCAGATGATTCGTATTCTTAAGTTTTAGTAGTTTTATTTTTATCAATCTCGTTATAGTTTTAATGTTTAAGCGTATTATGTATTTGTTGTTTTCACTTTAATCTCCAATTAATGTAGTGTTTTAACTTAAATGTTCAATGTAATTTGTGTTTTTTATTTTATATTTGCATTCTTTTTTCTTCAAAAATACTTCATCTTCTATTATACAAAACACTTCACCTTCAAAAACAATTTATATTTTTTTTCCTCCAAATATATTCATATTCAAAAAAAAACAAAAAAAATAAATAAATAATAAAAAAATAAAAAAATAAAAAAATCTTTGTCGTGCAGACGAAGAGCTTTCAGACGGCGAGCTTCGGCGAGGTGGCCCGGTGTCACGGCGAAGGTCCACATCGGACGACGAACCATCACGACGAGCCCACACCTAGCCCTCAACTACAATTTTGTATATATCTTACACCAAGTTTTGTCTAGAAAAAAGGTTATTTTTAAAATAAGTTTGTCAAATGATAACAAATGAACAAATGATTCAACTATAAAACACACAAAACATAAAATACATTATTATCTTACCAAAACAAGATATAATATAGACATATAGTACGTTGTTAGTTTATATGCTACAATCTACATAGGCTAGCATGTGATTCCTTTACAAACCATGTGAATTTAGTCCTAAAATAAAATGATGGGTGTAAAATCTTTTGGTTGAAAGGTAGGATGGCAAATGACAGGTGGGCCACTATGATTGGGTAAAACGTGCATATGGCTGTCAATGATTGTACTATTAACCTGTTTTTGGATCTCCCAATTTTGCGTCTCTATTCTATTCCTATTCATTTTCTTGTTTTTACATTGTTTGTAGGAGAAAGAGATATTCCATTAAATATACTCTTAGAGAGAAGGGAGTGGAGTCGGGTTCAAGGTCGGTGCCGATCGGGTAGGACGGTAACACCGTCTCTTCCCCATCGGGTAAGGCAAATCGGGTAGCAAATTGGGTTGGGAAACCGAATGAGTGTGCAAGGGTTTAGGTGATTCCAACGGCTACAAAGCCTTCCAAGTTCCAACGGCTAGTTGGACCAAACCAAAAAAAATAATAATAGTAAATTCTCACACCTTTTTAAAAACCCCCACCTTCACATTTTAAAATCACAACCTATTTTTCACAAAATCATTACAACACATCTTTCAATTTCTCATAAAATCCCAACCTTTTTATCATCAAAATGTCTTCCGATTCTTCCGAATTCGAATACGTTATTCCGTCTTCGTCCGACGATCTATCCACGGGTAGTTCGATGCAAGTTATGCTTCACGCGGCTCAGTTTCTTGAAGACACGGCAAGCTCTAGGTTTCAAAGCCGTAGTAGCATAGATCGTCATCGGGAAATAGGTCTTCAAAGCCGTAGTAGCATGTAATGTTTCTTTTTTTTAAGTATTATGTAATTTTTTACTAAGTCATTGTTGAATGTATTTTTTATTTTTAATGAAATGTTATGTTTTTATTTTAATATTGTATGTGACTAGGCGAGTACCCGTGCCTAGCGGCATCGGTTTATAGCGGCAGACAATTAACGATATGCGATATTGTGGTAAGTGTTTCGTATAACGTTCAAAATAGAACGTGAAAACCGGTCGCGACGCCGGTTCCTGGTTGAACACGTTAGTCCGGTCCGGTCCGGTTTTCAAAACTATATGTAACATCAACTTGTTAGCTTGTATTAAGTTTTGTGTGTTTTATTAATTAGTATAATGTGTATAATAACATGTACTTTTCATTTTAGTGTGTTTAATTATTTTATATTTTTGATTATGTTGTAGTTTCTTTAAATTGTACGTTGTGAAAATTTTATTGTACTTTTTAGTAAGAGGTGTTTTAATTGGTTGTTTTTAATTTGGTAGATGTGATTTTAATTGGTTGTACAATGTGAATAAATTATTATACTTTTAAGTAATGAGGTGTTTTAATAACAGTATTAATTACGCTATGCATTTCTCTCTCATTTGACCAATTTCAACAATTCAACTTTTTAACTTTTCAACTTTGACCGTTTTTTTAATATATGTAGTATAGATTTTACGTATTAAAAATATATTGAAAAAAAAAAAATTGGGTAGGATTGAGTACCACTCCCTTCAATTTGGGTTGTTTTTTGATAGAATTGGGTAATTTTGAGTTGTAAAGTTTTTATTTGATAGAGGTGATGTAGCAATTTGGGTAGTGTTAGGTATTTGGGTTCTACTCCCTCCCCCCTTAAAACATAAAAGTAAGTAAGAGTAACTAATTTAACTTTCTTTCAAAAAGTAAATGTTAAGGAACATAAAAGTAAATAACTAATTCAACTTTCTTTCAAAACATAATGGTAAGAAAACTTATGGAATAATAAACAATTTGCCAAGGTAAAAGAGATATAGCATAACTTTTAACATGTCTGTTTTGCTAAGTTAGTTAACTATATATATGGTCCAACCTTGGTCACCTCTTATATAATGTCACCCATTTTTGGATGTGGGACTAACCTTTTCTTGTGTTATACGTAGTAGAGTTGAGATCAATATAGAACTCATATTTGTCATAGAACAAATGAACCAATCATAACTCTCCATTTTTTATCTAAATTAATACAAAATCATTTTCCACCTTTTTATTTAAAACAACATATCTTAAGTTACGTTAATTTCTATAGATATACTTTTACATATTTTCGACAAACATTTTTTTCAAAATTCCGTCCGAAAAAAATCATATATGATTTTTACGAATCATATATGATTTTAAAAAAAATCATGTATGATTGATTTTACGAATCATATATGATTTTACAATCATATATGATTCTCTCTAAAAATCAATCATAATGATTTTCACAAATCATATATGATTTTTGTTGACCAAATTTGAAAAAAAGTTGTTAAAAATATATGGCATATCATGAAAGTGTAATTTTTATGCGTAACGATTAACGGTTTGCGAGATATTTAATTTTTTTTAAAAAGGGTGAAAGTTTATCATAATAAAAATGAATTGCTATTTGGTTGATTGGACTTGTGAACTTGTATACGTAGTAAGTAAAAGCTTTATGACATTCGCAGTTTGTATCTTTCAAAATAGATACAACACAAAAGAAAAAACTTAAATACGATATGCATGTGCTAGACTCAATCATAAATTCCCTTTCATGTAATGTATACTTTATACCATATTCACTTATGATCTAACTAGATGATAGATTTTGAACAAGACATACCCAAAAAAGCAATGCGTCGTTAAGAGTTTAAGTTTTGATTTTAAATTATGGTTTAAGAGTTTAAGTTTTGGTTTTAAATTAACAACTGGCATGTATAGTCATAACCAAGATAAATTGTTTTGTTAAATAAAATAATGAGAAATGATATATCCTTTTACTATATGTTCTTACTCATATTCCTATTCACAGGATTCTGACAAGTGTTAAAATAGATGGTTTAAATGCAGAGGATAATGAGTGGAGAAAAAACATATTATAGTATTGTGTGTGTAAAAAGATATGTAAATAGTAAAACTTTAAAATAATTGAATGACTATCAGAGCTCCATCACTCACTTACGTCAGTACTACGTCGAGATTAACACCAAATCACATGTTGTCGATACTCATACTCAACAACGAAAATAGGGTATCTTGTGGTGTCATGGGGCACCGATGAAATTTCGCTCCTTAGTGTTAGTATTTCTTAAAAAAAATACATCAATTTTCTTTAAATGCACCCAATCTAAAAAATTTGTGGCTACTTTTATGGTTAAATTTCTGTTTGCACCCTATTTCTTTTAGTCCTGGTTTCATCCATGCTCATACTGTTAAGGCTATGTTTGGCGACACGTAGCAGTAAGCAGTAGTAGTAGCAGTAACAGTAAGCAGTAAGCAGTAGCAGTATTTGTTTAAAAAACGTGTTTGGTAACGTAGCTGTAGCTGTAATTATAAAATGAAAAATTACGAAAAATAGCATATATAAATCTGTTATATACTTATGAATGTTATTTTCGAGGGTATATTGTTAATATTAAAAATAAAATGCTAGCAGTATATTGGAATGCTTCTTTAAGAAGCATTAAGATTAGAAGCAGTTGAAGTGTTGCTAAATGCTAGCAACAGTGTAGCCAAACAAGCATGAAGACTCGAATGCTTGTCGCTTGTCGCTTAACGCTCTTAAACGCTTTCAAAAAGATGTTATCAAATATGACATAAAAAACGAGCCCACTAAAACACACCTAAACACGTACGCATACACTCAATCACAAATTAAAAGCGACATCACTGAAATGACACGGTCTCTTGACATCGAAAATGACTTCGTGATGAGATTATGTATCATCTAATAACATTAAAAATAATTTGCGAGACCGTGTACTCTAAACATAATAGCAACCGAGTGTATGTTTCCTAAATTTTCGTTTTATAACCTTGCAAAGTAGAAACAAATATCATATTCCATTTTTGTTTGTGAATTAACTAATTAAGTAATGGAAGTATTATAAAACTGTGAAAAGCATGTCGGAGGAGTATCTTAGAAGTGGGACCCACACATCTTTTAACGTGGTACGAGATGGAACTTCAAGACTTCGGCTGTAATCGAACATGCTTCGCCTGCTCCATTATTCCTTTCTAAACATTAAACAAATCACAAATTATGTAAAACGACATGTATTTTATATTAACCATTTATAATTTAAACAATATATAGAGTCGACATCAACATTGTATTAGTCACAATCTTTTAACAAAACCATCTAGTGTCTACTGATTTTACGTTGAGATGACAAAAGTTTATCAAGAAAAACATAAACCGTAGGGTCTTAGAGCACAAGGTATGCAAGGACCTAATAACACGTTATTGGTATGCCACCTCAGCGCCACATCATACACCTCTCAATAACTCACCAATAACTCAAACAACCCTCCCTCATAACACACCACTAACATCACCTGTAGGTCCCACAAAATACCCCACCAAATATACCACCCACTCACAATAAAAAACACACACACACACAAAAGGTGCATTTGGCTTGAGCTAATGGAGTGGCTCAAAACACAAAATAATGCATTTGGCACAAGTTTGACATGTTGGCCGATAAGGTTGGCACACCAATAGCTCACCAACGGCTCACCAATAGCACCCCATACCTTGTGCTCTTACTGACTACACGTACTGACTACATGTATAACATATCTGAAAAACTAATATACATAGCTTACATGTTAAAAACTTTTTAAAATCATTGGTCAAAAGCCAAAATGCCACTTTGTAATTGACAATTTGACATGAGCCTATCCAGCTTCAACACCTAAAATGCTTTTGGGATTAAATGGTGGAAGAAGAAATAATGAGATTAGGGCAAAGAACAAATAGAGAACAACTTGTGGTATACAATCTAGATAGTTTTTTTTAATAATAAATTTATTAAAAACTAGCAAAGAGCTAGAATAGATTACAAAAAGAATTATCTAGAATATTTTATCCAAGCGTTTGACTAGATATATTAGATAGTTTGACTAGATATACAGTTAAGAAATCACTCGTTCTATTACACAAACATGTTACATGTTTAATAAATTGAGTAATAAATTAAACTGTATAAATAAATTGTTTATGTAATTAAAAAAAATATTGGTTGATTACCATTAAACTTGATGCAGAAGAGGTCTTGTGAAAAGAAATTATAAAATGAGAAAAATGAAAAAAAAAATTCAGCCTCACATTTTAAATGAAAGGAAGATGCATCTATATTCATATATACATGTTCAAAAAAATATATATATATTCATATATACATTTAAAATGTGCGATTGTGATTTTTTTTCTTATCATTTTCATTTTAATTTTTACTTTGACGGGGAAATTTCTTCCAAAATCATGGTGACAATTCAAAAATTGTTGACTTTGGATACAAATGACAAAAACCATAGAATTTAGACCACCATTACATCTAGGAGACTAGACCATTGAAATCCAAAAGCTAAGCTTGTTGACATTCTCACTTGAACAAAAAGTAATCGAAGCTTTGAACACTTTAAACTTTGGTCATGACCCATAATTCACTTTAACTTGACTCGGTGGAAATATCGCTAACATTTCTTTGAACCAAGCTACAAGTGACACGGTCCATTAGAAAAATTCAACCCACGACTTTAACTAGCACTACAAGAGCTTGCATTAACCCAAACCTGCCTAATTTTGCATTGTTATCACTTGACTTTTGCATTTTAGTTTGGGTTGCACTTGATCTTTTTTAATCTGGATTCACACATTTGGCTGCCTAATTTTGGTGTGCATATCAACAATAAATCACGATACGCGTATCAACCATCTAATGGTTGAGTCTTGAGTATATATAGGGAAAATTACCAAAGTGTTCATTTTTTTTTTTTTTTTTTTTTTTTTTTTTTTTTTTTTTTGGTAAAGGGGATTATACCCGGTGAAAAAATATTAATAAAAGAATTCGTACACAAAAAAGTGGTAATGAGCCACTCTTAAGGAAAACGATAACAACGTGCATTGAACAATCTCAAAAGGCACGACAACCACTAGCTAGAAGGCTTAACTAAACCAATACAATGATTAAAACAATATCTTGTAACCACGATGTCCAAAGAACCACCAAGAATCAATCATCAGCTATGTTCCATGTGGTTTTGAGTTTAGCCACTCTAACCTTCTTCTTGAACTTGATCGATGCAAGCTTAAGTCTCACAATGTCTAGAATAACATTCGCCAATTGCTCTACACTCCTAACACCACTAAAATGTAACTTGTTGTTCCTCTCTTGCCAAATGTAGTAAGAGGTAGCAACAAGAATCAACCGACCCACAATACTAATAGTATTGTTCTTCGAGGCAATAGGTAATATCCATCCCATAATGTCACTCCACGTGGGCGAAACACATGCCATTTCCGCCTTTTGCACCACGTGACTCCAAACCTGAGATGAGTAGTTACAATTAAAAATAGATGATCATGGGTATCTTGTTGCACCTTACAAAGAGGACAACGGAGAGAGGTCAGATCAACATCTTCCCCAACGTCCCATGCACTAAGCCGATCTTGAGTTTTGAGTCTACGTCTCATAACTAACCACAGATGGGCAGAGTGTCTAGGAATACAGTAGCGAGACCACACTATGTACGACCATTGAACTTCATTACCTCTTTCCCGAATCGTTTTCCAAACATTGCTAACCGAGAAGGCAGAGTACAACCCGTCTGTTCCCCTCCATCTTAGAACATCCGCTTGGTCATTTAAAATAGGAACGTTAATATTGAATAAAGACGGGTACTGAGAGTACCAGTCATCAGGCCAAGACCATGCGTTGTTGGCAATCACTTCAGCCACCCTCGCATGAATGGAGATTCCAGCGTTGTGTATAGCACGAGAAGTTACTAATGTTATCAGCGGGCATTGGGAATCCCATGTGTCATACCATAAAGAAGCTTCGCGACCATTACCAATTAGAAACCAAACATGAGGCCGAATGACATTACGAATTTGTAGCAATTTTCGCCATCCCCAAGTCACGTTAGCCACAAGATCTACATCCCAAAAACTCCTATTTTTAAGTTTATATGAGTGAATCCACCGCACCCACAATGATTCCTTATTGGTATGGATCTTCCAAATGTGAGAGGACATCAAAGCAATATTAAAGCGATCAAGTTTTTTAATGCCTAACCCGCCTTCTATCTTTGGTAAACATACATCATCCCACGCAACCTTTCCTTTCCCACGCTTCAAATCTCCTTGGCACCATAAAAAACCGCACATCAATTGCTCAATGTCGTTTATAATACCAACTGGAAGAATAAAAACAGAAGCCCAATAAACGTACATAGATGATATAACTGATTAGTAGAGTTGAAGTCTTCCCGCGAATGATAACCATTTATTCTTCCAATCTCCAATTCTCTTTTGCACACGCTCTACAAGGATTTTACAATCCATATAGAGTAATCTAGATGAAATAAGGGCGCCCAAATATTTGATAGGAAGAGTACCTTCTTCGAATGACATAAGTTGTAGAATAGACGCCTTCACATGATCCACAACATTACAAAAGAACATACGGAGTAGTACTTTTAGGAATACTTGGCACTAACCCAGAAACACATTTGAAATCTTCTAAAGCCTCCATGAGAACAGCAGCCGATTGGATATCTCCTCTAGCAAACATAATCAAATCGTTAGCAAAACATATGTTAATAATTTTTTGTTTACTGCAACGATTATGATAACTAAATTCACCACTCTCTCGAACCCTACGCTTAAGCATGAGCATAGAATTTCCATGACTAGAGTGAAAAGATAAGGAGACATCGGGTCACCTTGACGCAACCATCTTTTTCCTTGAAAATACCCATGAAGCTCGCCATTCACATTAATAGAAAACGATGTGCTAGAAACACATGTCATAATCCATTTAATCATCTTATCATGAAAACCAAAACCAACAAGAATATCTTTTAAAAATTTCCAACTCACAGTGTCATACGCCTTCTGGATATCAATCTTGCATGCACATCGAGGAGGACCACGATTCAAGTGGTAATTATGCATAAGCTCTTGCGTTAAAAGAATATTATCCGAAATACTTCGACCCGGATTAAAAGCGGATTGGTTCACACTAACCACATCATCAAGCCCATCCTTAATTCGGTTTGTTATAATTTTACTGATGCATTTATAGATAACATTACAACACGAAATAGGACGATAATCATTTATCCGAGATGGAGTCGATACCTTAGGAAGTAAAGCAATGATTGTATGATTTATCTCGCGAAGAATCTGCCCATTAGAGAAGAAATCTTTCACTGCATTACACACGTCATCTCCTACAATATCCCATGCTTTCTTAAAGAAAACGGAAGTAACCCCATCTGGACCCGGAGCTTTATCATTCCCAATGTTGAAAATTGCATCCTTAATTTCCTCATTGGTAACTTGCCTAATCATAAATGTAGCTTTATCACTATTAAGAGTGTGCAAGAATAAATCTTGCATGTTTAAATCCGAAACAGTATCTTCCTCCCCCAAAAACGTTTTATAATGGTCCACAAAAATATTAGGCACCATGTTCCCCTCGTACAAAACATTATCATGACCACGAATGCAATCAATACGGCTTCTACTAACCTTCGCCTTAACCGAACGGTGAAAATAACCCGAGTTGGAATCCCCAACCTGGAGCCATTCAAATTTTTCCCTTTGCTTCAGGTATCTTTCCTCGTCTAAAGTGGCTTGAGTAAAAGCATTGAGGTATACAGCCTCTTCTTCACGTAAACTAGTGGAAGATGGATTTTTTTCTAAAGCACTTTGAACCTCATCAAGCTCTTTTCGAAGCCTAGTGACCCTATCATGAATATTTCCCTGGTCATGTAATAATTTACGAAGAGGTTTTTTCATGCCACGAAGCCTCTTAACAAGACGAAACATATTGTGACCACTAACATTGATACCCCACTGATCAGTAACCACTTGCATGAACTCCGACTTATACGAGAGGAAGTTAAAAAACTTGAAAGGTTTAGGCTTTTCATAACTCACCTTGTGAAGCTTCAAAACAGCAAGAGCATGGTCAGATATTCTATAGGGTTGAAAAACCGCATACGCACCTGGAAACTCATTAGAGAACCCGATGTTGGCCATAACTCTATCAATCTTTTTTAGAATTCCAAATTCACCATTTGGTTTTTGATTCCAGGTGTAATGTAACCCGGTAGAGTTAACGTTAGCCACTTCCACAATTTCAACACATTCCATAAATTCCCTCATTGAAATATTCATTTTCGACGACCCGTAGCAGGTGTCTTCCATGAATAATGCTGAGTTGAAGTCTCCCATTAACACCCATGGTCTACCATTGATGAATTGTTTATGCATGCACAAGTTCTGCCATAAATCTCTACGCGTCTTATAGGAGTTTGAGGCAAAAACAAAGGTACAAAACAATGCTTTTCGATCAGTTTTGAGCATTATTTGAGTGTGAATTACCTGACTTTAACGAGATAAAGGCATAACATCTACAACCTCGTCATTCCAGCCAAGAATAATTCTCGATCCCTTCCTACAATGAGAAGCATTAGACATCCATTCCAACTTCGAACAAACTTTCGAGCACACCCTTTCAAGTTTGCTAATATCCACGTGCGATTCCAGAATAGCACATACATTCAAGTTAGTTTCATGCATAACTTGACGAACCTCTTTTTGTTTCGGGGTGCGATTCAAACCCCAAATGTTCCACGAGGCGATGCTATACATTGGAAACGTGCATACCGGGAATGCTTGCCCCCTTAGTACCATCGTTATCCATAAATCCCGCTGTCTCATCTAATACATGATCAACATCGTCATCCGAGTCTAGGTCCACTGTCCCTCCCTTGGTCGAATCCAAATCCACATATTTATTTGATCCCACCGTCTTCCAATCTTCAATACTAGCATCACCTTTATCCTCATCGTCTAAAGCAGAAAAAGGAGTTACAAGTATTGATTGGTTGTTTGCTTTCTTGCTTAGATGAACTAGCAACATTAGATTTGGATTTAGCAGCCACATTTGCATTCGAAACAGGTCTATACACGAGTGGCTTCTTAGCTTTAACCGCAACATTCTTACCATTGTTCCTCCTTATAGCATTACGTTTTTTAACTAATTGAAATCCATCATCATCACGTTCCAACTTCTGAGTAGGCATCTCTTTTACAGAATGAGGACAATGCTCCACCACATGACCAAAAATCTTACATGTTGAACACCTTGGAGGCTTCCATTCGTACTCCACTTTAACAGTTTCACACGTATACCCATCACCCTCAATATCTGGAATAGCCACCACAATGGTTTCCTTTAACTCTAAATTCGCATTTACTTCTACCATCACACGAGCATAGCTACTTCGCCCCCAAGATTCATTACACATCGTACTCGTGTACGAGTCTAACAACAAAGTGTTCATTTATCTAAACAAAAATCACCTTTAGAAAAATATTTGAAAGAGACATAACTATGTCGGTGCTACGTGTGCGGCGAGAAATTTTGATAACGATAATATATTTTTACAATATTTTGGACATGTGTCGCATTTTTAGTGGAAAAAGCCATCGCATGGGCTCTGTGCGATGGAGTTCGATGATTTTTTTTTAAGTTTTCTCTAAAGTACGTCATTTTCTTAAATAAAGTGATCAAATACGGGTTTTTTTTTTCAATCATATATATAAGATATGTGTACCTTTAGAACAAGCTATACATAAGCCAAGTTGGCTATTATAAGTTCGATGTTCTAAGCGACCAATATTTGGGCTCAAACACTATATTCAAGGACTCAAGGGTGGTCACTTACGTTGTGTTCTCTAGTTAGATATAACTATGTAAAAGAAGAGAAAAGAAGAGATTGAAAAGAAAAGAAAGGAAGATAATTCTCTTCTCTTATTTCCTCTTCCTTCCAAAAATAGAGGAAGATTTTAGACTAAAACATCCAAAATCTTCCTTTCATTTCTCTCCACTTCTTTTCCTTTCTTCTCTAAAAAACTTGAGAACACAAGATTTTTATACTTCTTTCCATTTCTTTTATTTTTCTCTCAAAATTTAACCGGAGAACTAAGACAAATTGCTTTTACGCTGTGTTCTCGAGATTTTCTTGGTGGGGATAGAAATGATGTGTAAAGAAGAGAAAATAAAGTAAAAGGAAAAGAAAGAAAGTTAATTTTATATTTCATGTTCTCGAGTTGAAATGAAATGAAAGGAAAAAATTATATTGTGTTCTCGAGTTGGGAAGAAAAGAAAGAAAAAGAGACATAATTACATTTATACACTTTTAAATATATTCATTTTATCATAAGAGTGGAATATGAGTAAATACTGAAAGTTATATTGGTGATTATATACTAAATAGTGCGGGTGTAGAATTGTTTCCGTCCAAATCCGCCCATATTTGGGTGGAAAATTCTTATAGGAATTTTCCTGTCATTTCCTTTGTGTTTCCTTTCCATTTCGTCCAAAAAAAACTCAAGAACACAATAAAATTTCAGTTTCTTATCATTTACTTTCCTTTCCTTCTAAAAATGAACTCGAGAACGGAGCGTTAAACAAGTGGATTTGCCATATGTTATTAGAACATCTACTATCACTACAAGGGTTAACAGAAAGGTTTTAAAACGTTAAAAAAGTTTATATCTAAATTTCAAACAAGTATATATTATGCTTACGTGCGTTGCGACGTGATGTGTTTTCGATCGATTTCAATGTATAGCATGCGATTTCAAAATATGCACACAAAATATATGACTGTTCTATGTAGGAGGTTATTATGTCATTGGACATTTGGACATTGGCTACTAAAACATGCATAAAAGGCTGATTCATAAATTATTGGACTCAAATTTGAACTTAAAAATTTAGGAAACATAAAGCAATCTAAGGGGCTCAAACGTGGGCCAAGACACGATGCAAACTTTTCCACTTGACTAACCCATTCTTTATTTTAGAGACATAAATAAATCACAAAAGGACTGCACCTTTTTTAGAGTGAAGCAACTTTTCCACTTGACCAACCCATAATGATTTGCAGATTATAAAAAACTAGTATGGTAGCCCGCGCGTTGCCGCGGGGCTTCATTTTTCCTAAATTGAGATCGGCTGCATAAGCTCCACATTGAATACCTCAGTTGTCCACTCTTCTCGAACGACATATTGGACCCAACTCGGAAGTTCCATCACCTGATCTTGCCCTCAGGTTCTGTAGATGGCTATTGCAATTTAGTTTCAACCAAATTTCCTCCATGTTTTTTATCTAAATTTTCAGATCGGTAATTCCAGCAGGGACTATTTATCAAAATGAATTTTTTTATAATCCAAATGCCACATCTCGCATGTAAATTTTCACCTATTAATTAACATATTTCAGTATGAGAAGCGTTAATCCAAACTAAACAGATCATTTGCTCTTTGTAAGAGATGTTTTATGTTATACCAATAATGGATTAAATCAGATACGAACAAACAGAAATATAAGTAAAGCCAAAAATCAGATATAAACACGGTTTGGTGTTGCAAAATAGTGTGTCACGAAAATCCACTATAAATAACCACGCTTTTGCTTTTTCTGAGCATAAAAAAAGTTATTTCTTTCGTAACCTGATCCAAATACACCTTACTTTCGCAGTGACTTACCTGATTTAATCATGTTTCATTTATACAGTGAATTGAAATATAAAGTTGCAGACTTGCAATACACTTTAAACACATGTAGTTGCTGTTATAACCTAATCCAAACAAACCTTGTTTCTGTTATAATCTGATCCAAACAGTCTTTATTTGTGCAGCAACAAAACCAAGATCTTTGTTGGAAAACTTAAAATCAGCAATGAACTTTATGCACTCTTCGAGGTCAGCAAATACTGCGTACTCACTACCCAATGGATTTTTGCAAAAATATAAGTTAAACCTGAAATCTATGTAATTAAAGATACGAGTAACTGTTAAAATGACCATCGATTAAACAATTCATTTCATGTAGTTAAACAATTACAAAAAAATGGAATTGCTAGAAATAAAGGATTTACCAAAGTTATGCAATCCATGTTGCAATATCGCAGCTTTCTCACTCTCTACTTGTTTCTTGGCGCGATTACCTTCTCTAAGCTCATCTTGAAGTTGTGTATTGGTCTTCTGCAGACCACCATTGTAGTCTTTGAACCTCACATACATGTGTTCTTGCATCTTCACCTGTAAATCGATAATGCATAACAGCCGTTAACTAAACATACCTTCTCATAATGAAAATCGCCACTTGTAGTTTTACTTCCATAACCATCAATTCACCTATTCATTTTACCTTTTCGTTAACATTCAACATATTCTGTTCTGCGCATCCGAGCCCTTTCCTTAGAGGTTATTTTTTTCTAAAGGCATTTTCGCTTCTTTCTTCTCAGACTCTTCTTTTGCGAAACTTTGGTTCAAACAGAATATATTTGTCTCGAGCTTCGAAATCCTTAACTTGAATTCTTCTTTCTTAGCTTTGAATGTAGTCCCTGGAAACACATGAGTACAAAAAGGTGTCAAAATGAAGCAAGTTCACGTGTATTAAAGCGGACATTGCTATAGTCATCAGTCAAAAGACACAACCTGTTTCTAAACATTATCGCAACGGCTACACTTTCAGGTATTCAAGCTCTCGTGTTCTTAATTTAGAAAAGAAATTATAAGTTTGATTTCAATAGTCAAATTGTACCTTGATGTCGCTGGAAACATTCTTCGTTTGAGGTCTAAATCCATCAAGAACACTAATGGCCTGAGAGGTCAATCCCACATTTTCCATAAGAGCAATCTCGGCTTCAACAATATGTTTTGCAGTTGAAATTCTTGATAGTGTGTCGGCTTCTAAAAAACCGATTACAACATTATGGTAACACCTCTTTGAAAATACACCTTGCATGTAGTAATTTACAGTAGAAAAATATTCTGTATAAAATGTTTCATTGCCTCATAAACGCAATGGCTTTCTCAAAATGAGATTGACCAATTCATCATATTTTGAGATGTTTCATTGTGCTTTCTTCAAAGAGTGTATTATGAAGATTGAAGTCTTTTTCTTTCTGAAATTCAAAATAAGCGGTTATCTTAGAGTGTATTCAATCACGCTTATCTCAGAGTGAAATAAGAGAATAAGTGGTGTTATAAACACTGAAACGGCCAATTTTCTAACAGTTAAATATAAATCCCAAACACCCTACAGATACGTACTAATTTATTGTTTCATTGTTTCTACTGAAAATGAACAGGTACCTGATTTAGAGCACCATTCTTTTGCAGTGTCAATAGCTGATTTAGCGCCTTTCCTTCCGTTACTGCAACATGTGAACTTGTCGTACCCAAGTCAGTCCCAATAGGTTCATTCCTAAGAGGTCTCGACCTGCATAGCATACAACCGATTGAAAATGCAATAAGCACATTATAACGTCAAAATGAGAACATTCCATAAACCTTTGTGAAAGGCTCCGGCCATTCCAATACTATAAATTAATACCCACTACCCCCACCCCCCAAATAACATCCCGCATCCCCTAATCTTTTTCCGTACTAAATTTCGGTGTTTCAGTAATATAACGTTCACCCAAAAAAATAATGGAGCCGTTCCACAAATAACAGTAGCTTGCAAATTCAAAATCTTTTTTAAGTATGAGTCACGAATAAGCAAACAGTCAAAGGAAAAGAATACAATGGCCATGGCTGAAAGATCTTTTTTAAGTATGAGACACGAATAAGCAAATAGTCGAAGGAAGAGAATACAACCGCCATGGCAGCAAGCTTAGTAAGCTCGCCCCGCCACGATACAAATAGTCTCATCCTTGTCTGAATTCACAGGAACGCGCGCCAAATACCCAGACACCAATACAAACTGCATTTCTGCAGGTGACAGAAACATCCCATGAAGCTACAAAAAAAACCATAGGTTGCGGTCGGTATAAGCAACTTAAACGGCAACCAAGCATTAGCATAGTAAGGTGCAAGAAACCATCAACAAACTAATGAACTTTTTTTTGGCCACACGCATAAGCTTCAACTCATGACTTATCAATAAGCTATAAGCTCAACTAAGCAACCTCATAATGTAAAAAAAACTAATGGTATGAACATTATGAAAAATAGGATCAAACCCTAATCTTGATTTACAATTAAAAAAAAAAACACCCACGACAACACAAATATGATTCTTCTTCTCACTTGATTTAAACCAAAAAGATTGAATGTTTATAATAATAAAACCATGATTAAACCTTGAGATAAGAGACAATTACCAGCTTTATATGGTGTGGGCCGCCTTTCTTGAGCCTGCCAGAATCCTTGCTACACCGCCTTTTTTGTGGCTTTAATCGAATAACAATTGATTGATTGATGTTTGGATTTGTGTTGTCGTGGGTGTTTTTTGGCATTTTGATGATTAAATTAGTGTTTTTTTTTCAACATATTTTAGGTTGTTGGGTTTTAATGAAATGGAGAAGAAGAATCATAGGCACTGGAAATTTCTAGAGGATGAGAGATTTTTTTTAACTATAGGGATGAGAGAAACTTGGAGAAAATAGAATGAGAGGCTCGTACATATATCAGGTGATGTAAAGTTGTAAACTACTGGTAAACAACAAATATTTGGTGTTACAGAATGATTACGGGAAAACGGACTTGCACAGTAGAATTGCAAACTGCTTTGGACGAATCACATGATGCCAACCCTTCAACTAAACCACTGTTGGGCCTATTAGCAAGCCTAATGACATTAAATGGACCAATAGCATGCCACTTTAACAAATAACAGGCCTTTTAAGATTTTACTGTTTTGCCCGTTACATTTCCATTCTTATAATATATTATAATATTATAATTATTTACACGCTCAAAAGTATAAGCAGTTAAAAGTAGAATATTTAATATTATACAAATATTTAATATACAAATAAAATGTTCCAATCAATCACTAAAATGTGCAAATCAATTCCATTTTTTTGAGACATAAATTAAAAAAGGCGTACACCTTTCTTAGAGTGAAGTAAAAAAAAATTAAAAATTGCCTGACGCAAAAATTGAACCCACGTCATTTGCCATATAGCATTCATTATGTTAAACATTTATAAAGGTTTATAATTTTATTATAACATTAATTAACAAATCTTGAACCTATCTTCATTAAGTATAAACCTCATAAAGCTTTATAAAAATTATATAAAATTTAAATACATTAAATTATGAAAAAGTTTAATATTCTAAACCTATCCATCATAAATCTATTTATAAACATATCTTCACTATGATAATATGATTTACAAGTTCTTAGACATATTCATTATTTAATAAAACTTTTGATAAACTACTATAGTTGATGCTCTCATATTTATTATGAAAAATATTAAATGCTCATCACTTTTCAAAACGCAAACGTTTACTGCACCAAATGTAACGAGGGAGAACTTTTATGTACATAAAAAGGATTGAGATCCTCTCATGTTTCATATGAATATCAGAGGTAATGTTGAAGTTTATGTGAGTGAAGAAAAATAAATAAATTAGTCATTGTAGGACCATTGTTTAATAAATTAATCATTGTAAAAAAAAAATAACTAACATAACCTATCATGTTTAAATAGAACATGAGATAATCTTAATCCACATGAAAATGTTCTAACTTTTGAACCCATCATAAACTCTACATATAACATATTTAATGTCAGTGTAGTGTGAAACAACTATAAAGTTATAAAATGTTTTCATCATAATTTCATAATAATGAAGATATCATTACAAAATCAATATATTTATCAATTATTGATTATTGATATTGTACTACATGGTGCACTCATAAAGTTATACTAGCAGGGTACCAACACGATGTGGCGGCGGATATTCTGTAATTACATTTTGTGGCGAGCAAATATTATTTGGGTACATGTTTTTTTCTTCTAACAATAACCATACAAATAAATGATAATTTAAATTAAAATAACTTTAAGTAATAAAATGATATATAATTTTTTAGCATTTTCTATTAGATAGTGTTGGGTTCAGTAAATACCCAAACCTCTTAATTCTAGGATTTGAATAGAAAATACCTTAAGTGTTTAGTCCCTTAAACACTAACAAGTTACTGAGCGCATAGTCATTCAGTGAGCTGTCTTCGGGATACCCAGTAAGAGACAAAATAGAAGTCTCTCCACTCAGTAAGGCGAAACTTAAGAGGTGAAGACTGAGTCAAGAAGAAGATGGTGGATTCAGTGAGTGCTGACAATAACTCACTGAATCCTGAAACTCCTCACCAACTACTACCACTGAAGACAAGACTGAAGATAAAGACTAAAGGTTAAGAAGACTGAAGAATGAGCGGGACAAGGCGGGATAAGTTTGAACAGATAAGACGAAGTCCTTATCAACCAAAGTCAAACTTTCCCTGAATCGCTAACTATCAGGCTCAGTATCATCACTGACAAGAAGAAAGCAGCCTTGTCACTTACTCTAGCCATTATAAACAGAGACAAAATACATCAATATTTTGTCTTCTGTAACCTGTAAGTTTGTCCTTTAGGATAGAGTTAAAAACCATACTTGTATAAATAGCATAAGAGTTGGAGTGAAAGATTTTAAGCTTGTGCATTAATTGTAAAACACACACACAAGCAATCTTTCACTCCTCCAAATACAACTATATTCCTGAGATAGCTCAGTGGTTCCTGTGTAGTTGTGCTTAGACTTAGCCTAAGCTTAGTGAGGAGTCATTCCATACTTGTCATTTCAATCTCAAGTACTATTCCGCAAGTACTTGGGTGGTGTATTCTTTTTTATTCGTCTTTAATAAAGAATATAAACGTTGAAAATTACTCAGTGTGTTTTTACTTGCATTACTTCAGTCATTGTTCACAATCAGTCGTTTTAATTGTTTTTAAACTAACTGTGAAATGGGAACAACAAGTGGTATCAGAGACAGGTTGATCTTTTAAGCCGCTCAATTTTTTTTAAAATCAGGATCCAAATGGCTGAAAGTGATGTGCCCCAACTTGTCGATAAAAAGGGTGGAGTCTATGCTGCTGTTGCCCCTTGACTAGAAGTTGGCAAATTTAACAAATGGAAAAAGCGAATGTTTTGCTATTTAACTGGGATGGAACCTTACTACATTAAGTGTATTAATGAAGGTCCATTTATCCCAAAGACTGCTGAAGGTTTGCCTAAACCTGAAGCTCAGTGGACTCAGGATGAGAGAAGAGTGGTCAACCAGGACCAAAGGCTCAAAAGCATCATCATATCCTGTCTTCCTGATGATGTCATGGAGTCTGTCATTGGCTGTAATACAGCTAAACAAACCTGGAATGACCTTTTCCACAACTATGAAGGTCCCTCAGATACCAAGGAAAACAGGATTATGGACCTGAAACTTGAGTACAATACCTTCAGGGCTAAAGACTCAGAAACTCTATCTCAAACTTACACCTGGTATAAAACTTTATTAAATGAATCGTCAAATGATGGTGTAAAGTTATCCAAACATGAAATCAATGTTGGTTTTTTCAATAGTCTCTCTGAGAAGTGGCTGAATTTCTCTCAAGGACTTAGGAATGCTAATCATATTCAGAATCTTGAACTTCCTGAAGTTTATGGGAAATTTTTCTATGAGGAAAACCTCATCAACAGACTATACCGTGACTTGAAAAAGTCACAGGAATTCAAGAAGTCCCTGATCACCACTTCAACACCAGTATCAACTCCTTTTTATTTTAACAATGTGGTTCAAGATTTTCAAGAAAATTCAGACGATGAGGCTGATGAGAGAACAAGCGAGGAGTACCTGAAAGACTTAAACATTGAGTTTCAGGAAAGGGCACTCCTTGCTAACTCTAAAAGGTTTATACGAGTTTTTCAAATGCTAAAGCTAATGAGGACACTGAATGTTTTAAATGTCACAAAAGAGGTCATTTTGCCAAAGACTGTTTTTCAAAAACAATTTATGAACCCTCTTACAAACCCTCAGGGTCAAATCAGTCCTTGGGCTTTAGCAAATTTCAACCAAAAGTCTATCAGTCTCATCAAAATTTTTAAAACAAGTCTGACCAAAACAAATCTGTCAATTTTGAAGCTAAGGGCTTGTTTCTTTTTATTTCTAGATTAAGTGGGTGGGCCCCTTTATGTTAATAAGTCTTAATGGGGAGAAGCACCATTTGTTTCCTCTCCTCATATAGACCATTTAACAGAAAAAGAAACATATTATATGTGTAGCCCCACCACTATCTCCCCGTTAAGACTTATTAACATAAAAAAGAAACACCCCCTAAGTATAGGAAAGCCAAGGCTAAACTAGCACTTCTTGAGGCCACTCCCTTAGAAACAACAAACAATGTTAAATATGTGCAGGGTAAAAACAAGGGCCTGGTAGCTGAAGTCTTTGACTGGGATGAAGAGCCAATCTCCTTAGATGATGAAATGGTGCAAGTCAGTGCACTGATGGCTCTCTCAGAAGATGATAAGCTAACCATTGGGAAGAATCATGCTAGGAATGGTGAATGGGTCAATATCACGATGAAGAAGGTAAACTTTTAATTTCTATGGATGATAATTCTGATTGGCAGTCCTTTATGAACTATATCAATGTTGACCTTAAGTTTGTAGAGGAGCAAAGATTAAATCTTTTTTCTAAATACAACAAGTAAAGTTTTGAATTAAACAAGTGTAGGGATGAACTGCTTCTATTAAAACATGCCAAGCTTGAGGCTGTTACACTGCAAATTCAAAACACTGAACTAGTTAAAAGAAATCAGGCTCTTCAGGAAGAACTTAAAAAGGAAAAAGATATCATTGAAAGTTGGACTGCTAAGAATCCCAGAGTTTTTGACACTGTTCAAGCCCCAGTAGCAAAAAGAGAATCCTAGGTGAAGATCATCTCACTGATTCTCTTAGTGAAGACCAAAGCCCAAAACCATTTGTGTCTGCTGGCATACTTTCCAATAAGGAGTTAATGCCTAAGTCTAGTGATTGGGATGAAAGGGTAAACCCTGAGAGTAAGCTTCCAAACTTTGATTCTGGAAGGATTCTTGAGCTTGAGAGTCAAGCTCTCAAGAGTATGCTTGGACTCCCTGATATACCCAGTAGTACTGAACACATCACTGAGTCTGAAGCTGAATCTGAAGCACCGCTTCCACCACTGAAACCTCTTCAGGGTGCTGCACCTTGCTCTGAGCTTACTCCATTACAATTCAACCCTCACTCTCCAAAAGAAAGGTCAGGTCTAGGCAGAACCATTTTGAAAAGACCAACAAAACCAACCAAGAAGACTTTGTTCCCACTGAGACTTCCACATCTTCAGTTCCTACTAAAGCAGACCAAATCCAGAAACTGACTGAACTTGTGAGGAAGTTGACTGACAAGATGGACTCCATTGAAAAAGGTCCTGATTCAATAATCAAGGAACCAAAGTCAGCCTCCTCTAGTTATTCAAAGTCAAAATCTAACACCAAGCCCAAGCAGAAGTGTGATCTGTGCCATTATACCAACCATACCACTGATAATTGCTACAGAATCCTTTTTTGCATGATCTTCAAAAAGGAAGATCATAGAAATTCTGACCACTTACAGTATGTAAGTTCATTCAGTGAAGCAACTCATACCAATTCTGTTCATCAATATGCTTCATCCTCAAAGCAGGGTCAAAGACCTAAAGCTAAACCTTTTCCTCCTTGCCCACATTATGGCTATAATGATCATCTTCCTGATGACTGTCTCATGAACTCTTGCTGTGATATATGTGGAAATCCAGCTCATGAGACATCTCAGCATGATAGAGTCATCCAGGCAAGGAGAAGTTCAAAACAACCCCGCATCACTGAGTCTTCCTTAGTAAGCAAATGCAAAACCTGTGGTAGCACACTTCACTCAACCACTGACCATGAATCAATTGCTAAGTTCAAACAGACCATGAGACCCAAGCCCACTAGTAAGTGGGTCAGCAAGAGAAATTAATTCAGTTTACTATTTGTGCAGAGACACGCCAGGGAGCCTATTTGGAATCTAGATAGTGGATGTTCAAGAAGCATGACTGGTGTAAAGGAGTGTCTGCACAAGTATGTAAAGGAACCAGGACCCAAGGTAGTATTTGGTGATAACTCATCATGTCCCACTAAAGGTTATGGTTCAGTAAACTGCAATGGAATAGTTTTCTCTATAATAGCTTATGTCAATGGTGCGAAATACAATCTCATCAGTGTCAGTCAGTTATGTGATGCTAAGTACATAGTACAGTTCAATGATAAACAAGGTACTATTTTCAATGCCAACAAAGAAGTTGTTTTGATAGTTCCTAGGAGAGATGATGTATATGTATTAGACATGTCAACATTCTCTCAGAATGGAACTTGTCTCTTTGCCAAAGCCACTGAAACTGTCAACTGGCTGTGGCACAAAAGACTCTCTCACTTGAACTTCAAAAACATCAACAACTTGGTAAAACAAAACAAAGTCCTTGGTTTACCATCACAGGTGTTTGCAAAAGACAAACCATGCTCAGCCTGTGAAAAAGGAAAACATCACAGAGCATCATTCAAAACAAAACAAAATTTCTCTATCAAAAGCTGCCTTCACCTCCTGCACATGGATCTCTTTGGGCCAGTCAGTCTAAGATCAATCAAGCATGAGAAGTATACACTTGTCATTATTGATGAGTTCTCAAGATACACCTGGGTATACTTTCTTTCCAAAAAGAGTCAGGCAGCTAATACAATAATGTCATTCATCAGGAAGATTGAAAAGCAGAATGACATTACAATTAAACAAATCAGAACTGACAATGGTATTGAATTCAGGAATCAAGAGCTTGAGAGGTTCTGTGATGAAAAGGGAATTTCCCAAAAATTTTCATCTCCATATACCCCTGAACAAAATGGGGTTGCTGAAAGGAAAAACAGAACTCTCATTGAGGCTGCTAGAACCATGCTAAATGGCTCAGCACTTTCAAATCACTTCCGGACTGAAGCTGTCAAAACAGCCTATTACACTCAAAACAGGTCAATCATTGTCAAAAGACATAACAAGACCCCATATGAGATCTTCAAAGGAAGACTACCTGATGATACGCGTACAACGCGCGTTCGGGGTCAAAGGAAACTTCCTTTTCTTCGAGCAAGTTTTTCAACCACCTAGGCAGTGAGCCTAATCGTTGTAGTGTAGTATTAGGGTAAGCCTCGGGATTGATATCGTTCTCTAGGGGAATAGGAATGCTAGTGAGAAATTACTACGCTAAGGTTGGGGTTGAGGAAAATTATTTTTTATATTTTTTATATTTTTTAGAAAATTGAAAGGTACGAATCTCGGGGTATTGGATTTGGGGGGTGGTACTTCTACCAATTACTCTACTATTCTAATTATCTAATTAAATAAGCTAAGGGGTAGTCTATGTCTAATTTATGTGTGCTCGTATGATGATTAAAAATGTGTCTACCTAGATACTATTACTCCCTAATTATCGTTTATTGATGGTTGAATTGTCACGTCCTTATTCTTAACGCGTTGTGTTTTCTAAGGTCGTAGGGTATGCTTTTTTCCCTAACTCTTTGAGGATACCTTAAGGTTATTGCCTACAAAATCTCTAGGATTTATAAACTAACTCTAAGGTTATCTTTGGATTTATAAACTAATGTTCACAAAGACTACTCAAGCATTAAAAACACAACGATGGCCTATTGCAATCCTAAGCCAATTACAATTAAGATAAGAGACAACCAATCAATATTCAATAACTAGATTTCATAGATCTAAGCAAACACACAAGTAAATTAGCCAAACATGGTAAACATGCAAGCATACACATATACACTTGAAGACATAATGAAATCAATGAAGTAGATTACTTATCTTGATGTAAAATAGGGTATGAGGACCCTAAGATACTGCCAAAGACAAACCAAAATCGTTTTAGGGTTTTACTCCACAATTCTACCTCTCTCAAAGTCTGAAAATTCGAATTCTATATATAGAGTTACAACTGCGACGACGTCACTCTTTAATTGTGACACCGTCGGATCGCCGCCATTAGGTTTCGTCTTGACCAACTCAACTTTGTGACGGCGTCACGTTGTGGTTGTGACGTCGTCGGCTTCATCTTATGACGCTGTCTGAATCTAGATCTAGGTCGTCTGAGTTGTGACGCCCTACTCTTTAAAGCCTGACGCCGTCAGGTACAAAATAGAAATTTCACTCCTGAGCCGTTGCAATTAAAGGGACGGCGTCGCCCTTTATCCGTGACGCCGTCGGGTGTACTTCCAGCAGCTTGAGTGTCTTGATCTTGACTTTAGCCATTTTCTTCACATATTCACGCCTTTTCGTCCAAATAAGCATCATTCCAGCATTTTGCCTTCAAGAGACCTAAAAAGTGAAAAGGAACGAAATTAAGCAGTAACGGATATAAAAGTGGTCGATTAAGGGTTTAAATGACCCCTCAAAAGTGTACCTTTTAAATCCTTATCACCTGACATCAGCTACTTTCATGTATTTGGGTGTCTTGTGTTCATTCACAATCACAAGGATCACTTAGGCAAGTTTGATGCAAAAGCTGATGATGGGTATTTCCTAGGTTACTCACTGATCTCTAAAGCCTTAAGGGTGTTTAACACTAGAAGACAACAAGTTGAGGAAACCTTTCATGTCACCTTTGATGAAAGTTCAGAAAGCATCAGATTTACCAATACCTCAGTGGAGGAAATAGGAATTGATAACTCATCTAGATACCCTCCTGATGAGTTCAACACTGAAATCAATTCCTCATATCAAGTTGATGCTGATATCTCATACTATGTCTTACCCCACAACCTTCCTCAACCAACAATCAGTGAATTCATTGATAATCAATCAGTCCCTTCTGGGATAGGTAATAATGAACCAACTCTTCAGGAACCTGAAATCCACGAACCTCGGCTGAACATCAATATGTCTCAACAGATGATCTTAATGATTCTGTGGCTCCTGCACCTGAACCCATTCCTGAGTTTCCAGTGACCTCATCAAGCTCAGATCCTAGACCACAAAGTAAGTGGACAAGATCTCAAGACATTGAGCTTGTGAACATCATTGGTGAACCCACTGAAGGCATGCTCACAAGAAGCATGGCTGCTAAGTTAACAGCAGCTTCAGCCAATGAATGTCTATATGCTGATTTTCTATCAGAAATAGAACCCACAAGTGTCACTGAAGCTCTAAAACAACCTAGTTGGGTTCAGGCTATGCAAAAAGAACTTCAACAGTTTGATAAAAACAAGGTCATGACCTTGATCAAATTTCCTCAGGATGTCATTGTCATAGGAATGAAGTGGGTTTTCAAAAACAAAACTGATGAAAACGGCACTGTCATTAAAAACAAAGCCAGACTTGTAGCTAAAGGTTACAGTAAACAAGAAGGCATCGACTATGATGAGACATTTGCTTCTGTTGCAAGAATGGAAGCCATCAGGATCTTCCTTGCATTTGCAACCTACATGAACTTCAAAGTCTACCAAATGGATGTAAAAAGTGCATTCCTAAATGGTGAACTCAAAGAAGATGTGTATGTTCAGCAACCTCTTGGCTTTGAGAGTAGTGAATACCCTGACTATGTCTGCAAACTTGACAAAGCCCTATATGAACTTAAACAAGCTCCCAGAGTATGGTATGAAACTCTCTCAGCCTTCCTGATTCAAAACAAGTTTGTCAGAGGAAAGATAGACAACACACTGTTTATCTATAGGACAAAACAAGATGTGATACTAGTCCAAGTGTATGTTGATGACATCATCTTTGGCTCAACAAATTATACTCTTTGCAAACAGTTTGAAAAACTGATGACGAAGAAATTTGAAATGAGCATGATGGTGAACTCACTTACTTCCTTGGACTACAATTCAGGCAAACTGTAAAAGGAATCACCATCAGTCAAGAGAAATACACCAGAAATCTCTTGAAGAAATATGAGATCTCTGAGTGTGCTTCAGTGAAGACACCAATGGTCCCTCCTAATAACTTTGGACCTGATCTCACTGGGAAATCAGTCAATCAAACTCATTTCAGAGGGATTGTTGGATCACTGATGTATCTAACTGCTTCCAAACCTGACATACAATTCTCAGTATGTCTAATAGCAAGATATCGGTCCAATCCTAAAGAGTCCCATCTCACTACAGCCAAAAGAATCCTCAGATACCTAAAGGGAACTCCAAGCCTTGGAATTTACTATCCAAAATGCTCAGGGTTTGACCTCAAAGGATATTCTGACTCTGATTATGCAGGCTGCAACATGGACAGAAAAAGTACCTCAGGGTCCTGTCAATTTCTTGGAGGAAAGCTGGTTTGTTGGAGTGCTAAAAAGCAACAATCAGTGGCTATGTCTTCAGCCGAAGCTGAATATGTGGCAGCCGCAGGGTGCTGTGCCAATGTGCTATGGATGAAAAGTCAACTCAGTGACTATGACATCCATTACAAGATGGTACCCATCTTTTGTGATAACACAAGTGCTATTGCAATCTCCAACAACCCTGTCCTTCATCAAAGAACCAAACACATAGATATCAGATATCATTTCATCAGGGACCACATCATGAAAGGAGACATTGAACTCCACTTCATCCCTACTGAATATCAACTTGCTGATATCTTCACCAAACCCTTGGATGAACCTACCTTCAGGAGACTGAAAGCTGAATTAGGAATGCTTGACATTGAAAGTCAGCAACCTGATAATCAATCCTAACCTCAGCAAAGTACTCTCTGAAATGGTCCCTGATCCCTGAACAAAACCCCAAAATCATCTTCTCACTGAATGAGTAAGACTCATTCAGGGTCCCTAACATTGGATATTGAGCATTGAATGACTAACTAAATGCTCTAAGTATTTCAGTTACTTAATGTCCTAGGTTGGTAAACATACCAATTTAATATAGAAATATATGTCTTTATATCCTTCTGTCATCCATGTCATGGGTCCTTCACAACCTTACCTTATCCCACTTGGCGTTTAATGCCTCCTCTCACAACAAATATCCTTAGGATATTTTAACCCTGCAAGATGCACTTTTACTGTGCATTGCAACTGTTCCCATGAAAACCATGAGAAAACTACGGGTAGTGGAGTGGTCGCATTAAATGAGGTAAATAAAACGTTTTCAATAAAAACTTTACAAACCCTCACATGTGCAAAATCTACCCTCTTACCACTCTATAAATACCCCTCTCAAAACACATTAAAACCCACACAACTTGTTTTCTGCATCAAAACTCTGTCAAAATCTTGTCTCAACCCAGAAACATTGTGTGTTCTTTAATCTTCAACCAGTTTTAAGCAAAATCTTCTCTGTAAACAATTTACAAAAGGTTTTTAATCACCAAAACTCAAAAGATTTTCACATCTTTGATTTTTCTTGTCAAACATTATCAAAAACCTTAAAATCTTTCATTGGAAATGGCAAGAACACAAAGTCTTCATTTTGCACCTTAGTGGGTGGGCAATCTTGAAAATGTTGAGTTTAAAACAAATAATGTTATAGGCAATTTTGAATACCCACATGATGCCCCTGCCTATAAGGGAATCATGAAATTTCTACTTAACTTCCCACTGAAACAGGCCTTTGTTCAGTCCCCTTCAATACTGTACCAAAACCTCCTCAGGGAGTTTTGGGCAACTGCAGTGGCCTACGACCCGGCACCCACAACTGATGAGACAGACCTTAGACCACTCAGGGAGTTTCTCATCAAATTCTCAATCTTAAATGGGGAACAATCAGTCACCCTGGACTATAAAACCTTTTGTACATCAACAAGGCTTGACTATAATCCAGGACAATATGTTGCTCACCCTGACCCAGCCACTGTTAAGGCTGAGTTGGGTAAAATTGTTTTAGATCCAAATTTTTTTGACAGAACCCCAGTCACCAAGAACTCTTTTCCCGTGGCTTGGAAGATCCCGTACCATTCATCCACTGAACAAGTTAATTCTATTCAGTTGATGATGGCATACAACTTGATGACAGGGACTAATGTCGACATAGGGGAGATCATTTACAGTGATCTCGTAACCAAGCTACTGAGTAAAACTAGGGCAAAATGCGTTTCATACCCTAGGTTTGTCTCATGTGCTTTGCAAGTGTTACTGGGTTGCAATTATCCTCAGGAATACAAATATGGCGCTTTACCTGCCGTCCTGAGCCCTTCAAATTTTCAAAAGGACCCATCCCTTGTCACCGAAATTGAATTGACGGCCCATATGATTGCTGTAAATAATCAAAGGGATTCAGTGTCTCCAAACCCTGCTCCCAAAAAGAGAAAGGGGAAGTCTCAGACTGGGACTAAAACCAAACCCAAGTCTCAGGCCCTGAGGCTTCTGGAGCACAGCCCAAAAGGCAAAGAAAGCCTCAGACTGATAAGCCACCCAAAGGAGACCAAGCAACATCCACACTGGTGACATCGAAGGACAATGATACATCACAATCAGTGCCCTTGGTCCCAAAGACTACTCCCCAAGATCCAGAGAGAAACATACAACCCGCTGGTAGGGGAGCGCCTTCCACTCAGCTCGGTGAGGACATTCTCAAAACACAGCTTTTGTCCGAGGGCACAACTATCAATTCGAAAGACTTAGGGGGAAACAAACAACCCACTGATAGGGATATCACTGCCACTGCTTCTAAGGATGGCACTGGGAAACACCCACCAGTGCTTGAAGGAGCATAGAGGGACAAAGACTCGGAGGGAAAGGAACAACCCGCCGATATGGAACTCAAAACCAATCCTGACTCCTGAGAAGATACTAGGAAAAACCCATCAGTGTTTGAGGGTTCACTGGGGGACAAAGACTCAGAGGGACAAAAACCACCCGCTGATACGGAACCCATCACCCCCACTGGTTTGCTTATGGTTGCTGAGGTAAATGACATACTATTTTCTGATGAGGAGCTTGCTGACAGTGAAGACGAAATCCTTTCTGCTGGAGAAGAAATGGACGCTGATGTTTAACAACAAGAACAAGAACATCAGCCTGATCCAAAAAATCCTGAGGAGTCACCCTTTCATGATGATGATGACTCCTCTGCTTCCTCAGACTCTTCAACCTCTGATGAATGGAAACAATATGACAACACTCTTCCACTCACTGAGAGGCAGCTTGTCATGTGGATAAAAAGGGCTATAAGGAGGCTATACTCTGGTGTTACTGACACTCTCTGGGATCAGCATGTTGAAGCAGCTGCAAGTTATGCCGATCTGAAAGCTAAAGTGCTTGCTACCAATGCGAACACTGATGAACACAGGGATTTTATGTATGATCACTCACACAGACTGGATAAAAACCTGAAGAAGTTTCTCAAATACTTTCAGGATACTCACAACAAGCTGGATGAAATCAAGGAATCTGTAAAAGAAGACCCAGCACTCAACTCCAAAGTACTTGAGGCTACTGAGGTCTACATGAAAAATTCCTCCAGTCTCACTGAACCTATCAACATGCTCAACCCTGCAAATATTCAGGGTCTTAGCTCCTCAATACAGTCTCTTCAATCCACCCTGGGTTCCCTAGATACAAAGGTTGCTGATCTGGCTAAATCATCTTCTTCTATGGCCTGGAATCTCGGGCCTAGAATGACAGCACTCGAATTATCTCAGGCCAATCTTGCTGAAAAAGTCTCCAGTCTTTAACAAGATACATCTGACATTAAGTCCATGGTCTCGGAGGTCTACCTAGCCTTCAAAGGTCAGGCTGCTCCTACTCCCTCAATGTCACAAACAACTCTTGCCCTCACTGACGCTACAGTAACAATTGAGGGGGAGAGAGCTGCTGAAGAGACTCCCTCTCACACTGAGGGGGAGCCAACTCCACCTGTATCAGCAATCCCAATCTCATCCATCCCACCATCAGGTACAACAATCTTAGTAACTACAGCAACAACAACACCGATAGTCACAACTACACCCCCACTGGTATCATCCTCTTCATCTGCTCAGGATAAAGGCAAAGCCATCATGACCATAACAGAGCCTGTAAAGATTCCTTATGAAATTGGTGGCATCAAGTACATGCTTATTCCTGAACAGCTAAATGCCTACCTCGATAAGGAAGACAAACGCAAGAAGCAGGCTGAAGAGGAAAAGAAAAGCAGGGAAGCCCTGGTCAAAGCAGTCTCTGAAGAAGCTAAAAAGATAGGAATTAATCCTAAAAATCTTGAAAAAAGAGCAGGCCAAAAGTTCAAAGCAGCTCAGGATGCTGAGTTGACAGCCTTTAAGAGGAAGAGAGATGAAAAGAACAAGAGGAATGCTGCAATCAGGCAAGAAAGGATTGACTACTACAATTGGACCATGACAAGTAGAAGGTCAACTGAAAAAATCACTAATGTAAAAATCATCCCCAGATCCAAACCACTGGCAATAAATGTCTACAGGGGGGATGATAAAATAGATTTTGAAGTTCATGATCCGTTCAAATTTACTGACTTTGGGATCACTGAACTTGATGAACTTGGTCCCATCATTGGAAAGAAGCAAAATGTAGAGGTCAAAGAGTTGATGAAATCCCTAAGAAAACGTTATGAAAGACTAAGAGAAGCACCAGCTCAGCTTGGGATACAGTCAGCTCTTCCTGAGGCTCAAGGATCACAACCTCAATCATCCCAAGGAAAAATAAAAAGGGTTGAATCTGAGCCTGAAGCCAAGGTGCCTGGTTTTGACTGTAACAGGGAACTGCCTGAAGGGGTAAAATTTGTGAACTGCCTTGTCATTGAAGAGCCTGAAAGAGGACTCTTCTTCATTGATGTATATGGGAACCCAGCATTTCAATGGTGGAGTGATATCGATCAGGAAGGAGTAGCTACAACGCTGAGTTACATAACAATGGCCTCTCAAATTCAGTCTGCTACAAACATCAAGTTCTGTGCTGACTTAAATGCCAAAGTGAGAGATCACCTTGACAAAGCAACTCTACTCTCCAAGAAGCCAAAGCTAGAAGCACTGGGAACCCGCCTTGAATGACATCTTTGAAACCTATCATTTCATCTTTTGTACTAGTGTTAGGAACTTTGCAATCTGATGAATAAACGATGTATGTTTTGTTAATTCATTGTACATTCAGTGTAAGAAGAAGCTATTTGCTCACTTACACTGATCAAACACTTAGGCTATTTGTATATCCAAATAGGGGGAGACTGTTGGGTTCAGTGAATAACCAAACCTCTTAATTCTAGGATTTGAATAGAAAATACCCTAAGTGTTTAGTCCCTTAAACACTAACAAGTCACTGAGCGCATAGCCACTCAATGAGCTGTCTTCGGGATACTCAGTAAGAGACAAAAGAGAAGTCTCTCCACTCAGTAAGGCAGAACTTAAGGGGTGAAGACTGAGTCAAGAAGAAGATGGTGGATTCAGTGAGTGATGACAATAACTCACTGAATCTCGAAACTCCTCACCAACTACTACCACTGAAGACAAGACTGAAGATAAAAACTGAAGACTAAGAAGACTGAAGAATGAGCGGGACAAGGCGGGATAAGTTTGAATAGATAAGACGAAGTCCTTATCAACCAAAGTCAAACTTTTCCTGAATCGCTAACTATCAGGCTCAGTGTCATCACTGACAAGAAGAAAGCAGCATTGTCACTTACTCTAAATAGCCATTGTAAACAGAGACAAAATACATCAGTATTTTGTCTTCTGTAACCTATAAGTTTGTCCTCTAGGATAGAGTTAAAAACCATAATTGTATAAATAGAATAAGAGTTGGAGTGAAAGATTTTAAGCTTGTGCATTAATTGTAAAATACACACACAAGCAATCTTTCACTCCTCCAAATACAACTATGTCCCTGAGATAGCTCAGTGGTTCATGTGTAGTTGTGCTTAGACTTAGCCTAAGCTTAGTGAGGAGTCATACCATACTTGTCATTTCAATCCCAAGTACTATTCCGCAAGTACTTGGGTAATGTATTCTTTTTTATTCGTCTTTAATAAAGAATATAAACGTTGAAAATTACTCAGTGTGTTTTTACTTGCGATACTTCAGTCATTGTTCACCATTGGTATTTTTAATTGTTTTTAAACTAACTGTGAAACGGGAACAACACATAGTAGACAAAATATTCTATGAATATATTGTATCATGTGGAGATATAAAAGGCTACGTTTTTTGTGTCTTCTTAATTTGCTTGACACATTAATCTCACCCACTCTAATATTTCTTAACTAAAAACCCTTTGCACATGCACAACCGCAAACTCTCTTAAACAAACATTTTGTCCTTCTTTTTTTTTCTTTGATCTTAACTGAACACCAAACAAATGAATATTAATCCTCCTTTAGTTTCTTTCTTAAAAGTAATCAAAGCACAAACAACACCTTTGAATCTTTCTGTTAACTTCTCGGCTTCAAGATCTTGTAACAAAGGTATCGGGTAGTAAGAATGAAACTGATTTGTTTTGTTCTTTCTTTTTATTTTTGAATATTAAAAAAATGAAGCTTCTTATAGATCTATGATAAGTTGTAAAGATCTTTAAAGATCCGTTCTTGAAACGAAAAAACAGCCTGATAACTTTTGCTTTTATTGTTTGTTGTTTGAGTTAGGATATATATTGTGAGTTGAGGAGTGATGTGAGGGTTTATGGTTGTGTATAGTTAAGATTCGAACTGTTGTTGGTTATTGTTTCAAGCTAATATCCTTTTTTATGTTTAGTTTTTTCTTTGGTACCGATTATAACACGGTTCTGAGGTCATTGTTGAAATCGGCTTGGAATTTCGATAACCATTGTTTTAAAATCTCACTACTTAAGTTTTTTATGTATAGATTAGTAGGTTTCTTAGATTGTATCATGTGTTATAAAATTATACTTTTGAATGAGGAGTGGTTAATAATAGTATTTATTATATGTAATTAATTAAGGTATTTGTGCATTAAATGGTTGTAAACATAGCGTTGTAATATGTAATGTAGGAAATTAAGTTTTAGAGATATTTAATGTTTCAAAATTGTGTTTAATTTACTTGTACATTTTGCTTTGTTAATTGTACTGCTTAATTTTATGATATTTAATGTTGAAAAAGTTCTTTATACTTTATAAGATAGTTAGATAAAGTTAGATAAATGTCACCATGATAAATGCTCGTAAACATACCGTAGTATGTCGTGCATTATTTAGACGGGTTGTGTATTTGGGAACAAGTTTGTAAGAGCTTATAAGATCTTGAATTTATAAATTAAACTAGCCTATGAAACAAGTTTTGTTTGGCACATACAGCTTTTATAAGATTAAACTAATAGGAACGGAGCTTTTATAAATGAATAGAGATTTAATTCACATTACTTATATACGCTCCAGTCATATTATTGATAAACAGGTAAATGCTTGTAATAACATTTTCTTTGCTTGCCACACTGTAAGAGAGGTTCTTCGGTTGATATCTTGTTGGTAGGATGTCTCTTTCATGTAGGTGTCGACTTATGAGGAATGGTTAGATTGGTTAGTGAATCTTCGTCTTCATTCTGAAAACAAACAATTTCTTGAAGGAGTTTGCTATATCATGTGGTGACTTATTTGGAATTTTCGCAACAAAATCATTTTCGACCAGACTCCTCCTTCGAAGGCGTCTATTTTTTATGAAGTAGTGGCTCGTTCCTTTAATTGGTGTAGATATAGATGTAAGGTTTCATTTAGTTGGATTGGTTGGCTCAAAAACCTTAATCTTGTAACTTTGTAATTTCTAGCTTCTTGCTAGTTTTTTTTTAATATATATACATATATATATATATATATTAGGTTGATGTATTTATATATAATAACCACAACTGATTCGCCAACAACTATGAAACTAAAAACTTCATCTTTCAACATATAGTATAAGCTAAAGCCAGTGGCGGATCGAGGAATTTAAAAAGGGTGTACAAAAAAAAAGCATCTATAAATTAAAAAGTACGATAGTATATATAATGATAAACAAGCTAACAAAGTTACCTCAATGCACTACTATTTATTATTCAACTTTTCAAGGTCGGAAGCGCTTCATCACATCTTAGTTTATCACATTAGCAAATAATTCTATTTCTTATGCTACAATTTAAAGCATGATTTAAGTAATTATTACCCATTCGATTACATAGATTCGTCTTTATCAATTTCATTATGGAAAAACGTATTTCTATTATTGCAGTGGATACATGCATAAACAAAGCAAGCATCAATAATTTATAGATCAAGGAAAAAGAAATATGTTTTTCCAGTCTCACCATCTCCTTAACAAGCTCGGTGATGGTATTCAGCTTAATAAATCTCTCATCTTGAATCACAGTGACATGATATAGATTAATTTCCCGCATAAGATGAGTCCTATCAGAATCTCTAAAATCATCTGGATATAAAGTAGTCAAAGCAATTAGAAGAAGCACGCGGACTCCAAGCTGAAATATTACTAAGCAACGATATTTATCTCAGTAAAGCGATCACCGAACTCTATGATTTGCATATCCAAAATTGTGTTAAATTTATCAATCTCGAAGTAATGCCGATTCATTAAGCTTTTTGATTTCTCCTAGCAATACACACTTCATCCATCTTTAAAACTTCAATATCATATTTTTCACAAAATTTGTTCACACTCTTAGAAAATATGTCAAACCCCTTTGTTCCGAGCATTATTAATGTCTCTTTTGTTCCTTTTATGTAACTGAAACAACTTCGAGAATATTCTGATGTGTTCATTTGATAACAAATGTGTCGCCCCTAAAATGCGCTCCATCAAACGCGAATAAAACACAAACTCAAACTTTTAAAATATAATAAAATACCTCATGCGTGGACTATATTTTGTACTCGTGCTTAATTGGTTTGTATCTTTTTAATAATCATTTTTCATGCACCCTGTGTGTTAGCCTTTAAAATAAAGTCATATTTGGGAATTGCTACTGTTCAATATATAAGGACTAGTCTTGCTAATATTGTATAGATTAGCATGAAAAGTAGTATAAATACCCTCGTAGTTACATATAAGAGGGTTGGATGTCTCATTGTAACATTTAGGTGTGTGTGCCTCTTTCTCTCTCTAGAAAGCACACACACCTTCCACATTCTTTAACCTAATAACACCATGTCTTTCATTTATTTCGAGCATCCCCGAACCACATAAACTAACAATCTTTTAGATCCCATAGTTGGCATCGGAGCTCAAGTTGTTATTTTTGTTGATTTATGCATGGTTCGTACATGCTTTTTAGCTG
This sequence comes from Chrysanthemum makinoi, assembly GCA_910596185.1. Lineage (NCBI taxonomy): Eukaryota > Viridiplantae > Streptophyta > Magnoliopsida > Asterales > Asteraceae > Chrysanthemum > Chrysanthemum makinoi. Next base: position 224,654,332 of record OU343224.1, on the reverse strand, counting down.
TTCATACAATTTTTCAGATCTGGTCAAATTTTCTTTATCTCAAGTATCTGGTAATGTTCTGTTAACAGTTTCATACATGTCTTGTATCAATCCCGTGAAGTTTCTATGGTTAAAAAGGGTCAAAACAGTAGTGTTGTTTAAATCTGTTTTTTTGGAAAGCTTTGAAGATTACAGAGTAAGATTTTGAAGAATATAGAGTAATAGAAACCCTCTTACCGAGTAAGAGAAACCCTCGTACAGAGTAAGAAAAACCCTCGTACCGAGTAACTGTTTCTGAGTAAGGAAGTAAAACGTGTAAGAAAATTTATTTACAGGCTGGAAACGATATTCTGTCCGTTCTATACCTATTTACCGAGTAAGGTTTCCAAATAAGCAGTCACCGAGTAAGTACTAACAGAGTAACGACTTACCAAGTATGAAAAATACCATTTTGATCGTTGACCACTACCAGGATACCAACGAATCTACGTAGACTTCAGTTATTACATCATAAGTCAACGGACCAAAAGCAAAAATCACAAGGACTGATGATTATGAATAAACCGAAGCAACGACTGCCAATCATAACCAAGTCCTAAACCAAACCAAACTAATCCTATTCTAGACACAGGCAGGACCCTCACCGTCACTCCCCAACTCTCATAATCAATTCAAGACTCGTACTTAAATGAAAACATCAATTGATGTCAGTCATTTCTTTTCGTGTGTTACACAAGGTATATAAAGACCAAAGGCCAAAAACACGAATGAATGAATCCTCATCGATCTATAAGAAGCATACATTCAATTTATATTCGAAACAAAAAGATTAGGAAGATAACAATTATGTTATTCCCTTTCTTGGTTCGTTCATAACACAAACTAAACAACAATAAAATAAAACCCTACTTGAGACCTTCATGGATCTTGAAGACGTGAGATGATTTCTTGATTCAAAGTGAAAAGCTAATAACGACATAGGTAAAGGTATGGATATGTTTGTAGTTGTGATTCCCAGTTAATTGGATTGTGACTACGATCGACTGGTGAAGATCTGAGATGATATAAGTCTTAGATCGGTTTGATGGAAAGCTGAGATTGGGAGAGATGAAAAGATACTCGAAAGCATTTTTTAGTGATAGAGGTGGATGATTATCACAAAGTGTATCTAGGGTTAGAGGATACTGTGGAAAATTAGATGCGGGGGTGATAACGCTACACGCGTCGTTCGGGGTAAAAGGAACTTCCTTTTCTTAGAGCAAGTTTTATAACACCCTAGGCAGTGAACCTAATCGTTGTAGTGTAGTATTAGGGTAAGCCACGGGTATTGATATCGTTCTCTAGGGGAATAGGAATGCTAGTGAGGAGTTACTATGCTAAGGTTGGGGTTGAGGAAGATTATTTTTTATCTTTTTATATTTTTTAGGAATTGGAAAGGTACGAATCTCGGGGTTTGGATTTGGGGGTTGGTATTTCTACCGATTACTCTACTTATCTAATTATCTAATCTAAGGTGTATGTAGTCTATGTCTAATTATTGTTTGCTCGTATGATGGTTTAAAGATGTGTTTACTTATGTTTTATTACTCCTTAATTATCTCCTATTGATGGTTGAATTGTCACGTCCTTATTCTTAATCGCGTTGTGTGTCTAAAGTCGTAGGGTATGCGTTTATCCCTAACTCTTTGAAACTACCAAAGGGTCTCGTCTACAAAATCTCTAGGAATTATAGACTCCTACTCTAAGGTACTCTTTGGATGGTTTAGCCTACAACTACTCTAGGCGTTATAGTCTAAGGTTCACAAAGATTAATCAAGCATTAACTATACAACGAATGACCTATCGCATTACTAGATCATTAACAATTAAGATAAGAGACAACCAATCAATATTCAATAATTAAGTTTCATATTCCCTAAGCAAACACACAAATAAATTAGCCGGACATGGAGAACATGCAAGCATACACACAAATAATTGAAGACATAATTGAATTAATGAAGTAAAACACTTATCTTGATGTAAGATAGGGTTTGGAACCCTAAAATACTGTACAAGACAGCCTTGGTTCGGTTTAGGCTTTTACTCCAAAAGACTACACCCTAAAACTGAAAAATTCGGATTCTATATATAAGATTACAATCGCGACGGCGTCACCTTATGAATTGTGACGCCGTCGGGTCGCCGTCATTAGGGTTTCGTCTTGGCCACGTTAGTCTTGCGACGGCGTCACCTTATGCTTGTGACGCCGTCCCCTTTAGTCTCTGATGCCGTCTGGATCAAATCTAGGCCGTCTGAGTTGCGACGACCTACTCTTTTAAAGCCTGAGACCGTCACTTGAAAATAAGCAATTTGGCTACTGTATCGTCACAACATGTGCTCCGACGGCATCGCATATAACACCTGACGCCGTCACTTGTAGAACCTGACGCCGTCCCCTTGTGTTTCAGCAGCTTGAGTGTCTCGATTCTTGACTTTGGCCATTTTCTTCGTATATCCGCGCCTTTTCATCCAAATAAGTGCCATTCCAGCAATTTGCCTTCAAGAGACCTAAAAAGTGAAAAGGAACGATATTAAGTAATAACGGATACAAAAGTGATCAAATAAGGGCTTAAACGACCCCTCCAAAAGGTACATTTTAAAACCTTATCAAATATCCCTACACTTGGTATTTGCTTGTCCTCAAGCAAATGTGCTTTTAGCCAATTAATTTATAAGTTAGGGGTCATGAAGCATTGGTTTAAAACAATCCACAACACATATAAGCCCCGCAAAAGTCATAACAAGCACGGAAATTACATACTAGCACCTCACATGGGGTGTTTGGATACTCACATCTCTCGGGTGTATATGAAATATAACAAGTTGGAAATGGAAGATAAACACTCATTAACCGGTCCTAGTACATAGATTACCATAGGCTTGAGACTAGATCAAACCTCCATCGCTTTGGCGTAAGCACCTAGGAAAGACTATCAAAGAGGTCTTTAAAGGGTTGTAATGTTAGGCTTACGGTAGGGCAACAAAGGGTTTGGTGGGATAGGCAACTTAGTGGTGGCAAGTCAAAAATCTCTATGTTACAAGCATACGAAGAATGGCGTTGCTAAGCCAAGACTCGACACTCTAAACTCTAGATAACTATAACACACAAACATAAATTTAAAGGAGAGATGTAGGATGGTAGCCCGTAATTTTTTTTTTAACACTTTTTTTTTCTTTTCTCTTTTTCTAGTTTTTTTTTTCGATTTTTTTTTCATACACTTTTACTCTACCATCCTCTACGGTAACATCAAAATGATAGGGATTTATAGGCACATCCCTACACTTGAGTTTTTATTACTCTAACACTAATTTGACCCGAATTGAAAAGATCAAAACACTTGGAGTACATTATTACGCAAATAAAGGGAATTTGAATTTAACGTTCCCTTCCTGTCATTTCATAAACTTTAACTTTTCCCATGAGTCCCAATCGTCCCAAAACTGTGTACAAAGGATATGACTCGACTTAGCAACTCATGCAAGCAACTAGATAATTGAACTAAGGGTTTAGGGTGATAACAATAATGCACTAAAAGTGAGTGCATACAAGGTAGGCTAAGGCGATTTGGGTGTACATTTGGGGGTGGGGTGTAAACAATGCTCTTCATTGATATTCCAGAAAACCGAAAAATCAAGAGAACCGCGAAAAGGATATGCTCAGAGGGGTTAACTAGGGGTATCGTGTACTAAAAGTGAGTACAACGCAAAGGTGTGGGGGAATTACTCAACCTAGGTGGAAGAAGTAATTATATTACAGGTATCAAACAAGGGTTATCCTAATGCCTCTTATCATTTAGTTATTCCTAACTACACAAGTGTAGTCTTACTAGCGATTTCGGGATGCATCACAAAACAAGTTCTAGAATATAATATACTACCGGTTCACACACTAAGCATTAAAGATGAATGCTTTAATTCCTACTAATCTAAGGGTGATCCTCACATTTTGGGTGGAATTTAAATGGTAAAGGTTTTTGTACTAGTCATGCAACTTCCTATCCGTGAGACGCTTTATTAAGACTAATGGCCCACTCCTATATGTCATGAAAAATTAAAAATTTGTTGCCAAAATTACCCTAACCGACATTTTCTCATGGTTTATTACACAAATGAAATTGGACAAAGCAAATAGTCAAGGATAAGCATAGTTTCAAAGTTCCCGTTTTATTTTCCCTCCCTACACTTAGACTGAACATTGTCCCCAATGTTCCCCGAAAGTATCAAAGTTATGATAATGGAAGGTAATTAAAAACGAAAGAAACTAATACTCCCCTGATTAGCTCGGTAGGATCCGTGTAAAGTGGTGGTTAAATCCTTTCCAAGAAGAATGTATGCGTGAAAAGCTCCTTCCAATCTTATGTATCTTCTTCTTAGTAAATTAATCCTGCACACTTGAAGAAAACAAACGAAACCTTCGCGTAAAATCGGCGGTAATAATATATATAAGACTCTATTAAACTAGGATATAATGCTTGTGGAATGGATGTTTACAGAATTTCTGGAAAATTAAGACTTGGATAATTCCAAAAATTTATAAGTAGCTCAGAAAACGAGAAAAAGTAATCTGTTGTTTTTACTCCTTCGGACGTCGTCAGGTTGCGATCTGACGCCGTTAGGTTATCGACAAAAACTGGTCTGCGATTTTCCGGAAAAAATTCTGGAAAATTTACATCTTTAGAATCTGGAAAAATTTCTGCAAAACATCCATTATGACTCGATACAAGCATTTGACTCAAACAAACACAAATATATATCTTTTAATTAATTGAAATTCTCATGTTTACGTTTCTTTTGAAAACGTGTGTAATCCTCCCTACACTTATCCTTTATGTAAAATACCTTTACATGTGATCAAGACGAGGTTAAAAACAAAATAAATCATTTTTACAAATTTAAATATGAGAATAAGCAATCAATAAAAGATATATGACACTAACAAGCAAACAATTAAGCATGGGTTTCCTCCCACGAAGCGCTTTTCTTTATTTATGAGTCTTGTAGCTAGACTCACAGTCGTGCTCCTACGTACCGATATAAGTAAGCCTATCCTTAACAATGTCATAAGGATCAAACTTATCATTTAAGTTCCTAGTAGTATGTTTGGTTTGATATGCCTTTTCAAACTTCTCTTCATCGGGATCATAGATTGTTATCCTAATGTGCCACTCTCCATTACCATCACTAGGTGGTCTATCCCAATCCCATTTATGTTTAGGCTTCTCAACTTTCCACTTATTCATGACAAGGTTGACGGGCAAGCTTCCTAGGAACTCGGTCATCTTCCTAAATACTAAGGCGTCCTCGAACGGGTTCACTTCCATGTCCCTAGCCATTTCTTTTTCATGGAAAGTTGCTTTACTAGCAAAGGCTTCATCTAAATAGAAAGGTCGTTGGGGACCTATGAGGTTCTTATCTATCCAAGGTCCATATCTAGAAGGCGTTCTATCCAACCTAATCTCATGTGGGATTTCCTCTTCTTTGTAGTATGTATGCTTTTTGACATCGTAAATTGACCTAGCACTCCCCTCTCCTACCACTATCTTGGACATCTTACAATTGATGATGGCACTAGCGGTAGCTAAGAATCCTCTTCCTACTAGTAATGGGCATGTCGGGTCTTTATTCATGTCTAGCACATGGAAGTCGGCCAAAAGAGTCAACTCTCCTACGTGTACTACCATGTCTTTTATTATCCCTACCGGATATGCAACACTCCCATCCGCTAGACCTAAGATGGTTTCCGTTGGTTCTATCTTACCTAAGTTAAGGCTTCTATGGAGGGACAACGGAACAAGATTGATGCATGATCCTAAGTCGGCTAGAGCATCGAGAGGTTTGGAAGTTCCAAGCCTACACGGAAGAGTAAATAGCCCGGGATCGTCAAACTTCTTAGGTAGATTATTTCGCACAAACGCGGACCCATGTTTTCCAAGTTTAAGTTCTAACTCATATTTTTCTTTTAAAGCATTATAATAAGGTGCATGTGCTAAGACTTCAAGAACCGGTTTTTCTTGATGGAGTTCCTTGTACTCCTCCTCTAGATTAGGTTTGGGTTCTTGGTTGACGGGTTTCTCAAGAGTAGGTTCTACCAATGGTGCAGGGCCTTGGTATCTCATTTTGGATTGCTTAGAACCCTTGTTGATAGCATTTACCGAGTGAACCGTTGGGTGTGAGGGACATGGGTGTGCACTCTCCCATGGTGAACAAGAACATGAAGTCGACGAAATCGAATTCACTTTTGGGTTCTTTATAGTATCACTTGGGAGTTCTCTAATTTCCCGGTCATTAAAGGCTTTTAAGAGGGCATCATGCTTGTTTGTCATCTCGCCTTGTCTTCGCTTAAAATCGGCTTCAAGCTTAGTTAATAGAGTCTCTTGAGATGACATGAATCTAGATGCAATTGCCTCAAGACTAGTAGGGTTCCCGGTGTTTAGAGAATTGAACCTATTAGGTGGACTAGATGAGCTTTGGGGTGTGCTTGAGTTTTGGTTCCACTTAAGGTTAGGGTGATTTCTCCATGAGGGATTGTAAGAGTTTCCTAAGTTGTTTTGTTCGGGCTTGAAAGTGTACCACTTCTCTCCCGCTCCGTTGGTACGCGTGGAGGCGTAGTCCGCAAAAGCTTGTTCGGGGAGTCTTGTGCAATCACGAGTGTCATGGGGACCACTACATAACTCACAACGTAGAGTGATTTTATTCACTTGATGGGAAGACTTAGGATTTTCATTAGGAATTTTACTTGATCTTCAAGCTCGAGCATCCTACGGTCGGAAGATTGTGAGTCAAGGGAAGGCAAGGAGATTGCCTTAACGGTTTTGGGCAACTCACGGGGGTCATTCCAACTTTCGTTGTCATAGAGAGCAAGGTCCTCTATTATACCCCACGATTCTTCCGCGGTGAGATCACTAAGTTTTCCACCGGCCGCTTGGTCAATGGATCGCTTAGTGGGGAAGTTGACATGATCATAGAAGATTTGAACTTGAAGCCAAAGATCAATTCCGTGATGAGGGACTTTATGAAGTAAGTCCTTGAATCGAGTCCATGCTTCGTAGAGAGATTCACCTTGACATTGTTGGAACATCAAGATGTCATTCCTAAGCTTAGTGGTTCTCCCCAGTGGGAAAAATTGAGCAAGGAAGTGACAGGTGAGATCATCCCAACTTGATATGGAGCCGGCGGGAAGTTGCTCAAGCCAATTACTAGCTTGGTCCCGTAGAGAGAATTGGAAGAGACGCAGACGCGTGGTCTCCTGAGTGGTAGCATCAAGGTCGATGGAATCGACGATTTTAAGGAAATCCTTAAGATGCTGATTAGGATCTTCGGAACGAAGTCCATGGAATGCACATCCGTTTTGCACCAACCGGATGGTGTCGGATCGTAGGGCCGTAGTTTGGGCTTGATCGGGAAGCTCAATGGTGTTCCTATAGCCTAGGTGGCTTGGTCTCGAGTATTCACCAAGAGTACGGGATCTTGGCGGGTCATTTGGTGGTAGGTTGATGAATGGTGGTTGGTTATCACCTTCCATGATGAAAAGTGATGGGGTTATGAACAAAGGTCACGAAGAAGGGGGATAGAATACGAGAAAGCTAAAAAATGAGAAAAATTTTACTTGATAGGAATAAAGCAAAGAAACCTAAACGAGGTGGACTACTAACTAGCTATTCTATTCCCCGGCAGCGGTGCCAAAAACTTGATAACACTACACGCGTCGTTCGGGGTCAAAGGAACTTCCTTTTCTTCGAGCAAGTTTTATAACACCCTAGGCAGTGAACCTAATCGTTGTAGTGTAGTATTAGGGTAAGCCACAGGTATTGATATCGTTCTCTAGGGGAATAGGAATGCTAGTGAGGAGTTACTACGGTAAGGTTGGGGTTGAGGAAGATTATTTTTTATCTTTTTATATTTTTTAGGAATTGGAAAGGTACGAATCTCAGGGTTTGGATTTGGGGGTTGGTATTTCTACCGATTACTCTACTTATCTAATTATCTAATCTAAGGTGTATGTAGTCTATGTCTAATTATTGTGTGCTCGTATGATGGTTTAAAGATGTGTTTACTTAGGTTTTATTACTCCTTAATTATCTCCTATTGATGGTTGAATTGTCACGTCCTTATTCTTAATCGCGTTGCGTGTCTAAAGTCGTAGGGTATGCGTTTATCCCTAATTCTTTGAAACTACCAAAGGGTCTCGTCTACAAAATCTCTAGGAATTATAGACTCCTACTCTAAGGTACTCTTTGGATGGTTTAGCCTACAACTACTCTAGGCGTTATAGTCTAAGGTTCACAAAAATTAATCAAGCATTAACTACACAACGAATGGCCTATCGTATTACTAGATCATTAACAATTAAGATAAGAGACAACCAATCAATATTCAATAATTAAGTTTCATATTCCCTAAGCAAACACACAAATAAATTAGCCAGACATGGAGAACATGCAAGCATACACACAAATAATTGAAGACATAATTGAATTAATGAAGTAAAACACTTATCTTGATGTAAGATAGGGTTTGGAACCCTAAAATACTGTACAAGACAGCCTTGGTTCGGTTTAGGTTTTTACTCCAAAAGACTACACCCTAAAACTGAAAAATTCGGATTCTATATATAAGATTACAATCGCGACGGCGTCACCTTATGAATTGTGACGCCCTCGGGTCGCCATCATTAGGGTTTCGTCTTGGCCATGTTAGTCTTGCGACGGCGTCACCTTATGCTTGTGACGCCGTCCCCTTCAGTCTCTGGCGCCGTCTGGATCAAATCTAGGCCGTCTGAGTTGCGACGACCTACTCTTTTAAAGCCTGACACCATCACTTGAAAATAAGCAATTTGGCTATTGTATCGTCACAACATGTGCTCCGACGGCGTCGCATATAACACCTGACGCCGTCCCCTTGTGTTTCAGCAGCTTGAGTGTCTCGATTCTTGACTTTGGCCATTTTCTTCGTATATCCGCGCCTTTTCGTCCAAATAAGTGCCATTCCAGCAATTTGCCTTCAAGAGACCTAAAAAGTGAAAAGGAACGATATTAAGTAATAACGGATACAAAAGTGATCAAATAAGGGCTTAAACGACCCCTCTTGGTTTAAAAATGCGCGCATCATTGCACAAATTGCACGCATCATTGCATTGCTTTTGAAATTTTGCATCATGGTAGCTAATGCAAGGCCATCCCAGATTGCGCTCGCAATCGACCGCAATTTATCGCAATTTTGTAATGCTAGCAATAGTCGCAATTAGTGCAACTTATAATTTGGGCTATTTAGATCATGTTAATAAAACTTCATTGATAAATAAAAGGGTCAAGTCATGAAATATAGAACCAAAACGTATGCATATTTTGGTTTACGAAATTCGTGATTACCAGTATATGATCTTTGATCATGTCCATGTTATTTTAGTGCTTATGATTGCATTATCCAATAATCCAATACTAGTTAAGACATTGTGCACTTTCATCTGCTTGATATTGCATTTGAAAACTTAAATTCTTTTCAATAATTCATTTTTTTAATGTAAGAAATCACACATCAATTGCACATTTAGTTGTGACGTTTCCATTTAGTTATGATATGGCTATTAAGTTTTAATTTACTTGAAGTTGAAAGGGAACATGAGTCTATGACACAAACGAATTTCAGAACCACGAGTCTATGACATAATTTCGTAACCACGAGTTACATAATTATGACTAGGGGGTTTATTAAATGGATTATTGGCCAATATGTAAGTAATTTATTTACAAGTTTATTGCATTGACTTGGTACTTGGTAAAATATATTATGTATAATAATATCTATTTTTGTTTTTTAATACTAAACGCATCACGTCTAAATTGCGCTCGCAATCGCATCACGCATCACGCATCGGTCTCTGGGACCTTGAGCGCATTGGATCGCAAAACGCAATTTTAAACCAAGCGACCCCTCAAAAATGTACATTTTAAAACCTTATCAGGGGGGGGGGTTTGAATAGTTTTACCGATTTTATTTAGATTTCAAAAGTTTAGATTCAATCTTATGTGAAATCTTGTGGATGAATAGATAGTACCAGACAATAAATAAAGTAAGTAAAGAATGCAAGTAAAGTAAGAGATATAAAGTAGCGACACAAGTGATTTATAGTGGTTCGGCTACAAGGACACCTTCCTTGTCCTACTCCACTCACCGAGTACCCGACTCGAGAGTTCAAGCACTATGTCAACAAGCTCCTTCAAATCGATGGAGAAGCCTCACAACGCCGCTTGCACTTTTTCCGGTACAAAGCTGAATACCGAGTTCTTTTACGAGGTAGAACCAAACCTTTACGCAACTATTACAAAACAAATATGTGAAATAAGAAAAACAAGATAAGCTACTGAAATCTTGTGAAAGGACAAATAAATCAAGGACTCATTGCTTGGATGACTTGTATGAGTATCATGATCTCGCTTTCGTGAAGGACCTAAAAGAGAATCACAACAAAAAGAGAAGAACTACAAGAATGATCAAGTGATCTGATGTTAGAAGAGTGAGATAATGTATGAGAGAGTTGTAAAAAGAAGGGTGAGAAACAATGGAGAAATTGATCACTAGTTATAGACATTCTGTTTACATTTATCCCGGATCCGGTGGATCCCTCACCCAAGGGATCCGGCCAGTGTAATCCGAGGGATCCGGCCTCTAGGTCAGTCAAGTCCGGATTTTGGATACCAAACCGGGTTATGGGTTATGGGTTATGGACCATGGGTCATGGACTTTGGATCATGAATACCCAACAAGATACATTGTACCTAGTCAATGGGTCATGGATCATGGATAATACTCAACATGATTTCATTCATGATGTCATGCAATGGGTCATTGGTTATGGATCAAGCTCCATGGGTATGAGTCATAGGTCATGGTTTTTACCCAACCTATTACATGTTTTATTACAACACATTTTTATTACAACATATATATAAATAATCAAATATGTGGAAAACTAGAAGGGGGGGGGGTTGAATAGTTTTACCAATTTAAAACTTCATTTTAAATATTTAGATCGACTTATGTCAATCTATTTGGTTGTTTATGTTGGACGTTGATAGATAGATATATAAACGTGTAATGAAAGATAAAGAGTAAGAAGTACATCACCACGACACAAGTTATTTATAGTGATTCGGCTACAAGGACACCTTCCTTGCCCTACTCCACTCCCCAAGTCACCTACTCGAGAGTTTGTAAGCACTACACCAATCTCCTTATGGCGGAGAAGCCTTCACAACGTCGCTTAATCTTTTTCCGGTACAAAGCTAAATACCGAGTTCTTTCACACCAAGGCGAACCACACCTAACACAACGTCGCCTACCCTTTATACGGTGATAGGCTAACCACCGAGTTCTTTCACACCAAGGAGAACTAATCCTATCACAACGTCGCCTACCCTTTATTAGGTACTAGGCTAAGCACCTAGTTCCATTACAATGGAGGAACTACTACCCTTCACAACACAACACCTAATATCAAGGAGATCAACTCCTTGTTACACCATCATCAAGGATATCACCATCCTTGGAAATAAATAAATACTTATATGTATAACGACGCACCTCATCGATTATACGACCTAGGCATTCTTCCCAAATGCGACTTGATTTGATTCTTCGGTATCTTTCACTAATGCCTTTGACACAACGCTTGGCACCCTTCACTAATGCCTTCATCTTGACACCTTTAGCATTCTTCACTTAATGCTTTGACACGGTTGATGAGCACCTTTCACTAATGCTTTCATCTTGACACTTTCGGCATTCTTCACTAATGCCTTCAACCCAACATCTATGGAGAAAGGAAGAACTATCAACAAGAGAACCTTAGTTGTCTTGATGATGACGAAGCATGACAACTCGTGGACTTGAGCTTGCACGTCTTCAAGAAGTGGTGATATCGCCTTTAAGAGAAACCTAGAAGATCACACAAAAACAAAAGACAATCTACATAGATCACTTGGATATGAGGTTAGAGGTTTATAATACTTTGGGAAGTATGTGTGTAAAAGTCCTTTTGAAAGAAAGAAATGCCTCTCTATTTATAGAGAAAATTCTCTACTGTTCCCCGGATCCCACGGATCCCTTCCACTTGGGATCCAGCTAGCACAAAGCTAGGGATCCGTGGAACGCTCCTCTTTGCCCATGGGTATTTTTGGTTATGGGTCATGGGTTATAGGTTGATCCATGGTTTTCTTTCTAGATACAATGAACTTGGTTAAGTGGTATATATAAAACCATGGGTTATGGGTCAATACCATTTGCTAGTTTGTACCCATTTAGTATATACTTGTTTTTACCCATTTAGTATATACTTGTTTTTACCCATTTTAGTATACTTAGTTTAAGCATATGCTAACCCAATATGTAAACACTAGTTGTTGTACATATGTATCTAAATCATAAAATCACTTATACTTGTTTTAGTGTTTTATGTGAAAACGTAAATGTGTTAGGAAACTATTAACTCAAACTATTTACATACTCTATTTGTTTCGTTAAAATGATTTTACGTTTGTTATCGACAAAACATTAAAGATCGTAAAATATAAATAAACGTTTTTACGGCTTATTTGTATTAACAATCTCCCCTTTTTGTTGATGACAAAACATAAAATTATTGTAAGGAAAAGCTAAAATTCGTAAAAGTTTGAATTTGTAGTTTTTACTTTCTTCTCCCCCTTTTTGTCGAAACAAAAAGTGTTAAAAGAAACTAACACAATTTTTATAAGAAAAGTGTGTAAAAAAATGTAAAGAGAGCAATTTACGGGAATGGTACTCGTCTTAACTCCCCCTTGACGAGTCCATCCCTTTGAAAGGGCGTCAAGGACATGACGTAACATAAACTAATTGTGTTTGCAATTATGTTTGCAAATGGTTCGTCTAAGTGACGAAGACGTGCTCCCCCTTGAAGATTGCAAAGTTGCAATGGGGTGTCATGAAACAATTGGATTAGGTTGCAAATGTTTTTGCAATTGCGTTTGACACAAAGCTCCCCCTAGCTTTATGGTGTCAAAATCTTCATGTGTATTTTGAAAATCTACAAAGTAAAGGTTAGAAAACAAGAGTATAGTGCAAAATTTCCTGCAAATCAAACTCAAGTTAGTAGAAATTTGTGCTTCTGTACCACGGATCCCACGGTTCCCTTCATGGAGGGATCCGTCTAGGCGTTTTGGAGGGATCCGGCTATCTGATGACAGTTTCTTCAGCAGTGAAGAAATGTCAAGCAATGCTAATGAGGAAATGAGATATATGTACAATGTAACAGGCACAACACACAAAATAATCATAGTATATAAGCATTCATTCAATAAAACAAGAGATAAACAACCAAATCTCTAAAACTAAGAGAATAAACTTAGCCATACAAATACTACTAATGCTAATTTCATTACTAGACTTAAAATGCGACAATGTGCTTGAGTCTAGGGATGAGTGGACTTGTTGAATTGATCCAACTTTGCAAGAAGATGATTAAACATGAAATGTATCTCATTTCGTACTTCTTGAACAAGTCCTTGAGTTTTTAGACAATTTGGGCAATTATTGTCTTGGTTTGGACCCGGAGGGAAATGGATATTTTGAGGAGGCTCAATGTGTGTTTGCGGGTCTTCATTTGGAGAAGTAGGAAGAGGTTCTAAAAATGAGGGTGGTAATGGAACTTCTTCCATATGATCAAGGTTGTTCCTTGTCTCCCATGATGGGCTAGTTGGTGTTGTAGGTGGTTCCCGATTTAATGAAAAGGTTGGTGAATGGGAGGTTCTTGGTGGTGAATGGAACAATGAATAGATGTTTGGATGAGGAAGAGGCTCATTCAAGGAGTGTAGTCCATGCTCAATGAATGATGGTTTTGATGGCTTGCTAGAACTAGCCATGTTTGGTTTAGAACTAGATGATCCTTTTTCTAGTTGGAAAGGTTTGATGCTAATCCTTGCGGTTCTCTTAGCTTTTGTTGGATGGATTTGATGAGGTGGGATTCTAATGTCATTATCTCTAATCGGAGATGTTTCAGTGGATGAAATTTCATGGATCATTTGACCCTTTCTTTTGGATGATCCTATGTTTGAAGAGTTGTTGCTAAGAGCCTTAGTCATGGTGATGAAGATGCTAATGTGAGCTTCTATTTGCTGATTTTGAAGGGGAATTGAAGATGATGCCATAAGCCTAAGGTTGTTTGGTTTATAAAGAATAATTTGAATTTGGAAATTAAATTCTTGGCCACTTAGAGGACTAAGCATGCTCTTGAGGTTTTGATCAGCTCTAGGAGGACAATTAATGTATGCTAAAAGTGGTTAGAGAACCAAAAGGTGACATGAATTTGAATATAGGAGCTGATTTATGCTTTCTGCATCTAGGGATCCCGCGGATCCTTCTCAGCAGGGATCCGCCTGGTTAAAGACCAGGGATCCGGCCATCAGACAGGATTTAGGTGAAATCATTATGTTTTAGTAAGGTTTATTATTAATGAATTTCTAGGTTTTGACTTAATTTTGAAGTCTTTAGCTGTTGGATATCTCAAATCCTCAACCATAACAAGTAATGGTGTTAAATGATGGTTTTTGCCAAGAAAATTGACCTTGGGTAGTCTAACTATATGTTTGACAAGGATTCCATTCTATTTAATGTGGAGAAATGGTGATAACAAGTCCTAGAAGTCAGATGATGTCCTAAGAGGAATTTACTAAAATCCTTAAAAATAAAAAGAAATGAAAAACTAATTTTTGACCCTAATTTTGATTAAAAGATGATTGAGATCAATTTGCTAAAATTGAAAGATAGACCTAACTAAGTGCTATCAAGCGTGATAGATAATGTGTGAGTGTTGGAGCGGAATTATGGTGAGTTTTGACTAGTTGATAAATCAAAAATATTTCAAAAATATGTCCTAGATAAGCTATGGATGAGAGTGAGATTTTCAACTATTTGAGAAAGACTTAGTTGGCTCTTGTATCTTATGTTTGACTTGTTTGAGGTGATCTAATAGACTATTTTGATGTAGCCAAATCTGTATTTCATAACAGATGCTACGGATCCCGCGGTTCCCTCATGGGAGGGATCCGGCTAGTTCAAAAGCTGGGATCCGCCCACTGCAGATCAGAGAGCTTTCAACAAATGTGCATCTTTGCACTTTTATAGCAAATGCTTTTCCTAGTTGTTTCTATGGGGACTAAATGCAATAACACAACTAATATAATGTATATCAAGGTAGGAAGAGCGAAAATTCCTAGAATGAGTGACGACGACCATTCAAAGGGTCGTAAAATCTCATTTTCCAAGTACCTAAGTTAGGATTGTTTAGTGCCAAGATATGGCAATACCTACAAACTACGAGCATAGTTTAAAGTGTTTACAAACCATTGTTTGAAATTGTTCATCATACGTTTGATTCCTAAGACCTTACCTTTCTCCTTCTTCTTCACTTCTTCACCCGTCCTCCATTCTTTATCAAACTATCTTCACTTCTTCTTCCTCAAGAAATTGGCGAAGCATTTGAAGATTCCCTTGGTTTGTTGTCATTCGGGTGATTCATTAGGGATGTTTGGCAATTGGTTAATGTATTCCAAGGGGTCAAGATTGATATTTTCGAGTGGGTTGCTACTACTCCCTTCACCTTCTCCTTGCCTCTCTCTTTCGTCCGAGGAATCCGTGGGTGGGTGTGGCCTCTTGCCTTCCACCATAAACCTTGTTGTTCTACCTTCGGTTAATGGTACCATAACCTTATTGCAAAAGCTATGATCAAGGGATTGTGGAGAAGGGTCTAATGCAAAGATGAATTTGGCAAGACGGGTTAGAAGCATTGCATACGGAAGCACCATCTTGTCCATGCTTCTTACACTTGCCATTCTCTTGACCATGTAGTAGGCAAGGTTAAACTGAGTATTGGTCACTAGGCAATATATCATGAAGCTTAGACATGCGTTGGGGTGGTCCTTGTTCCCTACTAGGCACACCACATTTTCTCTTATCACATCTTCCCATTTCCTATACAATCCATACATTTTCGAAAGCTCCATTTGAAAAGGATCCCTATAGATCACTTTTGACTTCCTTGTGACTCTTGACGGTGATGCTCTTGGCATGAACACAGTGTCCCTCACCGTGGTTGCTTCCGGGATCAAGGTGTTGTAAATATCATGATGATCAACCATTGTGTGTAGTTGTTCCAAAGACCATTCATTCAAGTACATACAAACGCCTTGATATGGAACCCCTATAATTCTTCCAAACTCTATGAGCGAAAGATTGAACTCTTGCTCATTGATGGTGAATTCAATTGAGATGAACCCATCATCATTTCTAATTATACCCATTGTCTTGTAAAACTCAAGCACAAAGACCGGGAAAATTTACTCGTTTATATCCAATAGACAATCAAACCCAATAGTTGCAAAAACTTCCCTTATGTCTGTATTCGCAAGAAATGATGGATCAACAACTCTACCTTCATGAAAGAGTTTCCTTTCAAGCAACTTAAAGGCTTTCCTATCTTTCGGACTTAAACCATCTTTCCTATGATACATGGGTATGTAGTGAGCGGTGTCTTGGTAATCTTGTTGCTTGTTGCTTGGCATGATTGTTCCTAAACAATACAACCACAATGTGGTGTTAATTGTGAATAGTATCCTAGAGGGTTTGATCACAATTTTGCTCTCATCATCTTTGTTGAGTTCAAGAAATGTGTTTAATTTGTATTAACAATGTTAATTCTTTGATTTAGATTATCATAGAAAACAATGTGGTGACAAATTATGATAAACCCATTTGAACCCAACTCTTAAAGCTGAAGAAATTGTAATTCTAAGAATCCAGGAATTAAATTAACAATGTAGTGAAGATTATACTTACACAAGTGATTGTTAAGCTTGAGAATAATGATCAATTTGCTCCTATGAACAGTACCTGAGTTCTTGTTCGTGAGTCTTTGAGGTGAGTATGATTGTGGAACATCCACAGTGATCATTTTTCTTATATCTTGTCTTCGTTGCACGGATCCCGCGGATCCCTCTCATTTGGGATCCGGCTAGTATAAACGAAGGGATCCGGCATGACATCAAAAGTCAGCTCAAACATTCCTTGATAACTTTGGTTTGGAAGTTCTAAAACGCCTAGTGTTTTGATGTTAAGGCTCTAAAACTTGTGCTTTGAGGTTTTGAAGATTAAGTACTATTCCTATTAGACGAGGTTCCCTTTTTAAGAATTAGTCATAATTCTTGGGAAGCTTTTCAAACATTATAATAAAATCCCATTTTATCATAATATAATAAGTTTCACATGGATATTTATTGACATAGATGAAGTGTCAATAAATCCTTTGTGATGAATAATGATTGAGGTTATCGAATAACCAAGATATCATTATTACAAGTTGGTAATGTAGTCTATACAAATAAGTCGAAGAATACTATTTAGATGATGACTATAATATGAATAACTACTAGAACAATTACTAATAAATCATGCAACTATGATTTTAATAATAACAATAAAGATAAGCAGTTTAAAGATCATACATTTGCTAAATATTCTTTTTAGGAAAAGAAGTATTTAGATGTTTTGTGATTTCCTTGGAACCTCTAGATTTATGTTGTAAGAATACTAAACATTCTTTTTGCGAAAAGAAACATTTAGATAAATTCTTTATGATCTTCTTGGTAACTCCAAATCCAAGTATGGATGATGCAAAAAAAATGTTAGAACATTCTATCATTGTCCAACAATAAACAACATAATGATTTTTGAAATATGACAAAAATAATCCTTCTTTGTAGTTTTCAAACATACATGGATCGTATCAAGTTTTTAAAGTACCACATACTCTAAGAAACTTGGTAACGAAGCTCTGATGCCAATTGTGGAAAACTAGAAGGGGGGAGGGGTTGAATAGTTTTACCAATTTAAAACTTCATTTTAAATATTTAGATCGACTTATGTCAATCTATTTGGTTGTTTATGTTGGACGTTGATAGATAGATATATAAACGTGTTATGAAAGATAAAGAGTAAGAAGCACATCACCACGACACAAGTTATTTATAGTGGTTCGGCTACAAGGACACCTTCCTTGCCCTACTCCACTCCCCGAGTCACCTACTCGAGAGTTCATAAGCACTACACCAATATCCTTATGGCGGAGAAGCCTTCACAACGTCGCTTAACCTTTTTCCGGTACAAAGCTAAATACCGAGTTCTTTCACACCAAGGCGAACCACACCTAACACAATGTCGCCTACCCTTTATACGGTGCTAGGCTAACCACCGAGTTCTTTCACACCAAGGAGAACTAATCCTATCACAACGTCGCCTACCCTTTATTTGATACTAGGCTAAGCACCTAGTTCCATTACAATGAAGGAACTACTACCCTTCACAACACAACACCTAATATCAAGGAGATCAACTCCTTGTTACACCATCATCAAGGATATCACCATCCTTGGAAATAAATAAATACTTATATGTATAACGATGCACCTCATCGATTATACGACCTAGGCATTCTTCCCAAATGCGACTTGATTTGATTCTTCTGCATCTTTCACTAATGCCTTTGACACAACGCTTGGCACCCTTCACTAATGCCTTCGTCTTGACACCTTTAGAATTCTTCACTTAATGCTTTGACACGGATGATGAGCACCTTTCACTAATGCTTTCATCTTGACACTTTCGGCATTCTTCACTAATGCCTTCAACCCAACATCTATGGAGAAAGGAAGAACTATCAACAAGAGAACCTTAGTTGTCTTGATGATGACGAAGCATGACAACTCGTGGACTTGAGCTTGCACGTTTTCAAGAAGTGGTGATCTCGCCTTTAAGAGGAACCTAGAAGATCACACAAAAACAAAAGACAATCTACATAGATCACTTAGATCTGAGGTTAGAGGTTTATAATACTTTGGGAAGTATGTGTGTAAAAGTCCTTTTGAAAGAAAGAAATGCCTCTCTATTTATAGAGAAAATTCTCTACTGTTCCCCGGATCCCACGGATCCCTTCCACTTGGGATCCGGCTAGCACAAAGCTAGGGATCCGTGGAACGCTCCTCTTTGCCCATGGGTATTTTTGGTTATGGGTCATGGGTTATGGGTTGATCTATGGTTTTCTTTCTAGATACAATGAACTTGGTTAAGTGGTATATATAAAACCATGGGTTATGGGTCAATACCATTTGCTAGTTTTTACCCATTTAGTATATACTTGTTTTTACCCATTTAGTATATACTTGTTTTTACCCATTTTAGTATACTTAGTTTAAGCATATGCTAACCCAATATGTAAACACTAGTTGTTGTACATATGTATCTAAATCATAAAATCACTTATACTTGTTAAGTGTTTTATGTGAAAACGTAAATGTGTTAGGAAACTATTAACTCAAACTATTTACGTATTCTATTTGTTTCGTTAAAATGATTTTACGTTTGTTATCGACAAAACATTAAAAGATCGTAAAATATAAATAAACGTTTTTAGGGCTTATTTGTATTAACAAAATGTATATATTTTACAAAACAACATGTATTCTTAGAATTATACGTATGATAACTTTATATTTATTATCAACAAAACTTAATGAGATCGCTAAATATAAACAAACATTTTTACTGTTTATTTGTATTAACAATCTCCCCCTTTTTTTGATGACAAAACATAAAGTTATAGCGAGTAAAACTTAAGATTGAATGTATGTTTTGAAAATGCATGTAAGTTTTACTCTCTTCTCCCCCTTTTTGTCGAAACAAAAAGAGAGTCGAAGAAAAAATGGTGGAAAAAAAAGTGTTCCACAATGAAATAACTCCCCCTTGATGGTAGCTCCCCCTAGAATAGGGCGTCAAGTGAAAATTTAAAAGATACCTACAAAAAAATGTTAGTGATAACACATAATGGAACCATGTAGAAGACGAGAGAAAAGAGAAGAGACCAAAGTACGTAAACAAGTCCTTGTAATAAAAACATCAACATGCAGTGGTATATGTATTCCATTTAGCATTCAATAGACACATGAGATGCAATGAAAAAGTTTTTACTTTGTATTAACGATGAAAAGAGAGAAATGTTTGTCCTAGACGTGAGAGTTCTTTTAAGACAAAATGGTACGGGGAGAAATATTTGAAAGAATTTTTTTGATGAATTTCTTGAAGAAAAATACTTTTTAGTATTATAAGAAATAAATCCCCATATTGTTTGTGACTTGTGCGAAATAGAATTCCTAGACTCGGAAGAAGAAGAAAAAGCACAATTTACGTACCTTGTAGAGAAAGAAAAGATTCAAGACGATTGTTCCATAAGACCAAGACCTAGATGGAGTAAGTTGAATTGCTCGTGCTTCCATGGTTTGGTAAGGATGTCGGCTATGTTGTCTTCGGATGACACTTTCTCAATAGAAATGTTCTTTTTTTGAACATTATCTCTTAAGAAGTGATGACGAATCTCTATGTGTTTGATATGAGAATGCAACACCGTATTTTTGCTAAGATCTATAGCACCCTTTTTGTCGCAGAGAATAGCAATGTCACTGAGATGGATGTCGTAGTCAACTAACGCTTGTTTCATCCATAGTACTTGTTAGCATGCTTTGCCTGCAGAAACATATTCGGCTTTGGTTGTCGAGATAGCTAACGCCGGTTGCTTCTTTGAAAACCAAGATGTTAAGCAACACCCCATAAAGGTGCAAATTCCACTTGTACTTTTACGATCACGTAATCACCTGCATGGTCAGAATCTGCATATACAATAGTTTCTACCCCCGTTCTTTTAGGATACCATAATCCTAATTGAGTTGAACCCTTAATATATATAAATATTTTTTTAACAGCTTCTAGGTGTGAAGTTTTAGGGTCTTCTCGGAACCTAGCACAAAGACATACGTTAAACATGATATCCGGCTGACTAGCCGTGAGGTAGAGAAGACTACCAATCATGCCACGATATTTGTTGTTGTCAATAGATTCACCATCTTCATTTTTGGTGAGTTTGGTATCGGAGGACATTGGTGCTCTAATTGGTTTGAATCTTCTAATCCGAATTTCTTTAACATTTTTTTAATGTATTTGGATTGGTTGAAGAAGATACCATCTTCTAATTGTTTGATTTGTAGACCAAGAAAGAAATTTAATTCTCCTAACATACTCATTTCAAACTCATCATGCATGATTTTTGAGAAATCATCACACATGTCTTGACAAGTTGATCCGAATATAATATAGTCCACGTATATTTGAACAATTATTTTTTGTGACTCCTTTTTCTTTGTAAAAAGTGTGTTGTCAACTAACCGTATGGTATAGTTGTTTTTAATTAAAAATGCTTTAAGTCTATCATACCAAGCCTTTGGAGCTTGTTTATGACCATAGAGAGCTTTCATTAATTTGTACACATGATTAGTTTTTTCAAAATTGACAAAATCCGGAGGTTGAGATACATAAACTTCCTCATTTATAAAGCCATAAAGAAAAGCACTTTTGACGTCCATTTGAAAGAGTTTAAGATCATGAGCATAAGCATACGCAAGAAGGATTCTTATAGACTCTAATCTAGCTACGGGAGCTTAGGTCTCATCAAAGTCTATACCTTCTTGTTGGTTGTATGCTTAAGCAACAAGTCTAGCTTTTTTTCTAGACACGACATCATTTACATCTAATTTGTTTTTATACACCCATTTTGTTCCAATTATTGTTTGGTTTTTAGGAGGAGGGACAAGTATCCAATACATTATTAGCAACAAATTGATTTAATTCTTCTTTCATAGCTATAACCCAACTTTCGTCTTTTATAGCTTCTTGAGTATTTTTAGGTTCTATAGTTGAGACGAAATAAAAGAGACTACTTTGGTTTTGAACTTGAGATCTTAGAGTTCTTTCATTTAGTTTTCCTATGACCTTTTCTACAGGATGATCTTTAGACTTTTTAACATTGATAAATTCATTAGTTAATAGTCCATCTTCCTTTCTTATGTTTTATTTTTCTTTTATTTCTAAGACTTCACTTTCGATTAAATCGTCGTCGACAAGAGGTAAAGAAGTTTTTGGAGGACTCTCATCAAATTTGACATTTAAAGACTCTTCAACTTTCATGGTTTCTTTATTTAGTATCACGTATGCTTTACTATTAGGAGAGTATCCCAAGAAAATACCTTAAGTTGATTTTGGGTCGAATTTGGTTAGGTAGTCTTTTGTGTTAAGTATAAAACATTTACTACCAAAGACTCGAAATTGTTCTAACGAAGGATTTTTGCCTCGTAAGAAATCTTATGGAGTTTTTCCTAAGAAAGGTCTAATTAAGACTCGATTTAGAATATAGGTAGATGTGTCAACGACATTGCACCAAATTTTTTGAGGAATATATTGCTCATTAATCATTGTGTGACTCATTTCTTGTAAGGTTCGATTTTTCTATTCAACTACCCCATTTGATTGTGGAGTACGCAGAGCCGAGAAATTGTGAGTAATACCATTAGCATCAGAAAAAGCTCGAAATTGTAATTCATTATCAAATTCCCGACCATGATCTGTTCGGATCGACACAATAGGACTTCCTAGTTGTTTTTGAATTTTTCTACATAAGATTTTGAAGTGATCAAACGTTTCATTTTTATTCTTCAAAAATCTAGTCCATATATACCTAGAGTAATCATCTACTATAACCAAGGTATAGAAGTTTCCTCCGTAACTTTGGATAGCCGACGGACAAAATAAATCCATATGTACAAGTTCTAGACATTTTGATGTAGAAACCATATTTTTAGCTTTAAGACTAGCATGAACTTGTTTTCTAACATTACAAGCATCACAAAAATGATGTTTGTATTTTAGTATAGGTAGGTTTCTTACAAGCTCTTTGGATGATAGCGATTGAAGAAGTCACATATTGGCGTGACCCAATATTTAATGCCATAAGGTCGAAGTATCATCCATAGAGGTGAGACAAAGTTTATCTTTTGGTTTGTTTCCAATTTTAATAACGTAGATGCCCTATTTTCTAATACCTCTGGCTATAGTAATACCATTTTTCAAGATTTTACTATCGGTTTCGCTAAAGAGAACGTTACACTTTTGTCACATATTTGACCTATACTTAGTAGATTAAAGTTTAAAGTTTCTACGTGACACACATCATTAATGGTCAGGGAATTGTGAGAGATTGTATCTTTTCTGATGATTTTGCTTTTACTATTTCCGAACACCACATTTCCTCCATTAAAAGATTCATATGTGGAGAACAACGCTTTATTACCGGTCATATGCCTTGTGCACCCGCTATCATTGATCCATTTGTCCGGATCCAAGTCTACCTTTAGGCACACCTAAGACAATAAACAAATCAAAAGTTTGGTCCCTATTTTTTCATGGGTCCATTGGCGTTATACAATTCATTCATATGATGCATGTATGAAAATGGGGTAAAAGCATTCCAAGGTACGTAGTTTTGGAATGGAAAACCATTTTGTGAGTTGTGATTCCATCCCATTTGATTATGGTTACTTTTAGAAAAAACATTATTTGACCTTTTTATCGACTTGTTTGGTTTGGTAAACAACAAGGTTTTGCTTTTCAATAAACCTTAACCTTGTTTTAAAGATGGTGGTTGTTTAACATTCCTAACAGTAGCATTGGGTGTTTTTTTATTAACGACAACAAATTCGGTTCTAGAAGAGATGGTTGCGTTATTTTTAGCCTTTGCTGCTGCAGATGCCCGGATCCCTTCATGTACACTATTCGGATCCCTTTTCAAAGGATCTGTCGGATCTGGCACATCAACAGTTGCTTTTTCAGTTGATTTAACAAATTATGTTTCCCTAACTTCGCTAGTTGACGCAATATGTTCCTAAATACCTTGGCTCTTTTAATTATTACCTGTTTTAACAGTATCAAGTATTATATCAAGGTAATTTGTGCTTAGTCTAGAAATTTTAGAATCAAGTTGATCAACCAATGTTTGAAGTTCTACACAAAGTTTGCATTCATCACTTACTTCCTTTCCTTTTTCTAGTCTCTTTAATTTTTCTTTTAGTTCAAAAACTTCTTTTTTTAAAAGTTCATTTTTACTTTTCAAAAGTTTGCTTTTGTTTATTACCTTGAGACTAATTTTGCAAAGTTTGTTATATTCTAGGTATAATGACTCATCATCTAGAGATGAACTACTAAAGTAAAAGGAGTCGGAACATACCTCGTTGGAGTCCTTGGCCATGAGACAAATCTCGTCCTTCTCTTCTTCACTCATTCCCCATGAGCCGCTTACAAACGCCTTTTGTTCTTTGCGTTTAGGACATTCACTAATGAAGTGATTTGGATCCCCGCACTTGAAACATTTGCTCTTATCCTTCACCTTCTTATCATCTTTACTTTTCCGCAAACCTTTCTTTCATCATAGGGTTGCTTGACATACCTTCCTCTTCTTCGGAAGAAGTTCTTGAAGTCTTATACTGCCATTGCATATTCTTCATCTTCACTTTCCGAGGATGAGATTTCTTCATCACTAGAGACTTTCTTGGCTTTCAAAGCAAGAGATTTATATTTCTATTTCTTTTCTTTCGACACCTTGGAGTCTTTGGAAGTACGAGCTCATAAACTTTTAGGTTGCCTATAAGTTCATCGAGAGTGAGAACCGATAAATCTTTGGATTCTTCAATGGCCGTCACCTTTGGTCTCCATTTTGATTGAAGCGCCCTTAGAAATCTCCTGACATGATTACGACTCGAAAAAGACTCATCAAGTGCTTGTGGTGAAGTAATAATAGTATTAAAACTAGCAAATGCATTATCAATACTATCATCATCCAATATTGAAAATTGTTCATATTGTTGAACAAATAAATCAATTTTGTTATTTTTCACTTGTTGGTTTCCTTGGTGTGTTACAACCAAAGAATTCCAAATTTCTTTAGCGGTTTTGTGCATAGAGATTCTTGCAAATTCCTTTTTAGGTAAGACATTGTATAAAACAATTTTTGCCTCGCTATTTTTACAAAGATTTTTTTTGGTCGTCGGTGAGACGATCATGAGAAATATTTTCTTCTTTACCGATTTTATCATCTTTCACGGTTGCTTGAAAATCACCTTCAACAATAACATACCAAAGATCAATATCTTTAGATTTCACATAAGTTTCAAATCTATTTTTCCAATAAATAAAACTATTAGTTTCAAGTAGTAGAGGTCTTTGCATAGATTACCCTTCTTTGTAGTTTTCAAAATCCATTTTGATCGAAAAAGTTTTTAAAATACAATTTGCTTTAAAACTTTTTGAAAACCTTGCTTTTGATGCCAATTGTGAAAAAATAGAAGGGGGGGGGGGGTTTGAATATTTTTACCAATTTTATTTAGATTTCAAAAGTTTAGATTCAATATTATGTAAAATCTTGTAGATGAATAGATAGTACAAAACAATAAATAAAGTAAGTAAATAATGCAAGTAAAGTAAGAGATAGAAAGTAGTGACACAAGTGATTTATAGTGGTTCGGCTACACGGACATCTTCCTTGCCCTACTCCACTCCTCGAGTACCCCACTCGATAGTTCAAGCACTATGTCAACAAGCTCCTTCAAATCGGAGGAGAAGCCTGACAACGTCGCTTACACTTTTTCTAGTACAAAGCTAAATACCGAGTTCTTTCACGAGGTAAAACCAAACCTTTACACAACTATTACACAACAAATATGTGAAATAAGAAATACAAGATAAGCTACTGAAATCTTTTGAATGGAATAATCAATCAAGGACCCTTTGCTTGGATGACTTGTATGAGTATCGTGATCTCGCCTTCGTGAAGGACCTAAAAAGAATCACAACAAAGAGAGAAGAACTACAAGAGTGATCAAGTGATCTGAGGTTAGAAGAGTGAGATAATATATGAGAGAGTTGTAAGAAGAAGGGTGAGAAACAATGGAGAAATGGCTCACTATTTATAGACATTCTGTCTTCAGTTATTCCGGATCCGTCGGATCCCTCACCCAAGGGAACCGGCCAGTGTAATCTGAGGGATCCGGCCTCTGGGTCAGTCAAGTCCTGATTTTGGATACCAAACTGGGTTATTGGTTATGGACCATGGGTCATAGACTTTGGATCATGAATACCTAACAAGATACATTGTACCTAGTCAATGGGTAATGGGTCATAGGTCATGTACTTTAGGTCATGGATCATGGATAATATACCCAACATGATTTCATGCATGATGTCATGCAATGGGTCATGGGTTATGGATCAAGCTCCATGGGTATGGGTCATGGGCCATGGTTTTTACCCAACCTATTACATGTTTTATTACAACACATTTTTATTACAACATATATGTAAATAATCAAATGTATATATTTTACAAAACAACATGTATTCTTAGAATTATACTTATGATAACTTTATATTTGTTATCAACAAAACTTAACGAGATCGCTAAATATAAAAAATGTTTTTACGGTTTATTGTATTAATAGATACTGTGTATTTAGGGTGTTAGTTTGGATCGGTCTTAACAATCGAATGGTGTTGGATCAGGTAATGGATTGGATCGGGTTTTAATGTGTTGGGCCTTAACTGATTATGTGACACGAAAGTTGACTTGGGCTTTGAATTAGATCCTATTGTTTGGGCTGAATAAGAAAGTCACACGATTTCTATATTATGTTGTGATGCACGTTAAATTAAATGTACAATAACATTTGGCTTTAATTTTTGGATCCAAATATGCTTAAGTGATTGGGCTACAATGATTTTATCATCCAATGTATCTTAATACATTGTGTTAATTTTGGCATATTTTTCTTGGCAATAAGAGTGGTATCTTGGTATTACAAATCTTCACGAGATTAATATTACACGGCCACAGTTTGCAATTTCATATCAACTGTGACTACGGATATAATTCTTTATTATTTATTTGGGTTTGAAGTGAAGTTTTACGGATGCGTGTACTTATTTCATCTTCTTTCTTTCTTCCCCTCCCGCGAAGATGATTTGTTTGGGCATATATTGATTGTGATGAAGACTTGGATATATTAGTTACTTTTGTGATTCTTTCTCTCTATACCCACAAAGTAGCTACACTTTAAGGAGTTACGTTGTAGTGGTCAGTGTCTCACGTAGTTGAGGATATGTCAAGAGGTTTTGCACTAATACTTTTTTAGGGGGTATTAAGTACACTGTTCTTAGTCACAGGGATAGTACAAGATTAAGTAACAAGTCTGAGGGATTTTACTTCATTCTCAAGTTCGTCATATCAGGTTGTCTCAACATGTGGTTACTAGAGATAGTCGTTCTTTTTTATACAAGGGGTTGATAAATAGTTAGACAATTTTAAATGGTATTGTTAGCAGATTGGGTTTATCTATATCTTCTCACGGGCTGAATAATTTATGATAAATTGCTTCGATTAATGCTTCATGTACACAATTTTATGCTGATTCCGATGAGATCGCAATCATCAGGGGAGAGAAATGTGTACATCGGGGACGCACAACAGGTTTACGTGATCGGGCTTAATGATTTATTCCGGAGTTGATCGAGTTCTACTCTCATAACTGTAGAGATGATCAGTGCTTCAACCTGTTACTTTGGTGTTATCGTTTCATCTTTCATTGGGTATATGTGTACATCATGGGCTGAAATGAATTATGTAAGATAATTGGAATGCACTTTGTGAGATGAAGATGTTGATATTTTGTTTCCCCGAATGGACAATCTTGAAGAAGGTCGAGTGTACAATATGTTCTACATTTTTCGTTGCGTGTTAGAAGACTGAAGACGGGTTACAAATTTATCAGAAGAGGTCTTTAGATTCAGGGCATTCAGAGTTAAAGAAGACTAAAAACAGTATTAAGAGATTCATCAAAAGACTTATTCAGACTAAGAGCATTTATCAGAATACTTGTCAATTTGGGGGAGAACACTAATTAGGGGAGAGTAAAAAGCCAGATGTAATCTCTGATTAGATTTTCTCACATTGTTCTTCTACAAGTAAAGAGATGGCAGTTGAGAAGATTCATGAAGCTGAAAAGATTAATGAAGTTTTAAGAATGTGAAGACATTCTCAGAGCTATTGCGCTTATGTTTTGTATTTAAATTTTCTTGTAGGGAACGTTGTAAGCAATTCCCGTATGTCATTACTTTGGGGAAAGATTGTTAGCCTTTAAAGTAAAGCCATACTTAGGAATTGCAATAGTTTCAATGTATAAGGACTAGTCTTACCAATATGGTATAGATTAGCATGTAAAGTAGTATAAATACCCTCCTAGTGCATCTAGGAGGGTTGGATGTCTCATAGTAACATTTAGGTTTGTGTGTTTTCCTCTTTCCCTTTCTAGAAAGCACACACATCTTCCCCATTCTTTAACCTAATAATATCATGTCTTTCATTTATTTCGAGCATCCCCGACCGCTCGAACCACATAAATTAACAATCTTTAAGATCCCACACTGTGGGATAATGTTCTTAAATTCTAGATTTGCTTGAAGGCAAACAAAGTTCAAGTGTGGGGGATTTGATAATGCTCAGATTGTACATATTTTTAGATGCGTTATCGTTGCTTTTGTGCATGTTATTTGATAACGAAATTATGTTTTCAGGTTCATGATTGACCAAGTCAAAGAAAACAAAGAAAAAGACAAAGAGATGACAAATAAAGGAGAAGTTATGTGTGTATAAGAATTTTCGCTATACGCACATCTTGTGGAGCCTACTTGAGAAGATAAAGTCATGAAGTTATTGCTCCCAAGACTCAAGAATAAAGATTTAGACGTTTTTGAAGTAAATAAAATAGTTGCGGTCCAATGAAACAACACCCGTCAAGCCGAAAAGTAAAACGTGCATGCACAGGAATTTCCCCTAGCCACAAGGCTTGAGTCCCCAGCCTTAGGTTGGATGCCAGCCGCCCAAACCATTCCCCCAACCGCGGGCTGGAGCATTTTTCCAATTTAATGTCATCATTAATGTGCAAATTATCCAATCCTGGTCATTTGCATCTCATAACTCAAACTTTTGTCATTTTTATGACACTTAGCCCTCAAGGAGTTCATTCATTGCCTAAGTCCTAAATGCAAGGATAAATACATCCCTTTTCTTGCTTGACATTTGACATCTATCTACACAACAACATCACAACACATATGAAATCTCACATTACACCATAAGGGCTGATTTCTAACCACCAATACACCACCAAGAAACCACAGAAACATAGGAGTACTTGAAGATTAAAGGAGGCACAATTTTAAGGTTTAAACACAAGGGTTCATCACCAATCTTTGAGGAATCAAAGTATTGTCATTTGTAATATATAATTATATATTACATCCTTTATAAGACCTTTTAATCATGGACTAGCTTCAAACTTTCTGAGATTGTGACTTTGTAAAACCTGAAAATCTAAAACATAGATAAAGACTAAAATACCCTCGAAATCAAAAAAATTATAAAATACGTAAAATACGTTTATAATCATTTAACGAAATTAAAACCTAACTTACGAATAAGTAAAACTAAATGAATGTGTGTACGTGATCGATTTTGGTATGACGAAAGATTTAAACGTTTCGCTAATATGTTGGGCCTCGTTTTCGTTAACGGTGAACCACTTGGGCCGAGTATTTTGTCTCGTTTGGATCAAGGGAGCCGAGAGCCAAGAAGGCCATTTGGGCCATGGGTTTTGTGTGCTCGGTTGGACCAAGCCGAAACCCAAACCCCTCCTCAAAGCCCTAAAACAAAAATGATACCACCTATAAATACAATCACTTATCATGAAATTGAAACCCTAGTTTTGTTGCCTCTCTCTTTTCTTTTCTTCCCATTCGGCCGAACCCTAGTCTTGTGGTGTCGAGACTTTTGCTTCAACAAAGCTAAGGTATAACAATGTTTATTCGTCTTCTTTCGTTACACCTTACGTTAATATGTTGTGATATGTTTTGTTTAGTCGAGTTTTGTATTTTCTTTTGTGGCCGAGCCGTGTGAAACCAAACAAAGACAAACCGTAATGACTTGAACCTCATAATTATTAAAGAACATGTTATGTAATACGTATTATTAAATCGGATCATAGATATATGTTGAGCCATAGAACCGAACCATATGTATATAAGAACCGAACCATGTATATGTTTCGGCTAAGATAAAAACATGACAACTTGAATATGTAAAGTACGTAGGTGAGCTAGAGTTTGCGTAAAACCTATTAGTTGAACCCTCTACATGTAAACCGAACCATATAAAAGTTTTGAACAAGTATTAAACGAGTAAAGATCATGTAAACCTAAACCCTAGTTTGAAGTGTGAACCGAATAATGCAAGCCGAACCATAAATGGTTTGTGAACCGTGTCTCATATGCGTGCGTTTTATAAGTCAAGTGAGTTTGTGGATATGTAAACGTAGTACGTGGTCGTATCTAGTCTAAACTATTGTGCATGTGTGTATAGATGTGTAATTAATCCGAGTAATAAGTAACTTGTGTGTCACATAAAATCATAAACGTGCATGGGAATAAAAGTTGAAGTATAACATGTATATAAGTAACGTATGGTTAAGACATGAAGGTGTTAGGTTAAGTAGCAAGTCATTAAAAGACGTAACATGAAAAGTAAATGCATATTAATGTGATATTAAAAGAAGTAGAAAACCCTAGAACATAATGAGAGTCGATTAGGGTTTGAAGCTAAGAGTGTTAATTCGTTATTTCATGTGTGAGTTATGACGTTTAAACTATTTTCACATTTAACCCTAAACTTTAATAAATGACATAATGAACCCTAATCTACGATATAAATTATAAAACACTTAAGTCTCATTTAATCATAAAACCCTAAAGTATTAAGATCATGAATACACTAAGTATAAACACCAAATGTTAAAAGATCATTTCGACGATTATGGAATCATAAATAACATGGACGACCGTTAATGTGCATAGGTTCTGAGAAGAAGGAGTAATCCTTTGCTTTCCATATTTTTGCTTTTCGATCCTTTGCTTTGGAATAAGGTACGATATTCGACCTTTTCAAGAAAGGTTCCTTATAACGTTTTCTTTCGTTAGCTTTTATATTAAGGATTCCTAAGCCTTTGCTATGAACCCCATTCGTTTGTTTGAGTGTTGCTTATCCGAACTCGATTTCGAATTATGAAACATCCGATTTTGAACTATAAGATATGAAAACTCTGATTTTGAAAATATGAATAACCTTCTGATAAAATATGATATGTGTCGTTATGACATTCGATTTGACCTAAGATAGTTTGACACCCGAGCCAAATATTTCACTAGTCATGGGTGGGTTCCATGTCCGTATCGATGATGCACCTCGATATGACTCTAGGGCAGAGAGTGATGTTCGCCACGTTCTGGATGGTGGAGCATATTTTGTATATGTAGGAAGAGGCGTATGGATGCATCCTAGATCTGTTATCTGTTATCTGTTATATGTTATCTGTTATCCGATGATTGATCTGCGTGCATGCACGCCCTTCATAACTCGGTAGGTCTCCCTACAAATGTTGCCTTATGTGAATATGATTATGATCGATATTTGTTTTCGGGCTCGTGGTAGTTAACTATAAACTTTATTCGATAATTCTGATTTATACTTTCAAAATGATTATGGTTTTGCTATCTTTCGTTCACTATATTTTGTATTGAGATCGTTTCAGTATTCGCTTTGCTTTCATATCTTCACTGGGCTTTTGAAGCTCACCGCATTTTCTTTTCTTCCGCGCGGTATCTAAGCATTGGAAGCTGGGTTTTGCTTTGGGATGAGTGCATGAGTGGACTTACCTTAGAGATTTATTTAGCTTTGATCTTATGATGCCATTTAAGACTTATTATTTCAGATATTTTGTTGGAGTTATTTTTCCGCTGGGACCTATGTATTGAAGTCGTTTTGACTTGAATTATTTCCGCATTTATGTTAAGATTTCTTTTGGATGTTTATGTTTGCTTTGATATGACACCATTACTTGTGATTCCTTTACCCTTGTCGGGTTGGGGCATTACAATTTATGGCATCGAGCCAGTGTTTGACTTGTAGTCGGGACCTGTGACATAAGAACCCTAGGTTTTGAGACCTTAGAGCTTAGGCTTTGACCTGTGAGGATTGGGTAGACTTTAGGTTTCCTTCGGCGAACTTCCATTTCTTATCTCACCTTTGTTCATTTTGCTAATCGTTTGAATATCGTTCAGATGGTTCGAACTCGTACTAACGGTAGCGCTGATGGAGACGATGATATTCCTGGCTTGGATGCTGCGGTTGCCAATGCGCTCAACACTCTTTTCCCGGTCTTACTACACCGAGATGATGACACAGTGATCAACAACATTCGTGAATCGAATGGTGCCGGGAAGTGGTGGAGGTAATCAACCCATCGGCATTCATACTTGGCTCGAGCATTTCGGTAAGCTCAAGCCTCTTTCTTTAGCACTTCGCTACTCCCACCGAGGCCGAGGACCGGATCACTCATATTGAGAAGCCGTTTGAAGTCTTGGGTTGTGGAGATGAATTTAAGACCCGTTTGGCTGCATTTAAATTGGAGGGTGATGCTTTGAACTGGTGGAAGGCACTCAAACAGGCAAGAGGAGGAGATGATTTTTTGTTACTTGTACTTGGACCGAATTTGGATTATCTTCTATAACCGTTACTTCCACGATCTTTGAACAAAGGTATGAGAGGATTATCAAGGAATCTACTAGTTTGATCATGAGAACTCCAATGAGTACATGGGTAGGTTTATGAGGCTGGTAAGGTTTGTGGGAACGAATCTTTGGAGATGGTAGGCGCCAGGGCTAAGCACTTCAAGTGGGGATTGAAGAAGTGGGTGTTGGACCGACTGCTTAACACCGAGTATGAGGATGTGTCGGCCTGCAATGACGCAGCTCGTAACATTGAGATCTTTCATGAGGGTTCGGGTTCCAACAAGCGTAATCGTGATGGTGATCGGATTCAAGGTAGGACTCAAAGTAATGATTATAAGGGAAATTCTGGCAGGAGTTATGACTCGAGGAGTCAAGTGGATAGGAGTTATGATCACGGGTCGGGGAAGGAATGTGGACTCTAGGCGCCGAGGAGTCGATAGCAGAGCTGCCGGTAAGAATGGAAATGATCGTCGGAATCAAGGTAACAATAACCGGTTACAACAAGGATCGGTCGGCTCGAGGATCATATCGTGGTCGTGCTTCAGATCTTCGTCGCAAAGGACGTGAAGTTTTGCCTCCCCACCTATCTGTACTACTTGTGGAAAGGCTCATCCGGGACCGTGTTTTAAGGCCACTGGTGGATGTTTCTCTTGTGGTTCCACTACTCACAAGATCAAGGATTGCCCTAAGAGGAACCCGATGATTCCTAGAAACTACATCAAGCCGCCACCTACTACTGGACGTGTTTATGCTACTACTCGAAATCAGGCGGAGCGCACTTCAGGTACCATTACGGGCACTCTTTTCATTGATGATTTTTCTGTCTTCGCTTTATTTGACACCGGTGCCACACACTCCATTATATCCGTCACATTTGCTAAGAAACTTAATATGAAGCCCAAACCGCTAACGAATCACTTATCGATATCTACGCCTATGAAAAACCACATGATCATTGATCATAAATACGTTAAGTGCCCTCTTTGTTTTGATGATCGTATTCGCTCTGCAAATCTGTATCCTCTCGATATGGCCGACTTTGATATCATTCTAGGCATGGATTGGTTGGCTTATCATAGAGCTTCCATTGACGCTATGCTAGAACGTGATCTTTGGAGACATAAAACATCCTGAATTTGTTTATTATGGTTCTCAACCTCTCAAATATGTTAAGTTTATTTCTCGCTATGAAGGCACGGACCATGCTTGCTCATGGGTGCCAAGGTTTTCTGGCATCTGTTAAGGACACATCTTTGGAGAGTCCTAACATTGAAAACCTTTCTGTTGTTTGTGAATTCACCGACGTTTTTCCGATGAACTTCCGGTATTCCCCGGCTAGAGAAGTTGAGTTTAGCATTGAGTTAATTCACGGTCTGAACCAATTTCGAAAGCTCCATATCGTATGGCACCTGTAGAACTGAAGGAGTTGAAGGAGCAGTTGCAAGAGATGATAGAAAATGGATTTATTCGACCCAATGTTTCTCCATGGGGTGCACCTGTTTTGTTTGTGAAGAAGAAGGATGGAAGCATGCGTCTATGTATCGACTACCGTGAAATTAACCGTATTACTATTCGAACAAGTTATCCTCTCGCGTATTGATGATTTGTTTGATCAACCGCAAGGAGCTAAGTTCTTTTCTAAGATTGATCCGAGATCCGTTATCATCAGCCTACGTGTGAGGGAGCAAGATGTTCCTAAGACCGCGTTTCGTACCGGATATGGTCATTATGAATTCCTCGTTATGCCTTTCGGTTTGACAAATGCGCTGCAGATTTATGGACCAAATGAATCGTGTTTTCCATGAGTTCCTCGACAAGTTTGTTATCGTTTTCATTGACGACATTTTGGTTTACTCCAAGTCTGAAGAAGAGCATGAACAAAATCTCCGGATAGTTTTGGAGATTCTGAGGAAGAAGAAGTTGTACGCCAAATTTTCGAAGTGTGAGTTTTGGTTAAAACAAGTCGCTTTCCTTGGTCATATTGTATCTGCTGATGGTATCACCATGGATCCGTCTAAGGTTGAGGCTATCAATAAGTGGCCAAGACCTACGACAGTGACCGAGGTTAGGAGTTTTCTAGGACTTGCTGGTTACTACCGACGTTTTGTAGAAGGTTTCTCTCGATTAGCTTTGCCCCTAACCCAACTGATGAGAAAAGGAGAAAAGTTCGTATGGACGGATGAACGAGAAAAGAGTTTTGAGGAGTTGAAACGGAGATTGGTGTCCGCTCCTATTTTGACTCTTCCATCTGGTTCCGGAGGATTTCAAATTTATAGTGATGCATCTAAGAAAGGATTAGGCTGTGTTTTGATGCAACATGGAAAGGTGATAGCTTACGCTTCAAGGCAGTTGAAACCGTATGAGGAGAATTACCCAACTCATGACCTTGAGTTAGCCGCAGTGGTGTTCGCGTTGAAGATCTGGAGACATTACTTGTATGGAGAGACGTGTGATATTTTCACCGACCATAAGAGTCTCAAGTATATTTTCACTTCGAAAGAACTTAACATGAGACAAAGAAGATGGTTAGAACTTCTTAAGGATTATGACACCAACATTCATTACCATCCGTAAGGCTAACGTAGTTCTGACGCACTTAGTCGAAATCGGCATTCTTGCAAGTATTGAGATTGAACCTAGGATTATTCGTGACTTAGAGCGTTTGGATGTTGAGCTATGTGTACGAGGTTTTGAGGGATCTTGGGCTAGTATGAAGGTGGAGTCAAACCTTATACTCGCAAATTAAGGAAGCTCGAAAGATGATGGCTGTGGCCGTGGCAAAATGTTGAAGAAGGTAAGCTGACGGAGTTTAAGGTTGATAATGACGGAATTGTATGGTATGAAGATAGGCTATGTGTTCCCAATGATTCGGTACCAGCGAGAAAGTTATGACTAAAGCTCATAGTTCTCCTTTCACTATACATCCTGGTTCTACCAAGATGTATAGGGATTTGAAACAAGATTACGGTGGAATGGCATGAAGCAAGATGTGGCGGCGTTTGTGTCGAAGTGTATGATTTTTCAAGAGTTAAGATTGAACATCAAAGGGCTAGTGGACTGTTGCAACCATTGGATATTCCGACATGGAAGTGGGATAAGATATCTATGGATTTTGTGAATGGACTACCTCTTACTCGGAAGAAGCATGATGCGATTTGGGTAGTTGTTGATCGACTAACCAAATCTGCTCATTTCTTACCAATTCGAAAGGATTATGGTATTGGTAGATTGGCGGAAATTTTTCAACAAGAGATAGTTAGACTTCATGGTACTCCGGCATCTATTGTGTCCGACAGAGATCCGCGTTTTACTTCTCGTTTCCGGAAAGGTTTGCAAAAAGCTTGGGGTACTCGACTTAATTTTAGTACGGCATTTCATCCTCAAACAGATGGTCGGTCAGAGAGGACTATTCAGACCTTAAAGGACATGCTAAGGGCTTGTGCTTTAGAATGGATTTGGGATGAATATTTGTGTTTAGTAGAGTTTGCATACAACAACAGTTGGCATGCTAGCATTCAGGCAACACCGTTTGAACTTCTTTATGGGAGGAAATGTAGATCACCTACTTGTTGGGATGAAGTAGGTGAACGTTTAATTGAAGGTCCGGAAATGATTGAGATCACTAATAAGAAAGTAGCTGTTGCTAGAGAAAAGTTGAAGGAGGCTAGGTCTCGTCAGAAAAGTTATGCCGACAAGCATCGTCGTGATTTAGAATTTCGGGTTGGAGATCGTGTATTTTTGAAAGTCTCGCCGTTTAGAGGTGTGAAACGCTTTGGAATCAAGGGCAAGCTCAGTCCTCGATTCATCGGTCCGTTTGAAATTTTGGAGCGTATAGGAGAAGTTTCGTATCGATTAGCACTTCCGCCTCAGTTATCGCATGTTCATGATGTTTTCCATGTATCTCTTCTAAGGGGATACAATTATCATCCGTTACACGTTGCTTCTTATCCGTTTGATCAAATTCAATCCGATATGTCTTATTCTGAAGAACCGGAAGCTATTTTAGAAAGACAAGAAAGAGTCATGAGAAACAAAGTCATTCCGTTCGTTAAGATTCTTTGGAAAAATCACCCGGAGCGTGAGGCTACTTGGGAAACCGAAGAGTCGATGCGAGCTAGTTATCCTCATTTCTTTGAATAGTTTGGTATGTTCTCATTTCGTTTTCGTTTCGTTTCATTCAATTTTCGAGGACGAAAATTCTTCTTTTAGAGGGGAAGAATTGTAAAACCTGAAAATCTAAAATATAGATAAAGACTAAAATACCCTCGAAATCAAAAAAATTATAAAATACGTTTATAATCATTTAACGAAATTAAAACCTAACTTACGAATAAGTAAAACTAAATGAATGTGTGTACGTGATCGATTTTGGTACGACGAAAGATTTAAACGTTTCGCTAATATGTTGGGCCTCGTTTTCGTTAACGGTGAACCACTTGGGCCGAGTATTTTGTCTCGTTTGGATCAAGGGAGCCGAGAGCCAAGAAGGCCATTTGGGCCGTGGGTTTTGTGTGCTCGGTTGGACCAAGCCGAAACCCAAACACCCTCCTCAAAGCCCTAAAACAAAAATGATACCACCTATAAATACAATCACTTATCATGAAATTGAAACCCTAGTTTTGTTGCCTCTCTCTTTTCTTTTCTTCCCATTCAGGCGAACCCTAGTCTTGTGGTGTCGAGACTTTTGCTTCAACAAAGCTAAGGTATAACAATGTTTATTCGTCTTCTTTCGTTACACCTTACGTTAATATGTTGTGATATGTTTTGTTTAGTCGAGTTTTGTATTTTCTTTTGTGGTCGAGCCGTGTGAAACCAAACAAAGACAAACCGTAATGACTTGAACCTCATAATTATTAAAGAACATGTTATGTAATACGTATTATTAAATCGGATCATAGATATATGTTGAGCCATAGAACCGAACCATATGTATATAAGAACCGAACCATGTATATGTTTCGGCTAAGATAAAAACATGACAACTTGAATATGTAAAGTACGTAGGTGAGCTAGAGTTTGTGTAAAACCTATTAGCTGAACCCTCTACATGTAAACCGAACCATATAAAAGTTTTGAACAAGTATTAAACGAGTAAAGATCATGTAAACCTAAACCCTAGTTTGAAGTGTGAACCGAATAATGCAAGCCGAACCATAAATGGTTTGTGAACCGTGTCTCATATGCGTGCGTTTTATAAGTCAAGTGAGTTTGTGGATATGTAAACGTAGTACGTGGTCGTATCTAGTCTAAACTATTGTGCATGTGTGTATAGATGTGTAATTAATCCGAGTAATAAGTAACTTGTGTGTCACATAAAATCATAAACGTGCATGGGAATAAAAGTTGAAGTATAACATGTATATAAGTAACGTATGGTTAAGACATGAAGGTGTTAGGTTAAGTAGCGAGTCATTAAAAGACGTAACATGAAAAGTAAATGCATATTAATGTGATATTAAAAGAAGGAGAAAACCCTAGAACATAATGAGAGTCGATTAGGGTTTGAAGCTAAGAGTGTTAATTCGTTATTTCATGTGTGAGTTATGACGTTTAAACTATTTTCACATTTAACCCTAAACTTTAATAAATGACATAATGAACCCTAATCTACGATATAAATTATAAAACACTTAAGTCTCATTTAATCATAAAACCCTAAAGTATGAAGATCACTGAATACACTAAGTATAAACACCAAATGTTAAAAGATCATTTCAACGATTATGGAATCATAAATAACATGGACTAATCGTTAATGTGCATAGGTTACGAGAAGAAAGAGTAATCCTTTGCTTTCCAGTATTTCGCTTTTCGATCATTTGCTTTGGAATAAGGTACACATATTCGACCTTTTCAAGAAAGGTTCCTTATAACGTTTTCTTTCGTTAGCTTTTATATTAAGGATTCCTAAGCCTTTGCTATGAACCCCATTCTGTTTGTTTGAGTTGTTGCTTATCGAACTCGATTTCGAATTATGAAACATCGATTTTGAACTATATGATATGAAAACTCGATTTTGAAAATATGAATAACCTTCGATAAAATATGATATGTGTCGGTTATGACATTCGATTTGACCTAAGATAGTTTGACACCCGAGCCAAATATTTCACTAGTCATGGGTGGGTTCCATGTCCGTATCGTGATGCACCTCGATATGACTCTAGGGCAGTAGAGTGATGTTCGCCACGTCCTGGATGGTGGAGCATATTTTGTATATGTAGGAAGGGGCGTATGGATGCATCCTAGATCTGTTATCCGTTATCGTTATATGTTATCTGTTATCCGATGATTGATCTGCGTGCATGCACGCCCTTCATAACTCTGGTAGGTCTCCCCTACAAATGTTGCCTTATGTGAATATGATTATGATCGATATTTGTTTCGGCTCGTGGTAGTTAACTATAAACTTTATTCAATAATTCGATTTATACTTTCAAAATGATTATGGTTTTGCTATCTTTCGTTCACTATATTTTGTATTCGAGATCGTTTCGTATTCGCTTTGCTTTCATATCTGTTCACTGGGCTTTTGAAGCTCAGCCGCACTTTTCTTTTCTTCCGCGGCAGGTATCTAAGCATTGGAAGCCGGGTTTTGCTTTGGGATGAGTGCATGAGTGGACTTACCTTAGAGATTTATTTAGCTTTGATCTTATGATACCATTTAAGACTTATTATTTGGATATTTTGTTGGAGTTATTTTTCCGCTGGGACCTATGTATTGAAGTCGTTTTGACTTGAATTATTTCCGCATTTATGTTAAGATTTCTTTTGGATGTTTATGTTTGCTTTGATATGACACCATTACTTGTGATTCCTTTACCCTTGTCGGGTTGGGGCGTTACAGACTTTGTTTGCCATGAATGGCTAATTTCTTTATGCACTTGCTTGGATGATGTCTATGATATGAGGATTGTTTGGTTTTAATTATGGTTTTGATCAATTTCTTGCTATATTAAAGTCCCATTTGTACTTAAGTTTCATGTGACATTGTTTATCAAAATTGACTAGTCAATGATTGTGTCATAGGTCGAAACTATCACTATCATTTCAACTAGTTGTAGTCTTTTTGTCTATGATCGACTACATATTGTATTGACCAT
Organism: Chrysanthemum makinoi; assembly: GCA_910596185.1. NCBI lineage: Eukaryota > Viridiplantae > Streptophyta > Magnoliopsida > Asterales > Asteraceae > Chrysanthemum > Chrysanthemum makinoi. Next base: position 224,614,583 of record OU343224.1, on the reverse strand, counting down.
TTCTTTGGTGATTTGATTCAAACAAGAAACTTGGGTGTGATTGTTAACGAATTTGTGAAACTACCGCGGATCAAAATTATTAAAGTATTATAGTCTTTAATTGGTTGATTGTACTTAAAGCTTGCTTTTATAATGTTATGATTTTTTACGAGGGTTATATGCTTTAGAATTATAGATTGAAATTTATCACCATCATATTCTAATATTTGTAATCAATATGTCAAAACCACCATCATATTAAACAATCCAAGTATCATAAATGAATCCAAACAAGTGTTGTCTTTATCTATTGAATTTGCTTCACTATTATTTTCGTGTTATTTGCTGCTTATATGCCTTGCTTTGTTAGTCATAATTTAGCACATGCTAATTGGTTTGATACACTTGATTCTAATCTCGAAAACACTCAAATCCTTGCGAAAAACCTCGACTTACCAACCCAAACTAGCTACACACGAAATGAAAGCTTAGTTTGAGCCAAAATATGAGCTTGATACAGTTAAAACTTAAAAGTAAGATTGAGCGTGACCCGTTAAAGAACCGAACCGAACCGAATAAGGACCAGTTCGATCACCATTATTAGTTAGTTATGGTTTTCGATTTGCGTGCGGTTTGGTTCAAGCCAAAATCGAAAAACCCCACCTATACCATCGAAATCAAACCGAACCGACCTGAAACAAGAACTGAAACCAACCAAGTATATCGGTCCATCATGGATTCTCAATTCCTATTTACATGTTTTGGTTATCGGTCGGGTTAAAGCGGTTCAAGTTGGTTTCGACCCGAGGCATTACCCTACATCCACCAAACGAGATTAAAAGGGACTTCGAGTGTAATCTAAACAAAAACGAGGGGCTCTTCTTGTACTAGCAAAAAATTTGCAGCAGGAAGCAAGGCAGCTAAGTTGAAAAAAACAGTAGTAAATGAAATTTAGGGGTTTTAGGTAGAAAGGGTTTAGGGGAAGAAATGGAGAATTTGGAGGAAAGATTGGGACAAGGAAAGTTATATCGATATGTTAACAATTTAATTGTTGCTCATCTTCGCACCAACAATCTCACGAAGGTAGGTTTACCAATTTAATTCAATTCGTAATGTGCTTACTCGCATTCCTATAAAGGTTAACCTTGCATTTTATTTTTTTAGGTTAATTTGTAACTGCTGGATTTCATATGCATTTTTAAAAGGGTACACTTGCATTGTAAATTGCAAGAACGGTTAAATAACATTAAAATTCCCCCAAGAATGTAGTGCTAATCTTTGTTTAAGAAACCGATACTGAAAATTAATTTGGTTGTAGGCTAGGTGCACAATGATACTAAGGCTCGCTTATGCTCAGTAGTTTGCTTGTATTTGCTTATGCAAACTAGTAAAGTTTGATTTTGTAGTCAAAGTCTTGAACTTGCACTTCCTTACTTTTAGCATTCGCATTTCATTTTGTTGTCTAATCTTAAGCAACTCACAATATTCTTACACTTTTAAGCTTACATTTTAACCATCTCAAGGTGGCCTGACTAAGGTTCAAACCACGTTGGCTCATCATCTTGGAGTTGCCATGGGAATACCAATTAGGCCACATGAAACCCAAAAAGGCTCGACTTTCCGTGGCTAGCCTGAATAGGGATCCCTCTCCGTTTACACGTTTTTAAGTTTACACTGTAAATAGAAACAGTTAATATAGCTTGAACGCCTTACTATTCTGCTTTCTAGGCTGCAAGTGCAGTTGCTTCGGCTACAATGACGCCACTTGACATTGAAGCTTCTCCCAATAAGCTTCTTGAACTGGTTGCAAAGGTTTGTTTTTTGCTTTTGTAATAACGTCTTTCTTTACTAGATAAAGGTTAAAGTAATAAATTAGCAGTGAACAAAAGTAAATAAAGATGGTGAGTCTGAAAAGTAAACAGGGTCTTGCAGCGGATAAAGATGAAACAGGGAGAGGAGTAATTTCGTCTACATTGTTTGATTTAACCACAGTGTTACCTGCAGCATATGGCTCAATACCAGCTCCCCGTGTTGTTTCTGTCGATTTTAGGTAATCTATATTTCGAATCCAATGTTCTTCGTGTGGCATATTGCTCATTGCCGTATTGCTTGTATGTTTCACTCTGTTATTGATCAGCGTAAAATTTCATTATGCATACTTTATGTCAATTTCACGTTGAAACGGACACGATTGCTACTACTTGCTTCCCCCTCACTACACACAGCATGCTTTACGGATGTTTAGATGTGCTTTTTCAGAGCGATTTTTGTAAATTGAACAGTCAAAATCAGATAATCAGCTGCAATAAAGCAGACTTTAGAATATATTGTTTGGATATGGTTCTTCTGTTTGGAGTTGTAACAATCTCGACTGTTTGGAAAATTAAGGTTTTTTAAGAAATCAATGGGTAAAATGACTGTAAAGGACATTTTTGTGAGAAAATTATACACATTCTAGTAATGGGAGAAAGAGTTTGTCAAATTTGGTTAAAAAAGTGATTAATAGGTAATCTTGGTTTTACCCTAAAATTAATATGGAACTGATTATCTAAAACTATTTTTTTGAGCTGTAAAAAATTTGGTAATCACTATCTAGAAAGAGAATATGCTTATATAAAGATCGTAATCTGATTATTGAGACTTGAAAGTAGAATGATTACATGGTCACTTCTAAAAGGCTAATCCAAACACCCCATTAACATTGCTATATCTAAGTTCTACATTGAATCATCAGGCTTGTATCTATGGGCTCATCTTCAAGTTAAGTTTGCTAAACCAATGTGGCAATGTCTCATTCTTAACAGTGCTGCACATGATACAAAAGGCTCCTCAAAAAGTTTCCCAAAGCATGAAACCAGGCATGTTGCAGAACACAAGGTATGCATCCATGATTCCTCATAAACTTACAGTGTGAAGTTTGCTCGTGTTTCTTGAATGTAACGAGCTTTCTTTTTGGCGACTTATACGTTTGTGTTTTGCTATGTAGAATGTTGCCAGATGTGCTAGATTTAGTCCTGATGGAAGGTATTTTGCATCAGCGAGTGCGGATACCTCAATTAAACTCTTTGAGGTAATGATCTTTGTTATAATTACTCCTATTGATTACATGTACAGGTAGCAAAATGGGTTGATTGGGTAACGGGTCAAAACAGGCTGGGTTGGGTTGACCCAAATCACTTTTTGTTTATATCTTTTTAAAAAAATGTATTATAAATAATTATGTGATACATATTATTTCAAAAACCATATCGTTTCAGTATAATCTATATTTCAGGATACACTCAGGGCGAATTTTGATCTGTTACCAATTGACCCATTTCATTTTCGGCTTTCTAGTTATTAATTTACTAGTTCGACTAATTAAAAATAAAGCATAACATGAGTCAGCTCAATCATTAATGGGTCAAAAAGGCCACCTCGAAGGCTCAGTTACATGTGAACCATGTTATGTAGCAAAGTCGCATTCATGTTCAGGTATCGAAACTTAAGCAAATGATGCTGCCAGAAGGAAGAGATGGTCCTGTTAGACCTCTCCTTCGGATGTTTTTTGATCATCTACAGGTAAATCTTTGCTGATCTAATTTGTTTGCATCTTTTTAGTCTATAACTTTTTTCCTAAACACTGAAATCCATTAAGATCATCATCCATAACTATTGTTATGATCCATGCTTCATTTGTCCTTGATCATGTTTCTTATTGACCTTGCATAAAAAAAACAAGTGGTAACCGTAACGAGTCAAACTGGGTAGTTCTTTTAACACTCTCGGGTTGAGCAGCATGAAGGTGCTCTATTAAAATTACTTGTATAGTTATTTAAGATTCAAATTATATAATAGGTTACAAACATTTTATGCAACTTTCAATCCCTTTACAGTTAGCCATTTGACTAGTTTCTACCGTGGATATCTTGCTCAGTTTTCCAAACTATTATTAAATACCAACCCAAATCAACCTGTTATCATCTAAAAGAGTTGTACTTGTCACCTCTAAGTCTCGTACTAAAAGCGGGAAGCCTGTCAGCTTAAACTTATTATACTTTTTACAATGCTGCAGCCAGTGAACGATGTGGATTTCCATCCTCAAAATACCATTTTGATATCCGGTGCCAAAGATCACGCAATAAAGTATGGTGCTAAGTTTATGATCCCATGTATTTAATGCATACGCCAATACATTAGTAATTTTCATACTAATACATCACCAAAATGCAGGTTTTTTGACTTTTCTAAGGCTAATGCAAAGAAAGCATTCAGGGTTATCCAGGTTCATTTACTATTTTATTGAATTTCATGACAAATCTTTGTGATAGAGAAGCTTTTAGCTCTTAAAGATTTTTATCTTTTTACAATTTTTGATGTTTGATTGTAACAGGATACTCACAATGTTCGGTCTGTATCTTTTCATCCCTCTGGAGAATTTCTTCTGGCTGGGACAGATCATCATATTCCACATCTGTACGACGTCAATACTTTCCAGTGCTACCTCTCGGCAAATGTACAAGAAATTGGTGTTAACAGTGCAATAAATCAGGTTAAAATGCTCTTCATAACTAATTAGTCGAGGTATTATTGGTGGGTCGGGAGGTGGGTAACAGTTCAAAACTGGTTAGATTGACCTGAAACACCGTTTGTTTAACTTTTTTATTTGGAAAGTTTAATAAACATTTAGTTGTATACGATGAAAAAAAACAAAGTTACTGGAGATGAAAGATGGTTGGTTACATTTAACATACTAAAAATAAGTTGAAGGAACAAACAATTGAAAAAGAAAAAGTCTGGAGGTTAAACTGCCAAAATAGTGAAAGTGTATAGGTTTTAGCTTATTATTATCCCTTTAAACCACACTATGCGAGACTTTAGACACAAATATTTTGCAGCATTTTTTTTTTACTTATTTGACCCTTTAGAGATCAAGCATGTCCTGAATAGACCCATTTATAAGAATACGGATAAAATTTTCCATGATTGGATGACCCAAAATTTTTGCATTTTGAAGAGACGGTATCTGTGTTTCTGGTCATGCAGGTGCGATATTCATGTACAGGTGGCATGTATGTAACAGCCTCGAAAGACGGTGCAATTAGAATATGGGATGGGGTGAATAGCAGCGTTGTTCGCTCCATTCCTGGTGCACACGGATCATCTGAGGCCACTAGTGCAAGTTTTACCAAAGATCAAAGGTACACACGGTTTACCTCTGCTATTCATGTTTCAGTTTTTGTCATATGCGATTAACCATATACTTGCATCTTCAGTCAGGGCTTTAAAATGATGGTAGTTAGGTAAAACTATTTAAACAAAATTATCGATGTGCAACACTAGATTAGAGGGGGCAAACGCTGGTTTGATTGACCCCCCACCAGCACTTCCTTTCTCCAAACATTTTATGATCTCAAAAATTATACGAGTCAAACGACATTCTGTATATCGTCTGTGTTGTCAAATACAGTACATGACTAGGATAAGAAATAATGGCACAAATGTATTAAAGGAAGACGATCAGAACCTTTTTTCTTTGATTAGATACGTTCTTTCGTGTGGGAAGGATTCTGCTGTGAAGCTATGGGAAGTTGGAACCGGAAGATTGGTCAAGCATTATCTTGGAGCCACACACACACAATTGCGTTCCCAGGTATGTTAATTATTACCGGATTAATGTTTGAACTATCATATTTGGCTTTTTGTTAGACACAAACATGCAAATTTAAAATGGACCATAAGAACACCAAATATTGCAAGACTTAGTGATTTCGGACCTAAAGCACCAAGGAATGGTCATTTTATCTGCATTTTATATTTTTATGATTTACCCAAACTTATTCTTCTTTTGCAAGAAATGTTATTTGTTTGTAGCGATAGTAAAACTTTAATCAGCTAATCAATAATGAAACTTTATTTGTTATGCTATGCAGGCTGTTTTCAATGATACAGAAGAATTTGTAATATGCATCGATGAACCTAGCAATGAGGTCAAGTGTAGCTTCCCATTTGTGTGGTTGTATTTAATGATATTATTTGTTCTAATGTTTCTAACTGATATTACCTTACAATTGTTGTACACAGATTGTCATCTGGGATGCTCTTACTGCAGAAAAAGTAGCAATATGGCCATCTAATCATGTCAATGCACCCAGGTGGCTCGAGCACTCACCTACAGAGGCAGCATTTGCATCATGTGGTACTGACCGGTCAATAAGATTTTGGAAGGGAACTCCTTAGTGCCATACAAATTTAGGACGTACTGTCATGTCAAAATTTGTCTTGTAACATTATGAAATTGGTTTCCAGTACTTACTAGTGGATGTTTAGTTACCCTGGCATATATTTATAAGCAATATATATATATCCTTTTCTAAACTTCTTACCAAAAGTAAGAGATGTTGATATCTATAAGTATAAGAAATCTTATGAAGTGTCTATAATGAATGAGTTGTTGGAGGATGTTTCATTACTCTTAGGTAATTTGTTATTTACTGTTACTTTCAAAATTTTTTACTACAACCTAATTAACTACATTGGTTTAAGTCTGAAGGGTGTAACAACCTTCATGGATTCAACTGTCCTCAAAGTGTGTACAGATAGAGTCTTTGCGTTTAAGCAATGCAACGCTTCTTGACATTTGAAACTATTGGCGTAGTTCCTTCTTGCGAAGCTTTAAAAGATGGGCGAGATAAATGTTTGTTGGCATATCCAGCGTTCTACCGTCAAGCAAAAGACCAACTTTTGCTAGTCGATCATTGCTTATGCACCCGTTAGCTTTTTTCTCCTACTACTTTGCCTTCAAGTCTTGACTACTTTGTAAGAGTAAATACTCACACGTTCAAAAGGAGATGGTGTTCATTAAGTTCAAGTTTAGCCGATATAACTTGTCATTTGTAGTACAATTTGTTATAAAATAACGTTAGATAGATCATAGATGTACATATCTTTTAGCAGCTCGCGAAGATTAAAGAATAAAAATAACATCTTATGCAGATAAACATGTCGTTACTGGAATGTTCAAACATTAGTATCGGGGAACAGTCCAGTTCAATCATATTGTTCAATGTTGTCAACAATAATCATATTGTTCAGTGTGGCAAACTGTTGACTGTCCCATCCAATTTGTTAAATTACAGAAGCTTTCTGAGAACTGCACCATAGGCCCTGAAGACCTGGAGAAGGAACAGATGGGGGTTAGATCTGATGGCACCGGGACCCCGTGAAACAATCCAAAGACTTAACGGTCCATTGGGTTCTACTGTGTGAAATGCCCCTTGATCTGATAACTTGTCATAAATTAGCTCTCTGGGCATAGCCCGGAAACTAAGTGTGGCATATCGAGTCATGTTAACAAATGCCAGGGTCTTGTGTTGGATAATGTATTCCTATGTTGCAGTGAATGCACTTGTAACACTTGCAATTCAGACATTGCAACATTGTATCAGAATAGAAGTTGCAATGATTAGATGAACATGTCATTTGTTTGTGTTCTTGAAAACCGATATCCAAACTCCGTATATATTGGTGTCAGGTGAGTAGCATTTTGTTCGAATCTTGGCGGGTGATAATCTGGTCTAAGACAGTGGCCAAGTCTAACATGTGCAATCTTGGCGGGTGATAATCTAGCCTTAAGACAATGGCCAAGTCTAACATGTGCCGACGTTCCAATTTACGTACTCAACTGAGACACATAGATCAAGTTTACAGCTACATTTGAATTCAGTTTCATCAAACATTAATGTTTTATTTAAATCCAACAGGTGCTACTTTGGTGAAGACAGGTAAATCAAGTGCACAGCTTCATTTGTATCTAGTTATATCAAAACATCAATGAGGTTAATATTGTGAAATATCAATGGCTCAGGTTGCATACCTCCTACAAATGTACTCTCAATTACAATGTCATTGAGATCCATGTAAATCCAGTTTCAGGAATGTTTGGATGTCATCATTCCGAGTGAAAATATATATAGGCAAAGTTATTTTCACATTTATCTTAATAATCAGTTTTCATAGGGGTGTTCGGCTGTTCGCAATTGCTTATATAAGAGCCAATCTTTTTGTTGGGTCTTATATTAGGGGGTCTGGGAGGGAAGGGTGAAAAGAACCCCCATCTTACTAATGCAAATAAGCAGTTTTAAAATAGACAGTACCAGACAATCACGTTAGAATAATAAAAAAATGGACAGTCTCTTATTCAGACACCTAATCCAGATGCCTTAACCTCCTTTCAATGATCTCTATCACAAATTAACTTTAAAGCAGTCATTCGAGGTAAAAGAGAAAAGCTCAAAAAATAATCCCAAACACCCTATTCGAGTAACTTCTATCAGCCATTCCAGATTTCATAAATTTTATCCTAAACAATTAGATGATCAATCATGATATCACTTTTACTAAAACAGGTCAAAAACTGATTATTACAACTTTAAAATTCGAACTAACATAAACAAATGGGGAACATGTAAGGGTCTCCAAGACCTTTCTCATTAGTCTTCGCAAGAACTCAAAAGTGCTTTAACAAATAATTGTCCAAAGCAACTTTGAAACATCCTATCTTGAGTTTATAACATCTCAACCCACTTGAAAAATTATTTCTGATATAAGAACTAGGTCTTCTAATGTATGCAAAACAACAACCAAAACATAGTAAAAAAAACTCAGACGAATATAAGTTCTGTTGCACACCTTCAAAACAATTAGTAAGCCCGCCTTTGTGCTTTCTTTGGCTTCTTAACAAAACTCAACCTGATTTTCTTAAGTCTTCTCCTCTTCCTCGCCATTTTCTCTGGCAACGTCTCCCTCTTCTTCTCCTTCACAACCTTTGGTTTCGTCATAAACCTCGGATCTAGCTTATACGCTTTCACTTCAACTGGCAACCCCTTCTTTTCAGCTTCTTTAAACAAAGCATTCGCCTTTTCAACACGCCCATGGGCACACAACTTCCCCATCAAAAGATCATAAGTCATAACCCCGGGCTCACAATCTCTCTTCATTTTAGCAAAAACCGTCAATGCATGCTCAACCCTCTCAATCCCACACAAAATCGTCAAAAACTCATAATACGCCTTCTTATCTAATTTATCTCCAAATCCACTAGACTTCATCTTATCAATCATTTCATCACCCTCGCCAACCCGCGCCGCCTGATACAAACTCTTGATCAAAACAAGAAACGTCTCCTCATTCGGATGACACCCCCACTCACCCATCCTATCAAACAAACTCATAGCATCTTCCGTCTTCCTAATCTTACACAAATTCCTAATCAAAACATTAAACGTCTCCACATTCCTCGGAACACCCGCCACATCCATATCAATCAAAACCTTCTCCGCCTCAGCCTCCATCCTAAACGGATCCTTCTTCCTACATAACTTACAAACACAATCCAAAATCGCGTTATACCCAATCACCCCAATCTCAAACCCGCCCCTATACATTTCTTGACTCAACCTCCTAGCTTCATCCAGCTTCCCGTCCACACACCACCCTTTAACCAAACAATCGCAAATAAACTCATCCGGAAAAAACTCGTTCGCCACACTTTTCACCAACTTTTCCGCATTACTCGCGTAACCATACTCACACAGCTTCTCCACCACAAATTTCAACTTATCCATACTCCTGACAAACCCATACTCCACTTCCATTTTCTCAAACAACCCAACAGCCATATTCGCCCTCCCGGCCCGTACCAAACGCTCCGTAACTTTTTCGAAACATTTCTCACCTGCTAAACCCTTATACTCAACCAAAACCTCAAGTGCAGCCTTGAAATCATGCCTACGGCCTAAATAGTCGATGAAAAGAGCTAAAACTTGGTCAGTGAGTTCAAAACCAGGTTTAGAAGAAACCCATTTGAGGAAATGGAGTGAGGTGCGGCCAGCAAGTGGGGAGAGGTTTAGGGTTTGGTGGATGATGGTGGGTGTTAAGGTGATGTGTGTGAATGAAAGATCAAGGTTTTGGGTTAATGGGATTGTTTGATCATCTGGGTTGTGTTTGGTGAGTTCAGTGGAGAGGGATTGAGCTATTTGGAGGGTGTTTGGATCTGGGGTTTGGGTTTGGGTTTGGGTAAATGATGAAAAGAATCTTGAAAATGGGATTATGGGGTGGAAATGGTGGTGGTGGTATGACGGTGGTGGGAGGCGGCGGAGGAGGAGGGACCGAAGCATTTTCTTTTTGGTTGAGTTTGTAAATGGAGATGGAGTGAATCAAAACCTAAAATGAGTTGCCCCTCGGGTGTAAATGAAACGACCCGAGTTATATTTGACCCGACTTTGGTATAAAATCTGGATCTAGGGTGTTTGTTTCTGCTATCCAGCTTTATTACTTATTTTGGGCTATCTTTATTGGTTTCGAGCTCATTTGTGTAGCTTATTTTAAAATTTTTTGACTTATTTAAGCTTATTACAATATAAAAAACTTATATATGACGGCTATATAAGCAAAACAAGTGTATCAAACTCACAAACTTACATGTAAAAAGTGAAATACTGAGTATTACGTTTTGGAGGATCTATAACTTATAACGTTTACCTTCTTTGTACTTCTCTAAAAACAAAGAAGATTTGTAAACACGATCCTATTAGACATGATCTAAATATGACTAGTGTAACTCATTTATCTAAACAAGTTACAGTAGTTAAATATGCCAACCTATGTAATTAGTACCCAACTCGAACACAAATCGTATATTAAACTAGTTAGTATGTTAATATGTTTTTAGATCTAATCTTGGCTTGCTTATATTCTTGTGGTTTTCAAATTGTGATTTCGTCTTGTACGAAATTAAAACCAAGTCGAGCTTAAGCTCGACTCGTTTATCATTATAAGTCTCGAACTCGGGTCGTTTCAAGCCTTATATTTTTAGCTCGAGTTTAACTCGTAACATATTTCAAAAGCCAAAGATCGATTTGTTTTTACGAGAGGTAAATAATACTCGACTCAAGCTTAATTTGTTAAATACGTTGGGCTTGTTTATTATGCTCTTCATATGTAGATATACATATATACTTATAATTATACGTGATACACACATATATAAAGCTAAGGCTTGAATTCGTTAATTTAATGACCCCGAAACGAGGCTTGAGCCACTCGTTCGGGATCATTTAAAATACATTTTGGCCATTAATTTGCTGACTGTTACCGTGTAGAAAGACTATAATACCCAGCTCTCAGTTTAGTTATTGCCATATTGTTAGAGGGTAAAATAGTCTTTTGGGAATAAAGGAATATGAGAGGCATATAGAAGCATATAGGAAGTGGATAGAATGAGATATATATCATCATACATATGATGTGGTTACCATAAAACCAAACAAAAAACAAAACAAACACACCAACATCTGCAAAATCTTACAAGGTAAGAGCTGTGAACTCGTTTTCTGAATTTTCAACATTCTTATTGTTGTCCGTATATGTATGTGTTCTTGTCTGTTATGCATTTTTAGTTTTAGTGAAGTGAGTAATGATGCAAAATGTATAGGTGCTATTTGTATTAGATAAGAGTTGCAATTATTCAACAACAGAGAGGGCAATACATTGTTGAAAAAACACTTAGTTTTTGCTTATATAAGTCGATGAGAGTTAATTTAGCTTAGCTTTATTGCATTCTGATGTTGATGTGTCATCAACTCGAACTACCTGAAACATTGATGTTATCGTGCTTTTCGATGAATGTCCTTATGAGATAAACTTCATAATTCACATGTTACATATATGAAACCTATATTATGTATATTGATTTATTGATTTTAGCAATCTGGTGACCGCCGTTTACATTTTGGTCATTATGATTTAATACGGAGTATTTACTAATATGTGTACCATCTTTTTTCATCCATAATTTGATAGAATTATCATCTAGGTACAAACATGGCAATGCACAATGATTAAACACGATAGACAAATATAGGTTTTCACTTTTACATTCTAATTGGATAGCTAAGACAATAATATTGTCAGAGTGGTTGCAATTAAGCGTTGCAATTAAGCATTGCATAACTGGTACTCTTGTGCAGAGCAAACCAAAGAAATGTTGTCTTCGCAACAATTTCCTTGTACTCAGGTTAACATCTTTATCCTTTTGGCTCGTTAAGTCAACTCCATTTGCATACTTTTTATGTAAGTTGACTTTGTGCATCAGTTAGGAGTGTGTACCAATGGCCGGTTCCAAAGAAGGGTACCGTTTCTAGTCAGAGCTGAGCAAATATCAGCACCTTCGACCTCTCACCAAGGTAAATGTATTATCCGGATGAAGTTTGTAATTTATGACTTTGTTGTTTATGCTATATTGACATTTGACTGAAGAATTAATCAATGTGACTGATAGATTTTTTATATAATGTAAAACTCACACACCCTAAATCATATAGCTTTGTCCCGAATGGGACTTGAAACATCGACCACTTGGTTTAGAGACACCTTGTTGATACCGCTGAGCCAAAAGCCCATTGGACCCATATCAATGTATGGATCAGTTTAAGTTATGTTATATCCCAAACAGGTTATAAAAAAAAGCTAAAAAGGTTAAGTTTCAAATGGGTCGAAAGTCACGTAGAGTGAATTTGAATAAGCTTAACCTGCTACGTCTTTTTATTAACAAAAATAGATTAGTATTGTAATAGTTTCTGTAATCATAGTTAACTCATCAATGTTATATAAAAATGACAAGTGCGTGTCAACCTAAACCATCCTACCCAAGCTAAAAAATTGCTAATGTCATAACCAATGTTTTTCTTCTACAGATAAAGCCGGAGGCCAAGTGCTTGCCGCTGGTGTAACAATTGCTCCTTGGTTACTGTTGTCATACCAGAAATCACCGGCATGTATGTACCATGCTATTTATAATTATCTAATCTTACTCTATGATAAGCTTCAAATATGGATTTTTTTTTTTTTTTCGTTTTCTAAAGTACAAGAGGCTTTATAATTAGAGTTAGTGGTGCCTCTCGAAAGCAATCAACCTCTCTTTACACTCGCATTGTGTTAACTTATTACGATTTGAAGTTCAACGTCCTTTCAAACTACTAGTAATAGATAGTGCTGTGTAGTTCAAGTTTTACATGTTTCTGTTCTAAGGCTCAAACAGTCAAACTTTTTACTTTTATTTTTGGGCGCTTAAACGTCTGACTCTGTCTGTTACTTGATTCATTAAAGATCATGGATTTCTAAGAGTAAACTTTTGATATGGCTCAGTTGCTGCAGAAAACGCAAAGGGGTATATACCGGTCACTGACAAGACGGATGGATACTCATTTATCTATCCCTTTGGATGGCAGGTATGACTAATGTTTCTGTTTGATTCAATTTCTTTTACTTACACTGTCGGCCTGTCCTATGAAAACTGTAACATATAAGAATGCAAAGTACAATTTACGGGTATTGCTTGACCATTAGCCCAATGTCATAATCACTTATCAGTTAGGACATATTTAACCATGTTGCAATTTCCATGGGACACTGAGAATTATGTGTTTCATTTCCCCCCTTTTTTTTTTTGAGCCAGGAAGTTGCCATCGAAGGGCAAGACAAGGTTTTTAAAGACGTTATTGAGCCTTTAGAAAATGTCAGTGTCACTGTGTTTCCTACAAGTAAAGAAAGCATCCGAGAACTTGGTTCCCCACAAGAGGTTTGCTAAGTATCCCCATAAATTTTCCTGTTACTTATGTTAACTCTTTTCTGAATCTTATTACTCTTGGTTGTAAATACATCTGCCTTACATTTCATTTTTAAAACTTTAAATAGAGGTGGCAAAATGGGTGAAAACGGATCAGGTTAAAACAAGTTATGTTTAGCACTGCTGGACCAGTTAGGTTGCCCCCGAACATACATTTACATTTATTCGTCTGTTTTCTTATATAGTTGATGCGCTAAATTTGATTACAAACACTATATTATCGCAATAGTAAATGAAACTTTTGAAACGAAATATATTATACTCCGTAGGTTGTACGCATTAAAAGCACATTTCGGGAAATTTTCAACCAGTTTCCCTTTCGGCACAATTTTTTATTTGAACCATTTAACCCGTTAGGGGATAACACATAGCTCAAGTCAACCCCGTTAATAAGTACTTGGGTAGAAATTTCCATGTTTGCCTTAACACCTTTATGTCATGAGAATTGCAAATTATTTGTGCAGCAAAATTATATGATCAACTTTGTTGTAACAGCGAAAACAGACAAAAAAATAGTAACTTTGTTTTGAAATCTTTTTAAAGAAGAAGGTTACAGTTTCTTTTAGGAGGAACCAAAAAAGGGTTGCAATTTTCATGGGGTGGAACTGGGACTGAAGTATATGATTTCCTTTTATGTTTTTGGCACTGAACTTTTAGTTTAATGTGGTCAAGAGCGCTTTTTTCTCCATGATATGTGATCAATTTTCATATGGGGCGTCTTCTTTTTCCCATTTGTAGCTACTCTGATGCTAGAATTATGTACCAATCAACCTCAGGTTGCCGGAGCTCTAATAAAAAAGGTTCTTGCTCCCCCTTCACAGAAGACAAAACTACTTAATGCAGCAGAGGTTAGTTTTGTAATTATATATATGTATACAACATTTCTGCCAATGTACAAGATCAAACAGTACTCGTAACTGTAAAATATAACCGGTTTATAAGAAACTTAAATTCCATATCCACCGCAACTTTCCCGAAATGAAATAGTCTTGTTAGCTTTTTATATTTAAATGTATATGGTCAAACATAGTTATCGGATTTTCTTATACTTGATAGTCATATATGAACTCGTTCATCGGAAATAGGTATTTAGGTAGTATCTTTACTTTTCTTACTCTATATATGCCTCAAAAAATTTAGGAGTATTATAATGGCTTACCAGTAGTATGTTATGCAACAACTAATAGTCTAATAGCCTAACGCTAACTAGTACTAGCTGAGTCTCTTCAACCGGAGGTTGTCGCCACCACCACCGCTAATCACTAAACCAATACCATAATACGGAGTAGCAGAAGCATCATTGGAAATTCCAAACCTTCTACAATCTTGAATATGGTCCTGTTAGAAACTTGTACAATTGTTTGTTTAAGCTTGTGGTGGCACTTGGTGGTGGTGATAATGGTTTTGATCTTGTTGTGGTTCATGGTGATGGGCATGGAACAAGAGAACAGAAAGAGCGCATGTGTCTGCATACAACTCATACAACTGATTATTTATCATCCTTTTTTATGTCACAGCATGAAGTTGATGGGAAATCTTATTACACCTTTGAGTTTGTCGCTCAAGCCCCAAATTTCACACGCCATGCTCTCAGTACAATAGCCATTGGCAACGGTATAAACCATATTCAATCATCTGTTTCTCCTAAAGGTCGAAAACGACGGGTAGGGTAACAGGTTAAAACGTGTCGCGGCTACCCATCAACTCTCTTCTATTTTATACAAATTATATAGAAATTTTATTTCAAAACTAATTATGTCATGTTTAAAAAAAAAAAAGGATTAAGGATTTAACCATATAAAGGCACTTTTGGTACATTCAACCTGATTTCTAATTAGCTAATTTATAAAATCATACCCATTTGACACGTTGAAGGTAAAATATATCTCAATCGACCCGTTTATAAGCAAATGGGTATAACTGTCAGGTCATCAGTATGCATACTAAGTTTGCTGGCTGAATTATTTTGTTTACGTTTTTCAGGGAAGTTCTACACTTTGACAACAGGAGCAAACGAGAGACGATGGGGCAAGATGAAAGACAAATTAAACACCGTTGTCGATTCCTTCAAAATCTTCACTGTCTACTCAACTTAATAACTAACGCTGCAGGCTATATGATATCAATATATAGTTGAGCATTTTCATACTGAGTGATAAAATTTACGCCGCTTCTTCGCTGCATTCTCATTTAATTTCATGAAACCCCATTTTTATAGTATGTAAATGTTAAAGATTCTTTTGTTATTCCTTTTGTCTGGTATTTTCATAGTATCCGAGACACTCTCTTAAGGGTAAAAACAATGCATACAGCAAGTTCATTGTCTTTGAAGCTTCACCCTTATACCAAAGGCGTAAAACGCTATGAGATGGCCTCACAGCGATCAACGGAGGAGGCATGATTGAGTTGTTAACAGGTCATAATGGGTCAGCATGCATTTTCTCTATTAAGTTAAAATAGGTCATTTTTTTGGCAAACACTTTTTCGTCCTGTTAGGGTATATAATCAATTAACATATTAAATATGATAACTAAAGCTATGCTTTCAACAATTCAGCCTCAAGCTCGATAAATAATCGACATGTTAGCTATCGCTCGATAAGTGAGTAATAATCGCTTCGTATACATATTACTTTAAAAGTTTATTAGTAATGATAAGTAGGTAACTAATTAAATATGTATATAAAAGGGTAAAATTGTAATTTAACTATCGCCGATAAGGCTCAAGGGCTTCAGGTATTATGAAACTCGAACTCAATTCGATTAGAGTCGAGTCAATTCCGAGTTGGTCACGAATAGCTCACAAGTTGTGTTGTCTCATTTACACCCTTACCAGTTGCACCCTTACCAGTTGCATAGCTTAAAGTCTAAACAACTGAGGTTTATGTCATATGTATTAAAATAAACGTCATGATTCATGATACCAATTGCAATGACTTTCTAAAAATAAATAAATAATGATACTGATTGCAAATATCATAATAGGACTACAACATCATGGTACCAATTGGGTAAGCTTAAGCAATCAAGGACTATTTCAAATCTAGTATAATATGAGTAATAAAGATCATGGTACCAATTGCAATTATGATAATTGGACTAGCACATCATGGTACCAACTGTATACATAAACCAATCAAGGTTTGCCCTTATTTATAGTTTAAGTAAACATCATGGTACCAATTGCATGCCTTAACAAATCTGATAGACTACTGCTAGTGGTTTTAAACTATACAAAAGAATTGGCTTTTAATTAAATATGTTAAGATATATTTATCAGTGAAGATAATGTTAATAAGTTGGTAAAATTGACACTTAACAATTATTTTAACGGAAACCTGCTATCTGATGTACACAACAAATCAATCTCACGATAATATTAATTATTTCATATCATTTGCTAATACTCACACTACAATCGCGACTAAACTTACCAGAAACGTTCTTACTTCTATTGCTAACAATCCTACATAAATTCATACTTAGACATAACCAAAAGTATTTAAATGCTTTTTCACAAGGTGAATACTAAATATAAGGGAACAGAGTATTGACAACTTTTGCTCACAAGCCGCCTTATGAACTAACATGCCTCATATTCATGAGAATATGAGGCATGTCATTCTCCCATAAGACGGGGGAGACTGATGCCCATGTTTACGATTGTGTAGTAAGGTTGATTATCATATTTCATGCGTAAAGACTCAAAGCTCCTGTGGGCTTGTTCAAAACCATTGAACAAATTAACCCAGAGCTCGTATTGAGGAAATAAAAACGATCTGGTTTACTTACATTCTTTACGAAATGCAAAACTTATGTAACAATCATTTCACCAAAAAATTTATAACAAATGTAATAGGGTTACATACTTTCTATATGCTACTAGAAAGTATCTTCAGTGTCATGAAGGGTCGCAAACAACTTTGATACATAATATATATAAGTCATTTTAGATAATATTGTTACTGAATGAGTTGTTACATCTTTTACTTTAGAGCAAGTGGATGCATTAAGTTTAATGGTTCAATCATTTCATCTTTGCCCATTCAAGGTATCTCACATGTTTGAGTCCAATGATGATCTTTGCAATGGCGCAATCATCTTTGTCCTTTTGAATCTTGTACAAAATTTATCTATATCTTCATATTAGAAGGTCCAAAATTCAATTATGCACAAAATCTAAAGCATTTTCCTTTTGTTGTTCAATTTGTAAATGATCAAAGCATTTCAATTCTACATATTGCATGCGCGAACTAGATGTGACATTTTTAACTCTAACGAACGGAAGTTCACAAAACTCTGTAAACAAACAGTAAAATCAAAAGGCCAATGTTAGAATATTATTGTGTAGTAGTTAGGATATAAGTCTAGGGAGCTAGTTGTCGTTTAACTCAAACTTAAAAAGTTAGTCAAGTATTATGAAATCTCCTAACCTCCTCAGTCGTAGATTACTTGTTCACCAAGGATATTCTCCCCCCTCATTTTCTATAAACAGAGATGAGAAGGTGAGAGTTATTTGTACCTTCTTTTTCAACGAGCCTTGAAATGGCATGCTCTGGTTGACTCAAAGTTAGCTGCTTCTTTTTTTTCTATCAATTTATTAAGCATCGTCATATGGACGATAAACATTAATTCAATCAACAATCCAATGTTTAGTCTTGTTCACATTCTAACTTGGGACCAAATTGATAGTATACCGCTAGTTCCGGTATGTTAGGTTTTTAGAGTTTTCGTTGAGCCATATTTTGTACTACCCTTGATAAAAAGTGTAAAATAGTTGGTCAAACAAGTTAAAAATGTGAGGGAAAAAAAAAAAAAAAAAACTCAGATAGTCATGTTAATACATCTATATTTAGCAAATAGTTCAAATAACAATCCAAAAATATCATAATCAGTCAACCCGAGCCGATCCATTTTCATAGTTACTTTAAAATTACACATTTTGACCAATCCATCTTAAAGTGTAACTCAATCCATTTCTTCATTTTTAGTTGACTTAAAGTTACAGAATGAAAATATAAACCTTAAAACTCTGATTTTATTAGACTTTAAACATACAAATTATGAGCCAAAAGTTGTCTTTTAAATATTTACAATGTCTATGCAATTTGCCATTTGTTAATTCCATTGTCATTGTACAATGATTGCTCATTTGCTCCCCTGCCACTGAACCAATCTTTCTTTGTGTATTTTGACTCCTAAAAGTGTAAGTAAATGGTTTGTGTCATCTTCACTCCATGACTACTCAATCATCTTCCTTATCTATCATTACACCTTTATACACATGCACTATTCGAAGGTTTGATCATTTCATAATGTAAGGAATACAAAAGATATACAAATTATAAAAAGATAATAACAAAGTATGAAATGCATGTCAAGGAACAGATATCTATTTGGAGCAACCTTTTTTATGTCATGTACCTTTACCATGTGACAAAGTTAACTTCTTCTAGTGATTAACACATGGCTGGACATGGCTAGTGACGACCATATGTAGCCGTGATCTTGCTTTTCTTTCGATAAGAAAGAAGATATATATAGATTGCTGATTCTACGAGTGTTGTCGTATTCGGCCAATTGTTCTAACTTATTTATTACAGTAGTTTAATTATTCACAGCCAGAAAACGATGAAACTAATGAATTCTATAGAGAATCTAAGATTATTGGCAGATAAAAAGTATTAAACTTAGTTATATACTATCATCTAAAACAAAACCGATATGCATTAGGTATGTTGAAAATTTTATAAAATTATGAGGTTTTGTACATGTATGCTGAACTCAGAAGGAAGGCTTAAAGACTGAAACAAATCCGATATATATGCATTAGGTAATTTGCTAGTCAATTAATTTGATTAAACTATATACGTACTAAATTAAATACTGAAATTATCAACTTGATACATAGGCAATGATCTCATCTTACTTGATTCAATAATTGGTCCATAAGATGAATAGTTAAGGCATACTAATTATATATTCATCATTCTTAATTAGTATTTTAAAAAAAGGAAGATCACTTTTGATTCATTATTAATCAATTTTGGCACAAATCATGATTAGGAATCATGTTTATGTGTATTTAATATGGAACTTTTAGGGAATATTTTATGCTGAGTTTTAATAATGTATGCTTATCGCAATCCAACTAATTGCAACAGAGATTATGTAGCTAACTTTCCTAGATAAAGCATAAGTATTTTATTCCTTCTCTTTAATTATCTCAAATCTTTCTTCTTTGTAATCTCATTCGATGTTATGTTAATCCTTGTCATCATTGCTTTCGCTGAAGCATAGCAATCTCACTATAGCACGAATGCAAATGTTGTTACGTCTCAATGAAAATGGCACTTATGAAATAAGGTTTTGGGGTTGTCTTGTTTCGATTATAATCATACAATTGTATTTAGCGCATATGATGCTTGATAAGATCAAAGTACTAAATATCTTTTTTGATAAAGAAGTATTCATGAGAACAATGTTGAAGATAATAATCTTGAAGAAGAATGGTCAAAAGAATTTGTCCCCATAACCATCACCATCTTGATCCACTACTAAAAGAATTCCTTTAAATGCAATACATTTAAAGATTGAATCGGTATCTCATTTCTAGAAAAGATAATGACCCTCTACACGTACTGCACACATGAAATAAAGTTGAGATACTCTTGAAGACGACATAATATGCCTAAGGAGACACTAATGGCCATAAACACGAAAACATAACAAAGACCAGAAAACGACCTGAATCACATATTGTATCAATGGCGGTCGTACGGATCATTAGATTTGTCATGTAACTTTATACACGAAAATGCTGAAATGTGGGAATGAGAATAAGTGTTAGAAATGGGGTTGTGCCTTTGGATATTCAAATTCCAAATGCATCTTTTTTGTTACAGCAAGGGAACTTTATATTATTTGCGAAAGAAACAAAGCACTTGAAGAAAAAGGATGTGTGTTCAAGATACCTTTGAAACATAGAGTATATATTAAAAAAAATTATCAATCTCTACTTTACAAACCAACTTAACAAAGAAAGTATTGTACAAAAAATTCACTCATTATCATTCTTTACTCAGCGTGCAAAATACGTGTCGCATTTTAATTGATTGATTAAATATAAAAAAAAACCCTAAGCGGCATTTGGTTCGCCGCTTACTTCACTTTGTACGTATAGATGACTTGGCAACTTAATAATAAAATAAAACTATAAGTCTGTCACCCATTTATTTTACGAGACGCGTTACATCTATAATAAATGAAATTTATAAAAAGAAAAGTAAAGAATGGTTTGAATGGTTTTGCATCTACCTCGTTTACACTCATTCATTGTTACCTTATTTGCGCCCATTCTTCTACTCTTCTTATAACATTAAAACTAGACGCGGAAGAGCAGATCAGTATTGCACGTAGAGACCACGTGTCACTTTAATAGCGTTCCTTTTAAATAAACTAGATGTGCAATTAAATAATAAGAAGAGCAAACTATTTGCACGCACATCCACATGTCACCTTAATAACCTTTCCTTTTAATTCTTTTAAACTAGACATGCAAATGAGTGTGGCAAGCAAACATATTTACACGTAATGCTACATGTCCATTTATAATTCACTCCTAATTTGATTAAAGTACACGTGTAATCATAAGGTGAAGACAAATGACCATGGCGTGCAAAACATATTTGCGACTATAGTAGATTTTGGTAACGCGAGTTTCAATGATTCATTCTTGTAACATGCTTATCTATACGTCTATTCTGGGTATTTCCACGTATATATTTGACCTATGATGTATGAGTTACAATATGAAAATAAACCTAAACCTGACAAGAGTAAGAACTACTCTTAAAATGAGTTTACGGTTAATTCTACATTTATTTCTTACAATAAGTTCTACCTAATGATTCATTCTTGTAACATGCTTATCTATACGTCTATTCCGGTATTTCCACGTATATATTTGACCTATGATGTATGAGTCACAATATGAAAATAAACCTAAACCTGACAAGAGTAAGAACTACTCTTAAAATGAGTTTACGGTTAATTCTACATTTATTTCTTACAATAAGTTCTACCTAATTGTTAGCCTTAATAGAAAGTGATGGTCATTCACGATTAGGAACTTTGTAACGTGTGTTAGATATTGTAATAGAATAGTCAATGAGCTCGTGAATTGGGCTGCTTAATAGGTTAGTAGTTATGTATTCTTTTATATATTAAGTAATCCATGTCCAATTCAAGTCCAAAACAAAGCCCATGGCCAAGCCCATTTGGGCATCTCATTTGTAACTATAAATACACCTCAAATATGTCATTTGAGGTATGTGCTTTAGTGTGTAAGTGTGTGTTTTATTTATAAGATTTCTCTTTTCCATCTCTCTACTTTATCTCTAAAACATACTTTATCTCAAGTCACCATATCATCGAGCTTCATATACGTGATGTAAGTTGATAAAAACAAGGTCCTAAAAGTGGTATCAGAGCCAAACAATGATTTAGGATTGGTTGTGTTACGTGTTTTGTGAAAAAAGCGTGGTATTTTTATTTACGTAGTCTCGATTTATTTCTAGCTTTGTTTCTTGCACTTATTCTTAAAGCTTGGAAAGTTTGAAGGATTATATAGTGTTTAGAAGTTTAGTTGGTAGCATAAAGTTCATGACTTTTAGTTTAAAAATCGAGTTTTAAGTAGTTTTCTTCTTTGTACGCTTCATCGAACTTACATATAAGTCTTTAAAAACATTAAAGTTGGAAACTTTCTTGATATTTAAGTGTTTTTAAGGGTTTTTAATAAGAAGAAATGTTTTAAAGCTTGTAGGTTTTCATAAAATTGATTTCCTAAAAAACAGGCCATTCACAAACTTGGAAGAGGGTTTCATAGAATTTGGCAGATTTTAGGGTTTCATCAAACTTGGTCATTGAACTTCAAGAATTTCAAGGTTTTTACCTGATTCAAGGTTACTCAAGACTTCCTTGCTGGATAAGCCTGAGGAATTCCGACTAAGGAAAAATCTTCTAACTTGGACAAGTTAGATAGATTTTCATCGAATTTGATTTGAATCCATCGAATTTGATTTGAATCCATCGAACTTGATTTGAATCCATCGAATTTGTGTTGAATCCATCGAATTTGAGTTGAATTCATCGAATTTGAGTTGAATCCATCGAATTTGAATCCATCGAACTTGGAATTCATAGAACTTGGACGGCAAAACTTCAAACGGCCATAACTTTTAAACCGTAACTCCGTTTTCAGCGATCTACCTATCAAAACGACTGTCAGAACGAGGAGAACGACACGTTGAATCGACTATAGTCCATTCATGTCAACCGTCGAGGCCCAAAATCGCTCCGAACATAAGTTATTGAGGTTTTTAAGTTTTTAGACCAAATTTTCACTACAACAACCGTGCTTAATCTACATCAAACACAACTCCTTTATCGTTGAATCGATCCTACATCAACTTTATCGCAAATACTTTCATCAATGGCAACTCAAGAAGATTAATGCAGCCGGCTTGAAAACCGCTCCTATGCCGAAAAAGGTGGATATTTTCAATGAACAAGTCGTATGCTCCGCTACATCAAAACCAAACCTAATGGAAAACTCATGATACAATCCATTAAGTATAGACCCTTCAAGCCACGACAAATCCAAGACCCTGGAAATCCTGATGCAACACCTCCTGTTCAACCATATTTTCGTGATCAATATGAATCAGAATACAATGAAGAAGATAAGAAGCAGACCGAAGCAGATGACATGGCAATACACATCGTCCAACTGGAATTACCAAAAGACATCTTTGCTGCAGTAGATAGTCTGGAAACCGCTTGATATGTGGGAATGTGTTAGAAGGTTATGTTATGGAATAGAAATTGGACAACAAGACATGGAGAAAAGCCGCTAACTGAATAGGAGAAGTTTACATCCACTCCGTGAGAATCCATTGAATCCTACTATAGAAGGTTTTGCACTTTGATGAATGAGTTAATCAGAAACAAGTTGACACCTAAAACCATCATGAGTAACATCAAATTCATCAACAATCTTCAAGAAGAATGGGGACGCTATGTCACTATTGTCAACCAAACAAAGGACTTACATCAGGTGAATTTTGATCAACTCTACGATTTTCTAAACAAAACTAAGCGAAGCTAAAGAAGTCAGGAAAGAAAGAATGACAAAGAATCATGATCCCTTGGCACTAATTATACAGACACAACCTCCAGTGATCACACAACAACAACCTTCATCATCTTCCACTAACAACAACATGCAACAATATAACCCACAACCACAAACTGGTATCATCCCTCAACAACAATTCTATCCACCGGAACAATAAGTCATTCAACAACAACGGTATCCACAATACCGGGAACCGGAATCATTTACATTGAAGCTGAACAAACAGAGGTGTTGTATAATGCATTTTCTTATTTGACTAAAGTATTCAAATGATGCTATTCCACACCAACTAACAATAACCAAAGGATTTCATCAAACACTCACAACAAAGGCATTGCTCATCCGGTTTGAATATGGGTCAAGGAGGAAAAATAGTTGGCATTATTGGGAATCAACAAGAATATGCTATTGGATTTCACATGGGTAATCCGAATACGCAGAATCCAGTCAATATGCAGAAATCAGGCGGTTCCGTATCATGGTAATCGATGGGTCGAATGTTGGAAATCGATGGGTCGAATGTTGGGAACGAACGTGGGTAATCCGAATAGAAATGTTGTAGCTCTAGTTGTTGGGAATTATGAAAATATGAATCAAAGCACGGGTTACGTGTTACAAATGTCAAGGAGTGGGTCACATTGCAAGGAATTACCCTACTAAGCCGAAAAAGAAGGATTCAACGTATCTTCAGAAAGCATTGTTGTTGGTACAAAAGGCAAAAGCAGGGATGCAGTTAAGTGATGAGGAACATGACTTTATAGTTATTATGGATGAAATGGAAGATCGATAGGATATCAATGAGAACTGCATCTTTATGGCAAATCTTCAGGAGGCTAAGTACGACACGATTCTCGACACACCTCTTGTTTATGACGCCAATGCAGTCTCTGAGGTACCAATCATTGATCCATGCTATAACAATGTCATATTTGATGTGTTTACTCATGAGGAACAACATTCTCATGTCTCCAGCACCCACCGTGATACATACCTGGACGATTCGAGTAGTAGCAATATTAACTCTGAAACTCTAGATGTGGATCCTAGTGGAGGCTCTGTGGCACAAAATACTGAGACTGATGAGGAAACATGTTGGAATCACTCCTAAACTAGAATTCAAGTGTTAGTAATTAATATGTAATAGTTAGCTTAATTAGGCCTTTTTGTTTGTTATTAAGCTGGCTTATGTGAAGGCCCATAAGCTTGGCCCAAGTCCAATAAGAAGGGAAGGAGTCTAGATGTGTTGCCCTAGCTCCTTGCCCTATAAATACTTTTGTATAACCCTCACTTGAGGGTTGGTTGTTCATTATCTCATTTCACCTTACGCATGACATTTCTTATTTCATACGCTGTGTGGGTTTAGTGTTCAACCGATCTCTCTTGTCTCTATTTCTACATATTGATGCTTGTGTTACTAATATGGGAACCTAACAGTGGTATCAATTGCCAAATAGTTGAGTGAAAAGAAGTTGTTTTTTGAAGCTTTTGGTTTACGCGTAAGTCACGGTTCAAAACTTGTTCATGTTTAAAACTCATTTTTACACTTTTCAATCCAAGATTCTTGTACTTTCAACGTTTTTAAGTGTTAAAATTTCAGTTTTAAGCAAAAAGTTTCGAGCTTTACGTGTTTTTCCTTAGTTTTAAACTTGTTTTTATATGCGTGTTCATAGTTACGCATAAGGTATTTTGAAGTTTTGAGTCATCAAGTTTCACACTTTTGTGTTATTTTGGTGATATTGAAGCTATTTCATTCCTAAAATCTGGTTTAGACACATCGGTGGGAAGAAATCAATTTTGTTGCATTCTACGCAGAAGAAAACCCTATTCTTACGCGTAAGTCATCCTTGGATCGATCTTCGCCAGGTTTACTCTGTTTTCTTGCTTGGATAAGCCTGAAAACACTTCGACTTTGGATATCGTTTACTCTGTGATAGTGTAAAGGATTTTTGGGCAAAACCCTAATCTTACGCGAAGCTCAAACCTTACGCCGTAGAACTCTTCCGCATAAGATTTTCTTACGTCTAAGCCCTGTCTTACGCATAAGCTAATCCTACGCCTAAGTTTTCTACCTAACTTTCACGATAACTTTAGTGTCTCTCAATTCTTACGCAAGCTAATCCTACGCCAAATATCAATTTTACTCGTAAGTATTGGTGTTTTTACGCTTAAGTATTACTTTGCCTTCACTTGGTTTCTACACCTAAGGATACTTCATCAACAACGTTCATTCGACTACAAAGATCCATTTAACAACACAAGTTTTCAACATGTCACAACCACCATACTCTAGTTATTTCCCTTACACTTATAATCAACAACAACAACTAAGTCCACAACATCAACAATTTAATCATCAACAACAAATTTATCAACAACAATTTAATCAATAACATACTCCACATCTTGCAGCAATTCCACAACCTCAAATGGTTCAACCACCACCAAGTCTTCAAGTACAACCTTACACAAACTTCTACAATCAACATCCATCCAGGAGTACTATGAAGGAACCGACATGGTTTGGTAAGATGTGTGAAGCCTTAAGTAGCCAACAATCAATTCATGAAGCGGCTCACTGATAGACCTCCAATGCTCACTCCCGGAAATTATGATCAATGGGTGATAAGGTTCTTTAGGTTTTGTGATCTAAAAAGCCACATGGAAAGTTCTTAAAGAAGGTCATTATGGAAGGTCCATTTCAGATGCCTACTGTTGTCACACCCGCAGATCCTAATGCCAATCCACCAAGAGATTCTGTCACCAACATTGCAATGCCTCGCACTCACAGTGATGAACTTCTACATTTTGAAGCCGATGAACTAGCAATGCAATACATCCTTTTGGATTACCCAATCCGATCCTTCGAAGTGTTGATGCTCAAAAGACTGCTAAAGCAATGTGGAACATATTCATCTTCTTATGGAAGGCACAACACTCAATCAGAAGACATGGAATCCAAAATCTACTTGGCTTATGAACACTTCATGATTGAACCAGAGAGACATTAGAGTCATATCATCATCGCTTTTCAGACATCATCAATGATTTGGACAAACACAACATCATCATGCCACGAATTGTTGTCAACACTAAGTTCCTAAGTAGTCTTGGTCCTGAATGGGAGAAGTATGTCATTTTTCTCCGTCAAGCTAAGAATCTTCATCATGCTACATACGGATTGTTGTACGACTATTTGAAGCCTCACCAAAAGAAGTTGACAAAGAAAGGGCTATCCGTGGACTCTCCACATCACTTCCTGACAATCAACAACTTGCTGGGCTCAAACTAGTGTTCCTCTTCAACCCGCCCTTAACCAACCGCAACAATTACACCATATAATCCATCACAACAACAATCTCAAGAAACTCAATTGGTTCCATACAACAACAATAATGATCAAGCACTTTACAAGTGAATCCAATGAGGATATCAAGCTTTGATGCACTGCAGCAAGGATTTGTCATGATTGCTAGAGCCTTCGGCCGATATTCCAACAAATCCAACAATCGCATTCGTACCTCATCTAACACAAGGAATCAGGTTGTGGTTAACAATGGAAGAGTTGAAGTTCAAAATCGTGTAATATTCGTCGATGGGAGGTGGTCCAGGTTTAATACTATGAAAGGAATAACATGGGTGCTCCGCAACAACAAAGGGCTCAAGTGGTTGAACAAGGGAATGCTCAAAATGGAGTTAATGGTCTTCGTTGTTATAACTGTAATGAGAAGGGTCATCCGCTAATACATGCCCTAAGCCGAGGTCAAGAGGCAAGGCTTATTTCAAAGAGGCTTTGCTCTGGCTGCCAAGGATGAAGTCGGTGGAACTCTTACCAACAAGGAACATAGCTTTATGGCGATGCAGATTCCGATGATGATATGGAGGACTTGCGTGCCAATGCTGCAAAGGATGTTGATGGCACAAATACAAGCACTACACATGAGTGACACAGGCCCTGTATGACACCGATGGCTTGTCTCAAGTACCCGAACAAACCATATTCATCTCTGATCTAATATCTCCGCCAACATCGAATCCGCAAGGCTCAATGTTCAAAATGAGTCGCCCACATCTCATTCTCGACGATTCTCAACTAGACCCAGTAGTTACATTTGACGATCAAGATGATCTAATGGTTACCTTTGATAATCAAATTGACTCCATGGTTATACTTGAGGATCTAAATAATGATCATGTTGTGACTCACGCTTGAACACGCTGAACCTTGCCTAATCCGATATTGATCCGTTACTTAAAGACCAACAATCCCGAATGGAAGAATGTCGCATTAAATCAAACTTACACAAAGAAAATGCACTCGTTAACTGGGATCTTGAATGCTTAAAACGGCAACTCAATTTTTTCAAAACTTAAGAAAACCGTGAAAAAGGTTTTGAAGCCGCTTTTGCTAAATCTCATCAAAATGAACAATCTTTAGAACCATGACATGCGGATCTAGCCGCTTCGAAGAATGCTTTGTTGTCTCAAATAGAACAATTGAAACATGAACACAAACAACAAATTAACGCTCTTACTTTGGAAACTCAAAAAGTCAAGGCTGAAGTTGTTAAATTGTCAAAAATAGTTCTTCGAGTACAAAAAGCATTCCACCTAAACGAATAGATAACTATCTTGAAGAAATTGTTGACTTACAAAACAAAATCAAAGAGTTTTCAAATGTTGTTTATAAACATGGTGAATCAATCACAACGATTCAAAAGTTTACTTTCAAACCAAATCCAAATGGATATGGACCGAATCTTGCTGGTTACAAACCTAAGTTTTCATGAGCATTCAAACCAAATCCTAAGTTTACAAGCACATAGAATTGATGATTCAATTATGACTGTTGTTGAATATAATCGCATGGAGGAATTAGATGCCGATGACGAGAGTCGGTCAAAAATGGAAAATGTCGTTATAACAAACCATTTAACTATTCAAAAGCCGTAACTTTTGTCACACAACAAGATACTTCTAACAAACCTTTGGTTATCATACAAGTTTCTGAATTTAGTCCCCAACACAATGGTGCACAAATTAATGGTCCTTTACCTTCACTTAGTGAAGTAAAAACTAATGCCGAAAGTTGTCGCGTTATCAAATATTTTGACACTTTCTTATCTGACCTCAAAATTTTGGAACGTGAGATTGAATTTCATTCTGATATAAAAGTTCAACATTTTCAATCGCCAATGGGGCGAGAACAAAGAGATATTCTTCAGAAAAGAATTTTACCCCATGTCAAAAATTTGAAAACTTGTGCACTATATTGGGAAAGGAATTTTCACAAGGAACTTGGTCTCATGAAAACAGTGTTCGAGAAAACAGAAACATCGATTTCAAATACTAAACGTAAAAAGAAACTATTGAGAAAAGACGTTGATCGACTCTTGGAAGATGTTATCTGTCGATATCAATAATCTTGTGTTATTACAACTGCTGCATATGCATCCGATTATATCTCTGATAATCGTTGATTCTGCTGAAATTGTTGAGAATACTGATAATGTGCTTCAAATAGAGTCTTTAAAAGTTGAAAATGAACGATTATTAAACGAACTTTCAAATGCAAAACGTCGTCTTAATTGGTGTCAAAAGATATTCACGATCAACAACTTGCTTTTCAAAACAAAATCGCCAAGTTGCATGCAAAAATTCTTAATCCAAAACTTGAGCAACTGGATGATCAAAACGCGTCTTTAAGTGTCAAATCTCAAAATATGAACATGAACTTGCAAAAGTTAAACAGGAATATGGTGTCATATTTGATTTACTCAAACACACTCGTGATGAAGCATCAAACGAACTTGATCATTATCTTGCACACACTAAAGAAGTCATGAATTTTGCTGGAAATCTTCGCTCTGAAAATCAAGATTTGGTGCACACTATCATTAAGTTAAGGAAATGTTAGGAAAGTATGAACAAGTTCAGCCTAGCATCATTAAGAGAATTGACCTGAACACTTAGCAAACGTGAACTCAGAATGCCTACTGACAAAACACAAGTTACTAATGTGCTTCCCTCTACCAAACAGACTAGTTGCTTCTTTTCCAAACGTCCGCACTTCACGCCTAGAGCAATACAAGGAAGAATAGGAAGTTGCACCTAAGAAAAGAATAATAAGGAATGCCAAGTAAGAACACCCTAGGACTTTGAATAAGACTCACGCTGCACCTACTTTAGCTATAATGCCCTGACAAATGTAATGGAAAAAGTGTTGTAACTAATGCTACACCTTTAAGTACTTTTGATATTCATCTAATGCTTCTTGTGTTATTTGTCGAAAAGTATGCTTTCTGATTGTCATGACAAATGTGTTGCTAGAGCTATCTTGTCTCGTTTACAGAATCCTAAGAATCGAATACCTCTAGGCCCACTAATGCTTCTAAGTCTGTGCTTGGTAAACCGCCTCCTTTAGATTCTAAGAAACGCATTGATGTCCTCAGAGTTCCAGATCACCTCCAAGGAATGTAGTACCACCTAGTGCATTCACTAAGACTAAAGCAAAAACTAGTTGGAGATGGCATAAATGGATACATAATACACTAGGATTTAAATGGATGCCTAAAGTCATTGATGTTTGTATTTCTACTATAATCACTGGTGAAACCCTCTAACTCATCGGGTTCCACATCTACTTCTATTCCATCCGTGTCGCCTGTGTGTAATGCGTGTGATACGGATCATCCTTTGGATTGTTGATAGTGGATGTTCCTGACACATGATAGGCAACCTTAAACTGTTATCAAACTTTATTGCAAAGTTCATTGGCACCGCCGATATGGGAATGATCACTTCGCAACTATCATGGGCTACGGAGATTATATCAATGGCAATATTGAAATTAGCAGGGTTTATTATGTGGAAGGCCTTGATCACAATCTCTTTTCAGTAATTCCTTGTGATGGAGATTTGGAAGTTGCTTTTAGGGAGAAAACTTGTTTCATCCATGATCTACAAGGAAACGATCTTATGTCCTGCTCTCTCGCAATTCTAGTCTGTACACAATCTCAATGCAAGACATGGTTGCTTCATCTCCTATCTGTCTACTTTCAAAGGCTACATCAACAAAATCCTGGCTATGGCACCGTCTCTCTCACATCTAAACTTTCAAACCATCACCAACCTTGCTCGACACAAACTTGTTGAAGGTCTCCCGAGATTCCGGTATTCTAAAGATCATCTATGCTCAGCTTGTGAACAAGGAAAAAGCACTCGTGCTCATTTTACTTCAAAGGTGGAACACAGCTCTCAACATGTGCTTCATCTTCTTCATGGATTTGTGTGGCCCGATGCGCGTATCGATTAATGGCAAACGCTACATATTGGTAATTGTTGATGACTACTCAAGATGGACTTGGGTTTATTTTCTTCAAAGTAAAGATCAAGCTCCACAGATGATCATCACCTTTCTCACGAAAATTCAAATTCAGCTCCAGAACACAGTCCGACAAATTCGAACAGACAAAGGGATGAATTTGTGAATCAAACTCTTGGGAATATTATGAGAAAGGAATTGAGCATCAAACATCCATTGCACGCACCCAAAAAACGGAGTTGTTGAAAGATGAAACCACGTTAGTGGAAGCCGCAACGATGTTAATCAATGCTAAACTTCCAGACACTTGTGGGTGAAGCCGATCAACTGATGCTATACTCAAAACCACAATGATTACAAAACGCCACAACAAAACACCTTTTGAGCTTATCCACAACAGAAAACCGAATCTCAAACACTTTTATGTATTTGGATCCCCTGCACCCAAATAATGATCGTGATGACTTTGGAAAGCTAAAAGCCAAAGCTGACATTAGAGTCTTTATTGGATATTTTGAGAATTCTAAAGGTTACCGGATCCGAATCGCTGCACAAAGAAGGTTATGGAAATGATTCATGCTAATTTTGATGAGCTTACATAAGCTTCGAGCATAACACTTGGAACCCGGTCACAAATCCTCAAAACTTCTCCTCAAACCAACAACCAACCAAATAAATGGAAAAGCTTTTGTTCGTTGTTTAGTGATGATATTGTGAACGTGATCGTGTATCCATTGCTCACCGCTCAACCTCGATCACACTCTTATACCTGATACCCTCGCTACAACAAATATCAAGAAGAAGCACCACCAGTTGACTCTACAACAACAGTTGAACAAACTCGCCCAATGACGCTTGAACTCCGATGATATTCTTAATGTAGTACCCCCACCTGCAGATTTTGATCCAAATGCGTTCTTTAACCCGTTTGCTAATGAAACTGCTGCACCTGATGTTGCGGAATCATCTACAAGCCATTTGAATCCTCAAAATCTGCATAATGTATATCAACATCAACCTTCCACACATCGTTGGACGAAAGACCATCCTCTTGTAAACATTATTGGTAACCGAATCAACCACCATAACTAGACAACGCCTTCACACAGATGGTGAACATTGCATTTATGCTCTCACGTCCCCAATCTGAACCTAAAAACATTAAAGATGCAATGACAAAAGACAACTGGATTGAATCCATGAAAGAAGAACTCAACCGTTTAAATCTTGAAGTATGGGAATTGTTGAAAGACCAACAGGGTTTGGTCTAAAATGGATTTGGAAAAACAAATTGGATGTGAAGGAATCGTAATTAGAAAAAGTCACGTCCCGGTGGCTAGGGTAGACGTGAAGAGGGTATTGACTTTGAAGAATCATTTGCTCCGTTGCTCGTCTTGAGGTCGTTCGGATTTTTCGGCATTTTGGGCTCACATGAACATCACGGCTTTCGATGGATGTCAAAACCGCTCTAACGGTCTAAACCCCAATTCCGATCCAACCCAATCATTCTACAACCAAAACTCTATGGTCCAAGTCCCTCGGGCGTGGAACGATAAGTTATCATCCTTCCTTATTGCCA
Source organism: Chrysanthemum makinoi (assembly GCA_910596185.1). Classification (NCBI taxonomy): domain Eukaryota; kingdom Viridiplantae; phylum Streptophyta; class Magnoliopsida; order Asterales; family Asteraceae; genus Chrysanthemum; species Chrysanthemum makinoi. Next base: position 224,581,841 of record OU343224.1, on the reverse strand, counting down.
ATAATTTTACCAAAGGTTCGGTCGACCCTACACTCTTTATACAATATCACGGGGCTCACATCTTAATCATTCAAATCTATGTGGATGACATCATTTTTGGGTCAACACATTTAAAATACTCAAATGCTTTTGCAAAACTTATGACAACACATTTTGAAATGTCAATGATGGGTGAACTCACATTCTTCCTTGGAATGCAAATTCATCAATCACCCCTGGTATTTCTCGAGTACCCAAATATGCCCTTGAATTGTTAAACAAATTTGGAATGCAAAACTGTGACACCTATGCCACACCAATGGCTCATACCAAGAAGCTAGACGCTGATTTACATGGGAAATTGGTGGACCCTACCAAATACCGTAGTATCATTGGGTCTCTCATGTATCTAACAGCAAGCATGCCTGATATTGTTTTGCCGCTATCTTTGCTCCCGCTCAGTCGAGACCAATCAAACCCACTCTCGAGGCTAAAAGAATCCTCGATACATCAAAGGAACCATTAACTTGGGGATCCGTATCCGAAGGATTCTTTTTTTAACTAATAGCTTTTTCGTGACGACGACCACGCAGATGCTTAGATTCACGGAAAAGTACTTCAGGAGCGTTACAATTTCTTGGTGATAAACTGGTGTCATGGCAATCAAAGAAGCAGGATTGTACATAACTGTCCTCAACGTAAGAATATGTAGCCATGTCGGCGTGTTGTGCTCAAGTCATTTGGATGAGAACACAACTCAAAGACTATGGTTATGTATTTTACAGAATCCCGATGTATCTGCGACAATCGGAAGCTATTGCATCTCGTGCAACTCAGTTCAACATTCGAAATCAAAGCACATCGATCTTCGATATCATTTCATCAAGGACCCCGTGGAACAGTGGTACCGTTGAATTATATTTTGTAACAGGTATTGTGAATTATATTTTTGTGGGTACGTATACCATTGGCGATCTCTCACCAAAGCCTTAGCTCCTGCTAGGTTTAATGAGTTGGTCCACCGGATTGGTATGCGTGTTTGACTCAAGAGGAACTGGATGAACTCTTAAAACATTCTTAAAAACAGTCAAACACCAAAATCTCTTTTGTAAATATTTTCCAAAAACAAAATACAAAATTATAAAATCCGATAAAACAACAAAAATATTCTTCTATCTATATTTCTTTTAACGTGGCAAGTACAAATTTCTCACAACACTCAAATCTTTTAAAATTCAGTATTTTCTCGATCAAGTGTCGGAGGGGAGAAAGCAAATATTTTTCAAGATCATAAAACCTTGTACTTGCATGTTATTTTATCCCGGTTGTTTCTTTAATAATGGTAGTCACTTTTCTGTTTTAATGACACTCCCGGACTAAAATTTATAAAATTTCATTATTTCTTAAGTCGAGGGGGAGTGTACTCAAATTTCTTTCCAAATATCCTTCGTTTGGTAACCAAAATGGAAGTTATGGATATGGGATGTAAATGCTAAAGGTGGAGGGACTAATTGTGTCAAAACATCATTTTTAATAAAACACCTCCACCAAACTTACACTTCTCATTTATTATCACATTTAATTTTCCACCAACCCTAATCTACGCATAAAAATCAACCATCTAATCCGGACTTTTGATCATCAATTTGTAAGTGTAAACATGTTCTTTGTAAACTTCTAAGCATTGGTTTTAAATTGTTTTGAAATCCAACGGCTAGATTTTTATCTAGAAGTGATTTGTGTTCTACGATACGTAAGAACACATAATCAAGTTTGTGTGTTTGTGGTGAAAATGATTGTGTCAAAACGTTGTTATAACATCAAGGATTCCATTTTTATCATCAAATCACACCCGTAAATACTAATTGATTGATTCTTGAATTTAGGGTTTATGCGTAAATTTGGGGGTTCTCAAAGGTGAATGTTTTTGGTGAAAAAGATAGTTGTATGATGTTGTTTTCAAGTTGAATTGATCATATCTAGCTCCGTAAAATTACCCGTAAAAACATCATCCTTTAAAATTTAAAAACTAGGTTTATGTTCATAAGTATTTAGG